>VXBZ01011036.1:8131-166452 GCA_013399135.1 Heliornis fulica | reverse complement strand
AAAGCCCAACTTTATTACACAAAATTATATTTGAAATATCAGCCACAAACAATAAATGTAGGTAACCAAGAAAGCAGAAAGTTTTTTTTTTTTCTTGTCTGAATTAAAATAGTTTTGTCCACATGACCACAAGTCATTTCAGGGGTCTACCTCATTTATTATATGTGTGAACTCGTTTAGCTGGGCAGCTATCCAATATTTTGTTTATATTTTTATTTGCAAGCTTTTTTTTATGGACCACAATGCAAACACTTCTATAAAGTGAGAACTACTCATTTCAGTGAGAGCTTTTCTGTTGTTATGATATGATTACTTCACAAGTAAGGTAAAGGGATATTATACACATAAAACTAATAACAATAGCAATAATTATTCTTATTGGCAACTGAATGTAAACCCACTATACTAATAATAATTCAGGAATCCAACTTTAACTTATCTGTAGCCTGATTTTTCAGAGAACACAACATATTTTGAGATCTGTATAATCAAAATTCTGAGACACTAAACAAACTGAAAAATATGCCCCTGCTTCAAAGCAAAGTAGCATAATTTCTCAACTAATCAGTTCTTTAAAAGAGAATTGGTCAAATCTCTTAACAAACCGAAGTCCATTAACAAATAGAAAAGGAGCAAAGCACATTTTAAACGTTAAATCTATCTATGTTTTCACTGAAGAAAAACAACTTCTTACTGTAGAAAATACTAAAAGTGCTTTAAATGTGAGAATCCAACTGCTCCAAATATGGGCATCTATGGTTTTTTTTAGTGATGGAAAATATCCAGGTATTCTTTGGATTAAGCATTAAAGCAGTTTAGAGCGCATTTATGATAATCCATTGAGAAAGTCTGGGTTTCCCACTGCATGAGAAATAAATGCAGACCACAATCTTTTACTTGAAGAACAAAGCATCAGATTGTATTATATCTGGGTTAAAAGTATCCCTGGAAGTGACCACAGTCACATGAAGCAAGTCAGATGAAAGAAACGGTAGTAGGCTTTATCAACTTTTTCTCTTCACAGTAATAGGAATAGGAAGGAAAATTTCTGAAGGAGAAAGAGATCTTAGTGTCTGCAATGCTATAAAGAAATATAAGGAAATGTAAATGTTACTTCAGATTTGTGGCAGAACGTTGCAGTGAGCACTGTATTTTAGGCAGCTTTTTCCTTAATAAATTAATGTAAAAATACTAACACTTTACTGATCCTTTTCAACAATGAGCTGTGTTCTCCCCTGTTCTTTCTTATATTCAGAGTTATAACTACTTGTTTAAAGAAAAAAAGGTAACTTCACTTTTTTTTAACGTGTTTTCTAGTCATACAAAAGGTAAATAAAAAAAGGAACAGAGAAAAGTAGGTGAATTTGACATCCCCTCGTTTGAAAACACATAAATTGAGACAGTGCCCTAATTTGAAGTTAAGATAGATAATTAAGGATGTAAAAAAAAAAACTTAAAGATCTCCCCACGGGCAAAATTTAGACTTCAAATTTGCATGTTTTGCTACAAACATTATTCATGTTAAAATTCCCATTTTTTTAATTCCACCCTAAACTTCTGCTTGACTTATTTTATTTCTTTTTTAAGAGGGAGGTAATCTTCCTTTCCCCACCAGCAGTTCTGCAATGTTTCCGTGCAGACAGGATTTCTGATATTGCATTGCTTAGCAATGAAATGAAAAAAAAAAAAAATCTTCAGCTTTTCAGACTTTGCAATACTGGATTTGACAAATTATTATTTTCAAATAATTTGGTGTCATCTCATTCTTTCCACTTTCCTGCAGAAGTTCACTTTAGCAATGCAAACATGGGGTAGTGTACAAGGCCTCTACATACTCACATTCACTTTAGGGGGGTTTGTTTATCTCATAGTGCCACACCACAGGAAATTTCAGGAAACCATCTAGGTACAAATTACAAATACTCTTTTTTTCATTTGGTAGATGGTCCTGAAATAAGTGATTTGAAATATATTTTTTGCTTTGATCTTTTGAAACAAAGACAGATAGCTAGAGGCAGCTGTTTATAAACTCACATACTATAATCATGCTGTGCTGAATTTCAAGCATCTCACCTATCATTTGAGAGAAATTATAGGGAGTGCTGCCTCTAACCTGCACACTAAAAATTGTATCAATTTCATGCATTTAGGAATGGTGAAATTAAGAAAAATGAACTGCTGGAGAAGTTAATTCAAGCATAATGAAAAGAGTTGGTTTGGTCTACAGGCTTCATAGCTTTAACAAACTAATGGCTTTTTGGAAGCTCCATCTAAATTAAAAAAAAAATAAAAATAACAAAACTGTTAAGTATTTCCAAGGTAGATATGGATTGGCCACTACAGCTTGACTAGCTAAACAGATAACTCAGGGTGGGATCTTCTCCTAAGGAATAATATAACAATACACTAGAATCTATTTCTTCACTAGATCATGTTATCCAAATGGATTATCTAGCAAAGGGCTAAGGCAGAATCGTTTGATTTAGACTATACGCTCATTCCTTTAGAGGCTTTTAAAAATATTTAAGATTAAACTACTTTAACACACAGCAACACATCAGAATCTACTCGGAGAGTGCCTGACTTCTTCACATTCCTTAAGTCAATACCCCATGACTATTACATGAGTCCAGTATGCAGAACTGACTGACTTCATTCAGCAGAGTACGGCAAAGGAAGCAGACAATATTATGGTTGAATACCAGGAGACTGACTAAGAAGCAGCGGCTGGTTGCTACTTATGATTCCTGGCTTGGTAATAAGGAACATTACTTCTGTAAGTATACTGAGATAAACAATACCCTTTTGACATTCTGAGACCTGAAAATACAACAACAAAAGACATAGAAAAATTACATGTCCAAAACACCAAAATAAAGAACAAAATTGAGAGTAGGAAGAAAGAGGACACCAACAAAACAAAACAAAAAGGCCATTACATTGAGTGTCAGCTGTGGGGAGTGAGAAACCGCTTCTAAGTGATTACAGAGAGCAAGGAGCCTGTTTCATCCCCTAAAAGACACTGCAAAGAAAGAGCTGTTGAGAATGAGGAAGGAGATTGCAGGCCCCTCGGCTTTCTTCACGTCAAATATTGATAGTAAAGAACTGCTGGATCTCAGCGCAGTTTTGCATAAACAACACAGACATCCACAAAGCTGTTTTTAGAATTTGAGGATTACGTTTCTATTCAGAGACAAATCTCAAATCCATCTGTACATAGCTATGACTGCAGAATTACATGGAGAAAGGAAAAAGAAGTTTGCACAAAATATTTGTGCTTTGCTTTCTCTTTAGAGTAACAGAAATGGATAGGAAGCTATGAGACCCTGAGAGGGATCTGAACATAGCAAACCACTGGAGCATATAGGTCAGGAACATTAGCAAAATGCAGAAAATTAATTCCACCTTGCATTCCCCATCAAGACATTGAAGTTTATGTATGTATGCAGGAGAGGTGTATCTTACTGTTCCTACTGCTAGAGAGTGAAAAAGAGTCTGTATTGTAGTATTAGGGAACTGTGCAGCAGTTAGATGTTAATCAATAAAGAGCCAAAAAGTCACAGAGACAAAGCGTTTTACACTTTCAAGTACCAAATTGAATTACAAGGCTACTTTCACTACTTTTTTAGTATTGTTTTCCCACAGAACTGTTTGCTGTAATTGTCACACAGTTCTAGTGTGTACATAAGGGATATTAGACTTTGAAATGGCACAGGTAGACGTTCAAACCAATCATTTTATCGGATCAGTTTGAACCAGAGAAAAATTTAAACTTCTGGTCTGTAGAAAAAAAAAAAGTATATGTTTCACCTGTAAGAGAACTTCCAAAATAAAAAAAGCAAGAGTTCCTGACAAAGAAATGGATGTGAAGTGGTTTATCTTGGTACTGCTATGATGGCTCCAAAATTTGTACTTTAAATTAAAAAAAAAGCAAAAAACAAACAAACAAAACAAAAAAAAAAGGTTGTGATTTATTTATGGGACAAAGGTGTGGAAACTTTGTGTAATTTCTATGTCCATTAAACATATGGAACACTACCACAGTAGAGCATTTATGATACTTAAGCCTTAAAAACAATAGTGTGACGCTTTATTATATATATAGTTTACAAAATACTTTTAGAATTGAGGCCCTGCATTGAGCTAGAAGTCTTTTTGACACATATTTTAAGACATAATGTGACCAGAGGGACATTAAGTACATAATCATATAGCACATAATGTAATAGATCATGTGACCATAGTGAGGACAATGACTGTCATCCTTTTTTTTTTTTTCTGAAATTCTCTGTACACTTTGTCTGGAATTTACTGAATTCTCAAAATAACTGCACTTGAAAATTAAAGTCCTCCCTGTTCAGCCCTTCCATACTCTCTGCCTGTCAGTTTTCTTTAACTGTTAAGCATAACAACCAAATTTTAATCCTAAAATCTAAGTATCTGAGGATCTCAGCTACACCTGAAGGGTCTTTTCCAAGCTAAATGATGCTATGATTAAGCAGAATAGGATTCACAAAGTGACCACCAGCTCAAGACAATTCCCCCGCTCCAGCAAGCCCTCTGTCCCACAGTGTATGTGTTGGACAGCTACCGGCACCATGAAGCAGATGAAGTACAATGTAGATGAGTGGTGCATTTAGAAGCAAGGATGATCTCTGGAGTGAAAAGGGTAGTTGTTGTGTGAGCCTATAATATGTTTACAACTGTTTATCTTCATAGAAAAATACATATAGAAATGAAGCCTTAGCTCTTCTCTCAGAAGAGCTACTCAGAAATTGCTTGTACTGATATAAATTCGCATGACAACTGATTCCCCACAACTGCACGGTTAAGTTTAATGCTTGCTCATAAACATATTTGGAAATACATATGTGCAAGTATTCATGTGGATAATTGGATGGTTAAGGAGAGAGAGAGACAGATGGTATATATATATAAACATACACCCTCACACTTGCACTACTCCCATGCACGCTCTGAATTCTTCTTACAGAAATTCACCATGGAAGATGACAGTTTTGGGTTCTGAGCATGATTCTATGTATGCTAGAATAATAATTCACCTATGCAAAACTGGTTCTTTCCCTAGAAACCTGCTCTCATTGAAGCCCACCTTTTAGAAGACTTCAAACAGATATGATAAATAGAAAGCCTTAACATATTTCTAGATGCCATACATTTCTATCTCTTAGTGTGCTGAATAATAGTGACATTATTCAGGAAGATTTTGTAGCATTTTATGCAAATTTTTAATTTTTAATGTAAATAAGCACTTAAGCTTACCACCTTGTGAAAGAGAACCATGGAAAATCTGCCTTTCAAAGCTGTTTTGAAATATATTTTGTTTTGAGAGGTGTGACCATATTTGTGTAAGGAATCTTCTTTATCCTTTTTTCTTTTTCTGGGTGTCTAAAGCTCTTTATCCTAGTGGCTCCTTGTTCCACAGGAACAAATCTTATTTTCTGAAACTGGATACACCTTCTTTGCTTTCTCTTAGCTATGTGTGATAAGGGAAAGGTAGTTTAAGGAATTCCCTCTGACATCCATGAGTGCCAGGTGTAATCACAATTTCTGCATTAAGAAGAAAGCTTAAACAAGCTCTAGCAATGAGCACAGGTAGTTTTCTGTCACCAGCAAAAAAAAAAAAAATCATTTCATGCATATGTTTTTCCACAGAGAAAAAAAAAAAACACCGTATGGTGACAGTGTTAACATCAGTGGGCATTACCTTTGGGATGCCTTGGACCAAGTGGCCAAATGGTGCAAAGCTTGATCCCACGAAGAGACCAGAAAAGTCAGGATAATGAGAAGATATTCACTAGGGCTCATGTCAAAAATTCTAGGACTTATTATTAGATGAAACATGACATTGCTGTTTCTCAATGGCCATTTTATGCCTGTCACTTTGCACTACATTCATCTTTTAACAAGGATGCAGTGACTGCTTAGCAAATTTTGTGTGGGAGAGGAGGAGAGGATCCTGTGACAATTCACTAGAAGATAAGACCCTAAGGGGTGATTTCTCATTTTTCTGGTTCAGGAAGGGTTTATATGGTGTTAACATCTGAGGCTCTGATTCAAATGCAGTTTATCACAACAATGATCTCCCTCAGATTCCAATGATTCCAATTTGAATTTTACAATAAATTTAATAAATTTCCATTTATACCATAAGGTGAGAAATTTTAAAACTGTTTAAAATGTGTGCCACACAATAAAAAACTTCACAAGGCAAAATATTTTCCAAAATACACCTTCATATGGGCAGTACAAAGCCATCTACTAGTCCCATGATTTTCTGATTAAATCTTAGCTATATCTATCCACACTACCATACCTTCCTCCAATGAGGTGAAGCTTTATTCACACAAATCACATGCATCTCACAGATAAAAATATTCACTTACAAAAAAAATCAGATGAATGTCACAATTACGTTGGCTATTTAAAATCACTGGATGAAATAAGTTACTCAAAATGTTTTTAAAAATTCTAATTTCACCTGACTGTGCAAGGGAAACTCTTAATGCCCAAATGCATTTCACTACTGAAGTCAGATTATGAGGCTATACAAAAGGAGGATGAAAATTTTTCTTTACCATCTAGCCTAGAGGATGTAAACAAAATTTAGTATAGGTCATATTTTTCCTTGCAACGGACAAATTTCTTTTCACATGTAAAACCACATGAAGTATCTACTTTCTCCACAAAGTTATTTTCAGGTCATAGGTTTCCTTGTACTGAGAAAGAAAACATTAACCCATAGGGGTATTGCTGCCAAGTCAGGCATCCATGATTAGGAGTTCATATTACTTTCTGATTTATTCTTTCAATATCAAAGTTTTGCTGTTTTTTTTCCAGACACGAACCTTTATGACTCAATGATCATTACAGGTCCCTTCCAGATCAACTATGATTCTATGACTGCTAAAACAAATAAATCTGTAGGCTACATCACCAAGACTAGCACATGTGACCTGTGAAAATCAAAACCAAAAATCACATATTCCCTCAATGTAGGATGCTTGGACAACAGGAGGCAGAACAGTTCAGGAAATTGCAACAGGTAGCATGTAAGTAGAAAGGAAATCAAGGCTAACGCAGCATAAAAGGACAGACAAATAGGATGTAAAATAAGGAAAACATAGAAAGGAGACAACACAAAAATGCTATAAACAGCAGAGAGAGAAAGTTAAAAAGAGAGCTAGTCTCTTTTGTTAGAGAAGAAAATAGTAGAATGTCATCCTTCAGAATCCAGGGGATGAAAGAAAAGGTGTATCCTTTCATGAAATGAACAGATTTTTTAGTGTAGCCTAGATGGAAAATTAAATCTGAAATAATACACAAATCAGGGACATGAAAGAAAGGGACTGGCAGATAGAATAAACAGATAAATCAGGAAAAGGTGTGATCTATTATTTCTATTTCCTATTTATAAGCCATAGCTCTGGAGGATTTTAATAGCTGTTGCTTCCAGTGGAAGGAAATGGACAAATCAGAAGTGTTTTCTTTAGAACATGTTTAATCAACCCTCCAGAAACCTAAATTTTTAAAAGTATATGGGATAAAAATCATAACATTTACATTGCATAACCTGAAGCAACAAGGACCATAAGCAGCTGGATGAGGTGATTACAGAATGAATCAGGTAGCTGAATCAGAGACCAAGCTACCCAGTTGCAGGAGCCCAAAGGTAGAATTCACTATAACAAGTCCTGAATGAACTTTATTCAGACTGAGATCTAAATGTAGGCATCAGATCTTTCAGAGAACTTTTCTCAGACTTACAAATAGATGGCCAGAAAGAATAAGATATACACCCTAACTGCAAAGTCCAACAAGAGCTGGAAGAAAAAAAGTGGCAAGAAATTCATATTTGGAATGAAATTCTTCTTACATAGCTTTAAAGATTTGAAAATCAGGCATCTAGTCTAAATCACAGTAGTACAGGCAAGGAACACTGGCCATATCTAATGTACACAAGTGAACGCACCACATTGCTGTGCCCAAGCCCTTTACCAGCATAAAGTCTGTACCTATGTTCTCAGGCCTTATCTGCTCTGTTTCCACAGCAAGAACACCCAAGTGTGGTGAACAAAACAGAAAGACAGTAGGCTCTGACAAAATCACCTGTTCAGACAACCAGGAGATCAGGTTACCAGCTCACTTCAGAGCAACATCAATCTCTGGATACTGCTACAATTGACTCCATACAGCAATTTAGATTATCTGTGGGTGAAGTTCTCTGCAGATTTCTCCAACAACTGAAGAACTCTATGTGACTTTGCTTGAGTTTCTAACATTTAGGCATGTAAAATTTGATAGACTTTATCTACCCTAAATTAGTATGTGTGGTTCAGTTATGTGTTTAACCTGTAGCTGCCTATAATGCATGGGTGGTCAATATGCCCTCAAAACCCTATAGAGACCAAAGTCTATGCCATCCTCATTCCCCAAAAGATAGCCCTTGATTCAGGCTATGCACTGTTCCTCTATAAATAAGATTATTGTATACTGATATTTTCTGATACAAACAAAAAGAGAAAATGAAAAATAAAAGCTAGGATTGGAGTTTAGACTAATAACACTTAAGTTAATCATAATATAAATAAGGCCGAGTTTTGAAAAATATTAAGGTTTTTCTCTTAGCAGTTTTTGCAATTGATGATTTTTTTTTTTTTTTTTTTTTTGAGCAAGAGACAATGACCACGTGGAAACATTTACTTCTTATCCACATCATTAACAAGTGTTGCAAAGTGCAAAGTGACATAAATGATCAGTCATATTCTATGCCAGATAGGTGTATTAAACACTATTCAAAATTTATCTTTATGGATTGTCCTATGTAGGCAGTACACCATTTAAAAATTCAGGAATTCTGGAAGACCTGGCTGATCTTTCTTCCTTGTCTTTCTTCCAACTACCCAAAGCATAATAAAGCATAGCCATGAGGTTATTTGAAGTGCTAGAGAACAGTTAGGATGCAGTATTCGCTTTTACACCAAATCTAAAACAAACATAAAATGCTTCATTTTCTCAGCAGAATCTCTATGCTGGAGTAACTTGCTTTACCTTTAACAAGATGAAGATATTTAAAAGAATGTACCTTTAAAGGAAATGTAACTTAATAGAACGAAACAAACCATAATAATATGTTATCTATCATTTTCTCAGGCATGTTTACAAAACATATTAAAGAATGTTTGAATATCTTCAAGGAAACAGGAAAATACAAACCTAACACTCTAACTCATACCTATTTTCTGCTAACACAGAGATCAAAAGGAACAAAGTCAGAAACAGCAATATTTTACATAAGCCTTCTCAATGTTCAACCTCGTGTGGCAGAAATAATGGTTTTTCTATTGTTTGTTATTCACTTTAAGTCATTGCTAACAACTCATCTGTAAAGCAAAGTTGGTTTTTTTTAGCTATTATGGAATGTTAAAAGACCTTCCAGTATTGCATTTCAAGTCCTGACTCTGATTTTGATTGAATTTGGTAGGTTTTGATGGACATAAATATACTAGTACATACCTGCTACTGCTAAATGTGTCTGTTCCTTGTCTACTATTAACTGTTACAGGGGAAGGGAGGCAGAAGTATTTAAATAAATGGAATCATCACTAAATACAGTCACAGCAAATATTCTTTAGGACAATTAGTGGATCTGCCAAATGAGCTTGAACAATCAGAAATCTTAATCTTATTCACAGCATCATAGAATAATTATGGTTGGAAGAGACTTCCAAGATCATCTAGTCCAACCATCTCCTACCACCTGTATTACTTACTAAACCATGTCCTTAAGTACATCATGCAATCTTTCCTTCAACACCCTAAGGACAGTGACTCCACCACCTCCCTGGAAGACCAATACTGCAAAGAGCTTTGTTTCACCACCTTTCACAAATACTACATCCTGTCTCCATCAGACTTCCAAATACTCCCTCTTTGTCCCAATGTATGTTTGCGAAACTAGTTTTGGTGTCAGGAAATGTAGTAGTATACTACACAGCAGTGACTTAAGGTACTAGTCTGTGATATGTGGAGTTCTGATGCAGAATGTCTTCTCCAAAGACATCAAAATGAATGAGGAAGGTAAACAGTCTTATCACCCAAAAGATGGTGCAGCTAAATTAATCACCCAGTGGGACTCTCTCTCTGTAAAATAGGAGACTAGCAGCACATCCTCTGGAAAAATATTTGAACTAATTTCCCACTCTGCCAATCTTTATTCACACCCTCTCTTAACCTAGCCTACTGAGAAAGGAAAATCTTTTAAAGTAAATTAAAATCGTCATCATAAATTAAGAGTAGCAATAAAATGATATCACTATTTTAGGATGTGGTACACATTTTTAGAGTGGCCAGAGTTTCTTGGAGAATATCAAAAGCTTTATGCATTGCAAGTATATAAAAATTAAAGAGCTTTCCTACTTTTCCCTTGAAAAAAATCCCTATAGCCACGCTATATAGTATGACTAGTATTCTTAAGTCAAATGAAAAAAAATCAGTGAGAGTGTTTTGGACTATTATAATTAACATGTACGGGCAAGATAGGAAATTATTACTTTCAATGCATTGACTCAAATTCATACTACAGAAATATCTTAATCAGTTTCAGAAAAAAAAAAAGGATCTAGCTAGTTCATTCTCCTCTGGCTCTGGGGTTTTGGGTTTTTACTACAGTTGCGCTTATTATAAGATAGCTGATAATTGTTCTTTAGGTCTATATTATTTAGTTCTTATATTGATGCATATACCCTATCACAAGCCATCTTCTATGATTTCTAAACATATTTCTACGAACCTGCAGATTACTATCATACAAAAATAGGTAACAATTTGCAGGTAGGTACGTACTGTTACACAAAAAACCTGGAAAAGAGAAAAATTATTATTATTCCACTAAAACATTACTAGTTTGTTGCTGTCAATCTGCAAGACTCAGAACAGTTTATCTGTACTGCTTTAGCAGCTCTGCTCATGCTCAAGTCTAAGTCTTCAAAGCCAGTTGAGTCCATATTGCCTGGGGAGACAGAACTTGAAAAGGAGTTATCCTTCCTCCCTTCACCCCTGCCCTCCTTTCTGTGACTGAAGCGACTTGCTAGGAATGCCAATACACTACAGACTACAGCCACCACACAGGAAAACTGAAGAATAAAGTCATAATGTAGCACAATGCTGCTGAAAACAATCACATACAGCAAATGTCTGAAGAAAAGCTGTGGAGCTATCATAATGGTACTGGAATGCATAGTTACTTACTATTCTGCAGCATTGCCCATATTTTTGAGGTATATTTAGTGCATCCTTTCAGGGACACTAAAATACACGCCTCCCAAAAATGTCACTGTTAGAAGAATACAACATTCTAAACATTGGCATGCTGAGCTGCATACTGTACTCTGTCATTAGCGTATGACTGCTGACTAAATGCAGACGTTTCAGCTGCAGCTGCTTCCCTTTTCTAATCTCTTTTGCTAAGATTAAATGCTTTTAAACAAAGCATTCCTGTCCCTGTTGGATTAAAAGGTAACATATCCATTTTGTTTGCTATATGGCAACAGCTTTGAGGTCCAGAGGTCACAGCTAGACAGTACCATGAGGATTTTCACAGTACTATCTATCTATCTATCTATCTATCTATCTATCTATCTATCTAGTCCTCAGGAAGTTCGTAAGGAGAAAGAATGGATGGATAGAGGGGATATTCATGAACAAGTTGCAAAGTTTTTTCACATCAATTGTATATAACAGAACCACAGAATTGCTTGAATTAAATGACTAAAAGTTGTCAATACTGTACCTGGCATTCAGCTGATCTAGGTCAATGTAGATTAATTGAAGTCAGTAGTCAAATTCGATTTTCACTGTTTGAAGCCCTGCTTCAAATAGGGTGTGTTGGGTTATATCTGTAATTGGATAAGTGGGTTATCGCAAAAATAGCTTAGGTAGTTGTACCTTCTGTGTCTCCAACAGATCACTTGGCATACCAGTCGGAAGAAGAGCTTTAGGCCAAATCCATCATAGCAATTTATTTTATCAAAGACTTTGAGTCGGAATATGCAAACATTAATTAGTCTAGATCCACTTCCCAATATTGATAATAACAATAATAATTTAATAAAAATAAAGAGGAATTTCTTAACCATAATAAATAAATAGGGACTACACCAGCAGAGCGGCTTAAACATCTCCATAGGTTTCCCAAGTTATTGTTAGGAATCTCTAGCAAGACCTGCAGTCCTGAGTTGATCCACCAGAAAATAATCAGCTATTGCTCAGCAGAGAGCCAAAGAACTCCTCCCTCAGTGGTATCAGAGTGCTTTGACTGTTTTAGTCCAGAAGTCAGATAGGCTTTGGTTGGGCTTTGAGTTCCACCTGCTCAGCAATTCCCCCTTTGTGAATTTGTTCTGCTAAGAATGTTCATCCATGAACCTTTGAGAAGGGAACAAAACAGATTGGGATCTTTGCATCATATTTTTTCATGTACATCCAGCCATTGCACATGATGGATATTCCAACCTCATTGGATAATTTATATATTTTTTCAGCTGTTTGCATACCCTGGATCAGAATTCAACTAATAAAATTCAATGAAAATTTACACAAACTAAAGATCTGGTGGGTAGCACTTTTGGAGCTAGGAAAAAAAACTGTGGAGCAAGAGAATTCTAAGGTTCTTTGAACATTTATAGCTACTATATGAGCTCTTATTTGCAGTTCAGGCTTGTCCTGTTATTTTCAAGCAGGAACTGATAATAAGTATTTTCTTGTCAGCAAATAACTATCATTATCCAAACCAAATGCTGCTAAACACAGGTGCTTTTGTATCCTATCCTTTGTGAATATTGGTAGCTTAGAAGATCAGAACTCTGGAAGATGAAGATGACATGGCTTTATGCTGTACTAGGCTCTACTAAAGTGTGAAATAAGACAAAGAAGTGCATGTCTGAAAACAGAACCTCATGGAGTCTAATAGTTGCATGATATACTGGGCAGCAACTTTGTCAGCTTCAGAAGCTTAAAGTTTTTTAATAGACTCCTCTTCCATAGCATCAATACTCATATTCCACATAACACAGACCTTCCTAATTATATGAGTTTAATGAGACCAGTAATAAGATTCGACACAGCTGATAGAAGTATAGCATATTTTCTCAGAAATAATATTTAATAAAGAAACTCACAGAAGGCAACAGAAATTGCCTTCATATCTTAAAGTAGCCAGAATAAAATAAGACTCAATTTGTAAATAAAGTGAACAATTCTATAAACATTCTCTGATCTGATGAGAAACAGGTATGAGAATAGAAATTACAGCAGGGCTGGATTTAAGAAAATGCAAACTACTTTGCGTTGCTCCAGCAAAATAGAGAGGGGACAAGAAGGGAAAGAAAGATCCCAATGCAAATTTTTTTTTTATCCAACCTTCCAACCTTTCTTTCTAGTCAATTAAATTTTGTCAACCTTGTTACCAGCTCCTTTTCACAGTGGAAACTGAGAAAGAAGAAAAATAATTAACATTTAAAAAAAAAATTCTCATTGTCTGTCTCTTTTTCTCCATGTTTGTACTTGCATTAAGTAGACTTAATAGTTAACCTTCAGAAGTTGCTGAGAGCTTGTTACATTCTAAGCAAGCGAAGTGAACTGTGAAAGATCTCTTTGATCTTACTGCCAGGAATTCAGGATCATTCTGTTGAGCAAAATGTATGTATGGAGAAAAAAAAGAACTATTATTTTCAAGTGACGAGTCTAAACAGAAGTAAAATCCCAACAAGAAAAAAAATCCCAAAGCACTGACTATACATTTCTAGCAGACGCTTTTCACCTGGGATATGTTTTTTAAACACTAAAATAGTCTAACAATCTTTGAATAATGGAAAAATAGTGAAAATACAATGAATATATTGTTTCCATTAATCTGTTCTTATTTCAGGCTGACTGGACCTTTAAGGTTTTCAGCTTGGTAAATCAACACAGAGCATAATATGAATTTGCTCTCCTGTTTAGCAATACATTCACAAGTATGACAATATTTCAAACGTCTTATGTACACACAAGGCCAAGGAAATTCCCACAGAATAGTACCAACGTGGCTGAGTTTGATGTGCTAAAGGGAGCTGTATATTGCTAAAACTCTGGCAGTAAACTGCAGAGAAAAATACAGTTTTTCTCCTCTATAGATCTCAGCCCTCTGGCTATTGCTGAAACAGCTCTGACTTCATTGACTCATCCCTGGGCAGATAGGGGAATATAATCTTACCATTTTTGAAGTAATGTTTTGCTTTTTGAAACAAGTCTCAAATCTCTGAAGTATTTTACCAAAAGATTTTGTTAGAGGTTCTAAGCAGTTTCTCATACAATGCTCTCCTAAGCACTATTTTGTCCTTGTGTTTTTCTCAGGATACTTTTCAGAAAGTCAGTGCAGTATTTCTGGCAAATGGGAACCTTGCTTTTATGACTGCCCTAAGGGGCAGGTCCTTCCCTTGGATATAGATATGAGTGGCTTTGCATACACAGAAAACTAATCCTGCAATTTCTCTTTCTCAGGCTAGAAGTATAATTTAGTACATTCATAATTAAAGTCTGTTGCCCAAGAAATAACCACATTCATTAACACCAAAAGAAAGAAAGAAAAAAGAGTTGTAATAAAACAAAAGCCAAATCTTCTACCTTTTTTTCTCAACTCACGCTCTATTAAAAGAAGCGTTCAGCTGGCCTATAAAATATTCCTTATTTTCTGTTCTCTCCTGAAAGAAATACAAATGTAGTATTTCACTTAAAATTGTAAGCAACTTGCCTAACTTAACCTGTGTGAACCGCATGCATGCCGTGCAAATCAGACACTGAGCCTCCCTCTGTAGGGAGTACAGGAAGGCAAATACTGGGCTTACCACTATCTCTAGCTCCCTAGGTGGCCTTGTACATAATCCCAGATCTTCCCCCTACCTAAATATAGCACAGAAAGTTAATCAAACTGTGAATGCTCCTCCATGCAAAACTCTGATGAAAATTAGATTGCTTCTCACACTGGCTTGTTTACCAGCTTTTCCTTCAGGTTTCTTTCTGACATTTTTCATTGCAGGCTTCTCCCTGTTTCTTTGAAGCCCTTTCCCTGCCTTCAACAATATGTTCGTTTCAGACAATTGCTATGGTTTCTGACTTCTTTGAACACCCATATTTGCAGCAGACTGTATTGATTTATAAGGACGTACTCTCATGACAAGGATCTTAATGATCCACCAGCAGAAATCATTTCAGCATTTGCTTTCACTTATAGTAATAAAATTACATAGGATGCACTGTAGGGAAGGATATTCCAATTTACCATGTCAGGCCTCTCAAAGATGGGCATTGAGATGTTCCCTTCCTCTGGGCCTACCTTTGTTTTTCTACATTCCTCTCACTTACTTCAAAACTATGGAAGCATAATGAATAAAAGATGCTCATACCAACAGGACTGTCACATGATGGAAAGTGTTCCTCCTCAGTCTATATAAGTATCTGGTGGGTTTCTTCAGTTTGCTAATAGGAATCATGTTGTAAAATCACCACAAAGCAATCTTCATTTCCAACCGCACATTATTTGCTGAAATCTAGATCTCATCAGATCTTTGTATCGGAGTTTAAGTGGCATTTCAGGAGATCAATATGAACAAGTGATCTTTGGTCCCAGGAACAATAAGGAAAGGTTGACAAGCAAAAACCCAGAAAAGCCAAACAAGCAAAATTGTTATTTTGCATTTAAAATCAATTTGATAATGGGTTTTATTTGGTTTTAATAGGCAATGAGCTTCAATTAGGAATTGTAGAAACTTTAGTTTGAACTTTTAAAACTCATATTACAAAGAAATTTAACAATGGCTATTGCTGCTTTCATCTTTAAGATGTGCAACTATGCAAACCCACTAAGCACAGCTCTGACAATATTTCCTTGGTTGAAATAGCTGATAGAAAAATGAATTTACATATTGGCATCTGCTGCTCCTATATTTTTAAATAAAATACTTGCATTTTTAAAATAAAATGAGTATAAGGTAACTTGTACAACAGTTTCAGTATTCAGGATTTCAAGTAGTTGGCATTTCGATTTTTTTCCTCATTGTTTAGTAAGGATGTAAATGAAGGATGGAGAATGAGCAAGTAATCAATAATATAGATTAGGTTATTTGCCAGTACTGGTCTCATTTCCAAAACACGTCTTCTGAAATAAGTTTTCTACTTAAAAGTTTCCTTCACAGTTTTAAATGGGGAAAAAAACCCAAAAAAACCCCAAAACAACCCAAACCAAAACCAAACAGCTTTTAGAGTTTGTCAGCTCTTTCTGAATTCTATGACATGTGTCCTTGTCTAGATATCTATGTCTCTAACTTCTGCTTTGAGTAACAAAATGAAAATTTCATCAAAGATGCTGAAGTTCAACATTGCTACAGTTGACACATTTTTTGAGAGTCCTTTTTCTCACCATTTTTACCTCAGATCTTTGCTTTAGTTATTCTCATTGTTTTCTTTAAAACCTTTCATTTTTATGTGTCTGACATATATCTTTTTTTAGAGTGTTATGGATATGGAGACACTACAATTGCATGGGTTTTCCCATCTTATGAAACCAAGTTCTTAAGCCAGGAAACATTTCACAAAACGTTATTTTTATTTTTGGGGACTTTGGAACTTATTCTAATATTAAACTCGAGCAAATAAATGTCTGCTATTCCCCAAAAGCAAAGTATAGCACAGACATCCAAGGACTTCAATATGTCAATATATCCTAACAGCACCAGCATTCAGAATGCTTCAAAGACAACTACTAGTTTTGTCACATCTCTACAGTACAAATCATAGAAATAAGAAAAGATTTTAACAGATAATCACTGAATTATTACTAGAAGTGGTGGTAGCAGTATGAACATATTGCCTTGGAAAGCAACAAGATAATATCCATGCCACAAAGAGTACACAATCTAAATCGGGGAGACAATATAATGAGACATTCAAACAGACTGTGAATAGCACATTAACACGTAAATGTATTGAAAATAACAGATACTGCATATAAACATTACATGCTCTTTTTTCTGTTAACTGTTTTAAATTGATACATTTTACCACACTGTACGAAGACTGCTAAATTTGCCAAGTTACTAACAACAAGAAATTCTATATAGGTGTTTATTTCAGCTTGTGGCATACATTTGGGAACTGTGGGAGAACACTGAAGCCCAGCTAGGTACATATTTCTCTGGAGTCCATAAATTTTTTGTTCTGCTTTACCTGTAAGAAGTTAAAAATCAAGTGTCCTTGGACATGGGACTGACAGCTACCTGCAATTTTTGTCTTTCACATTTCAATCTATGTCACTAAATAGATTTTTGGGTTTCCGCTTTAAATAAAGAACACTTGCATGGGCAATAACAACTCTGGATATTCTTTTTTTTCCTAGAAGCAATTTATGTTTAAATTTGGCAGCTGCAGGTGTGTTTAAAGAATTCTTAGGTTGACATAATCATAACACATCAACATGCATGGGGATAAAAGAAGAAGCCAACAGTCCGTTTAGAGAAGTAACCACTAGGTATAATGAAGGTGGACATAAAAACTTTTTAAAAATCCAAACAGATTCACATACCCAGAAAGCCTGATCCTGGTGTAACCTATTACACAATAGCTGAGAGTGGAACAAAAGTGAAAAAGCTTTTTTGAAATCTGTCTTTATACACTCCTGGCACATTCACAAGTCTACCCTGACCTTTCTTTGAATTAAAGCAGTTGCTGGGGAGGAAGCTGAGACAAGAATTTCAGCTGCAATGGTCTAAGACTGTGTGTGAGCCAAAATGCTGTCCTCCATGGAAGAAGGGTATGTTTTCCTATTTCCACAAACTTTGAACTTGCAGATACAGCAGTGCCCATTTGGACTCTGTCATTATAATCTTCTTTGGCATCCAGCTATCAGAAAAAAGTGTAACTGTGGGAGTGGAAGAGGATGTTTAACCATAACACTCACTGGTAACTACCACAAAGAACTAGTCCTCAGATAATACAGTAAGCAATATAAAGGAATGGGCCCAGCTTTTTTGATTTGGGGATCCTGTTTATGATGACATTAGAGGATTAGTCCAACTTCCCTGTCAACAAGGGAACCTCAAGTCTCTTTATTTGATCCCATGTTTCTTCATCTTTGTGCTAATGCTTTGACAATGCTTGACTTGGTATTTCAGACATTTGTGTACAGCAGACAAATGAGTGTTAACAGGAAAAGCAGTATGATTCCAAGTGGTCTATTTTTTGGTTTTGCAATCTTTTTTTTCCTTGAAAAGCTACAAATCCTATTAAAATAATTTGTCTGGCCTTCACTCTCAATACTAATCTGACTGGCTAGCAAGGGACTGTGGTAGCTGCAAAATACCTGTCTTCTGAACTGTACTAGTAACACCAATTAACACAGCAGGAAATATAAATATTTCTACCATGCAAGTAACCACTGCAAGGCAGCCACGCTCTGTTGACTGGACTGAATAATAACTCCCGATAACTGTTAAAGTTTTACTCTCCCACAGTGAAAAAGAGAATAGGATTAATGTATTTTAACTCTTTTTCAAGCAAGAACAGACACATTCTTAACAGAAAAAAACCCAAACCCTAAAACTGTGTTTGTCAGAATGTGAAAATGCCAGTGGAACGTCTATTATTTTCTGTTTAATGTCTTCCTCACAGTGGGAAACTGTGTAATAAAAAATAGCTAAGGACAGATCAATATTTGCTTCCATGGATGTTCTGCATTCTTAGAGATGAGTCCTAATTATTTGATTTCTTAATAACATGATATAAAAATTGTTTAAATTGGGGAGAAAAAAAAAGCCCAATAAGTACTGAAGTATATATGAAAGAATAATGGGAGACTAACACAAAACAAGAAAGAGATCCCTAACAGCCCCTCTGACCTTACTTACAAAACTGAAGTTTTGTGTGCATAGACAAAGACAATGGAAAGAGAATTGCTTCTTCCTTAAAGTGGATTCCCCTGCCCCAAGGTAAAATAATCAGATCCAATCAGTCACTTCAGAGTATAAAAGGTTCTGTTTGGCTGAAATAGTATCAGAGTACCAATTATTCTTCTCCAACTCACAAACTAAACAAATTTATTCCTATTTCTTTGTGGTTCTCAGAGTGTTGCAGAGCTGATCTTACAAGCTTCCACACAGCTGTACTGGAACAATGAAAGAATATGTAGCAACTGCAAATCCATCCAACACCTGATACCTTCAGAATATAGAACCTCCAGAAAAAGAAAGCTTTTTGTAAATATTAAAAGAGAATGCTCATTCCTACTCCATATCAGATTCCACATACTGTACTATATAACTGTTCTTCTTAGACACAGCAAATTTTAAACAACCTTCACCTGAAGGAAACAGAGGGGGACACTCATAGCGTCATGGATGAAAGAACCTTGAAAATTATGAGACAAACTAGATTGTACATAAACTCAGCTCAGTGCCACTCTTCATGTAAGAAGCTAGTTACTTGTTCATGGTGGGCAATCTTTTGATGTATATTTTCTCTCCAGTCAGTGCTGTGCATCTCTTATCTGCACTGTAGGTCTCTCCTGTCTGTTCTGACTGTGTCTAGCATACAGAGAGCCTTCTGAGATCAATGAAAGGGTGCAGAAGGGGCAGGGAATGAGCAACAAAGATCTCTGAACTAGATAAGTCTTAAAATCTGTTCTCAAAGAAGGTGAATTTGCCCTGTTCAACTGGGTAGAAGAATAATGTCAAGCAGTACTCAAGTCACTGACAGCCAAAGACAGATCCAGGGTTTTACTTGTTGTCATTGCTTTTTAAAGGAACAGTGAATCGATTGTGTTTAGAGCCCTATCACGCAGCTCTGTACATCATCCAGATAAGGGCAGCAACTATTGCCATCCAGCTCAGATAGAGTCAGTGTACAAAAGCACTGAGGCATAAAAAGGCAAACAGAGCTAGAGTCTAGAGCATAAGATACAGCTGTGCACATGGTCTCAAGCACTATTGGCAGGAAAGAATCAAGATGCAACACTTAGACTTAACACCAGAGTACTTGCTCTCCTGGTGGTAGTGAAGAGGCAGAACCAAACTGGTTATAATGCAAAAGGTTTTCATCCATGCAAGATTATGCCTCCTCTCTCGTCCTTAAGAGTTTTCTTTTTTTTTTTTCATCTCCAGGATGACATATATTTTCCCAATATATGGTAGAAATACTGGGGTAACCAAGCCCCTCATATGTTCATCCCATATCATCACTGAACACATCCTAGTATTTCATACAGACCTCCCTTGCTCATAACTGCTATAAAAGACCACAAACTCTTTGAAAGACACCAAAATTAGATCAACATCTGAAAACATCAGCATAATGCAGTGTAGAAAGTTTGCTGCAAAAAGTATCTGTTTATGTAATCCACTTTGCCTCAAAGCTCTGTAGCTAAACAAATGCTCTTTTCTTTGTCTTGGTACATTCCAATGAAACATCACAGTCTGCAGCTCATCATCTCTAACTCACCACTATAATCAAAATGTTAACATGAATGACCCAGAAAGCATGCAATCACTCAGCACTGACACAAAAGCACCTCTGTCAGGCCACATTGGCTTACAAGGTACAAAAGAGGCCACTTCTTATGCCACAGAATGAAACAAGAAAAATTACAGGAAATATTTCAAGCCTCAAAGAATTTTTTGATCATTTGCATAGAAAAATGCATCATTGTATACAGCTAAGAGAGCTTTTCTCACTCACCTCTCTGGCCAATGTATACCCACAAGAATTTATGAAGGATACAAGGAGCTGTGTCTCCCATAGGCATGAATTTCCCATCCTACACGGACAGGATGGAGTCATCTGTCTTAGTGATTCAGCCAACTCATCTGAGGATACATCTGGCCATGACTGCTAGGTAAACTTTGGGAAGTCAACTTCCAACTTTGGCAGTGCAATTTATTTTACGTATAGATGATGAAAAATAAGCTGAAAAAATTAATACAAAGCAATAAATTATATAACAAGATACAGCTGTCTGACATGGACAAAAATAATGTTTTTAACATAAATGATCCAAAAAGCACAGGACCTAGCCACTTAAAATATGTTCTCAGTAAAACTAAGACTTATACTCTATTTTGAGACCCAGTCAGAGATTGAGAGTATTACAAATATTTGCTCTTATCTCAAAATTAAGGCTTAGATTTAGAAATCTGGAGATCTATGCTCTGTTTCTGTCTGGCCTGCTGTGTGGCTTACACACTGACTACATTGCAACTGATATTTCAGTTTCCCATGCATTCCCATACAGGAATCTTTGGAAGGACAAGTCAACTCCGCTGATCAGGATGCTGAGTGAAAAAGGTATCAAGTGCTCCTTCCCATCACCTCACTTTATCCACGCTTCATTTTCTTTGTTGTGGAAACTGTGATATTTTCCTCTTACACAGTCCAACTAAAACCAGATTCTGAATACTTCCAACTAAACTCAGATTTCTTAGTCTGTGGAGAAGGACTGACAGAAGAGAGCATCACTGTGCTGGTTCTTAATATGAACAACTTTGTATCCTTAGTCATGGGACGAAAAAGAGACAAATGCAGTCTTTATGGACCACTCCATGGCACCACCAGCCACAGTACTCTCTCAAGCCCTGTCCCCAGTAATGGCCAGGCTTTCATATTTCTTCCACCCAGACAAAGATTAGGTAGTTCATAGAATCAACAAATAGCCTAGGTTGGAAGTAACCTCAAAAGGTTACTCCAATCTTTTATGGGAAAGAGAGCCTGAATAAGATTATCTACACTTTCTTCCAATCACATTGTGAAAACCTCCAGTGATGGGACTCTACTACATCCCTGGGGAGATTGTTGCAGTGAATGATTGTTCTTACTGTGAAAAATTTCTTTCTTATGTCAAGATAAAATCTCTCCCAGTGCAATTTATACTCATTTCCCATTGTCTTCTCAATGTTGCTTTTTCAAAAAGGGCTGTGTCCCTCCTAATGCCCATGTTGATATTTAGGACCATACATTTTGAGGCTCTGAGTTGGGTATATAATTTTGGACCCATGTGAAACCTGAACTTCGAAGAAAACATGGACCCAAATCTTCCCCAAGCAGCAACAGCTCAAACCATTAAAACCCACGTCATTAGTTACAAAATACCTAAAAGAAGGGAAACCACCCAAGCCATGTAATGTCTTCAAACTTAATGCACTGACTTCTTTTACAGTGACTTCTTACCAAAACTTAATTTCTTTCCAAATTATCAGCAAAATCTTTAGAAATTTAGTAAACAAAGCACATGGGCAGTTTGTTCTACTCTGTCAATCTTCCCCTCTAAACACATAACCACTTTTAAAGGATGATTAAATAGATGAGGCATAATGTGACATCATGATGAAAGAGGGCAAACATAAGTATTTAAGCCTTTCTTCTAGCCCTTGATAGATTACATATACATCAGTATGTTGAACAGTGTTCATGTTAAATTAAATATCCTGTACATTTCCAACACTTTTGTGTAACATCCTTGTATATCTAGAAAAGAACTATACCACATAACAGCTGGTGGTGCATTCTTCCATGAACACACTATGTTTTAAATTGCAAAATCCATTTTTATTTTCTTTTTCATTTGTCACCTCACCACTGGAAGGAAGGTTTCCTGGAGCTTGTTCCATTGCCTCTGTGACTATACGAGGTCTTCCTTCAATACATTAGTATAAAATTGAACATAAACGATTACATTTGCATGAGGTCAATGAACAAGTACATGAGACAGGAAGACAAAAGGATTCATTGTATCTTCAGCTACAAGCCTGTCAGAGACTTCTTGATGAGAATACAGATGCACAAAATAAACAATTAAGGAGGAAATAAGTTAATTTTATGTGCTCAGATATTTTTCAGATAATCTCATGAAAATTTGGGTAAATAAACTTGATATATTAGTATATCCTCTTTGTTATCTGCCTTCCTACAACACAGAAACATACTGCACAGTGTAAGCTTCTCTTTGTCCTATTTGTGAGCCACTTTGGGATGAGGCACTGATGGATTTTATTTCTGAGGCATTCTCCTCTTTAATTTTGAATTACTACATTCCAATCAATATATATATTCTCAACGTGCTAATGCAATAAAACACTAAAGGTTTTCAGTGAAAACACAGTATAATGCTTTATGACATGTATGTTTGTGTGGGGAAAAAAAGGAGGAAAATTAACAAAACACTTGAAAACCAGTATAAAGCAAAAAGGATGGGTATCCTTTTCAGGGATAAACAATCTTAAGTATACTAAGGGAGAATCTGTAAATATTTAATATTGCTACAAGCAAGGGGATTTACAGAAGAGAGTTCTTCGATCAATATTTTCAGCATCATGTATTATTTCCAATGGGCATGAACAGCAAAATGCTATTTATTGACTAAAGTATGCTACACATCAATGAAGTTTAATACAAGGAGACATGAAATTCTCTCTTGATCAGGAGTAAGCCACTAACCTGGCCTTAGCCTAATCAACCACTTCTTGCACTGCAGTTGCACTTGACAATTCCCACCCTCATTTTTTCTAGGAGCTTTCCAAACCCTAGACAAGTACAGGCTCTTAAATCAAGAGGCTAAAGTATTAGACAGGTTAAGAGAAATTAAATAAACAGAACAAATGGAAGCATGAGCTGTGAGAAGGTAAAAAGCCACAAAACATTTGGGTTCATAGACTAATGAGGTGTTTGATTCACAGCTCTGAATAATTTTACTTCATTTTTAATAGCTTCTAAGAATTATAAAAAAGAGTTGTGGCAGCTGGTATCCCAGTTTAATTTTATACAGTGTCATGAAAGCCTGAAAGGGACAGCAAATGGGATCACAACAGGCAGACGGAAGTTAGCACTTGCTCTAACAAACCGGGAACTCCTGATCAGACCCAAACAGTCCTTTAACCCTCAATGTTCTGTATCAGATGCATAAAAAGAAACTTCAACAAGACTGTAGACATCTGTGAAATAAAAGGCATATAGGAAAACATTATTTTCTTTCTCATTCACATCTCCTGAGCTGTATGGCAGGATTAATATTCATTAATCTTATTGGAGTACATGTGACTTGGAGTACATACTACTTGGGAAAAAAAGTCAACCTGTGGTCCTAATTCAGCTCCTTTAAATTTCATGATCTTTCAGTAGCTGAAATGCCTTGAAGCAAACAGCATTGTTCCCATCTTTCATGCAAATCCCTACTGCACATTTGACTACAAAGGAAAAACACAAACAAGGAATTTTGCATCAAAGTGGTTGCTAGTGCTAAGACCTTCCAAAGACAAATTGTTGTAGTCAGCGTGCTCCTCCTCAAAGTCAGTTCACACTCTCCACCCTTCCCGTTGTTGTAACACGTACCATTTACTATGTTTACATGAAAGCTTGGAGTAGATAATACCTCAGACTAAAAAAAAAAAACAATAATACACATAATAATACAGGGGCATTACTACTGTAAATCCCAGCAACTTGCACCTGCATAGAGGCAACAAAGACAACAGATTTAGAGTCCATATAAATCTTGTTGGTTTTTTTTCTCAGTGTTGAACATGGATTAAATTGTCACAAGACAGTATGCACCTGAAATTCATTCTCCCTGGCTACAGAAGAGACAGGGAATGGACTTCAAGTGCAGGCAAGTCTAGCTCCCTCAAGACCCACAATCTGCCAAGGTAAAGTTCATCTCCCATAGCTAACAGCCTATGTTTTACAGTGCAGCACAGTGCTGAACTCAAACCTCTGCTGCTTATTTGGAACCAGGTAATCTGAATAAAACTAAATTACTTTGATCAGAAAGGACTTCTCTCATTCTTTTCTTCACACCTGCACTTTCTGTTACTCATTTTCAAGGAAGCCAAAAGGACTGAAAACACGTGATCTAATCTTTTCAAAGGGCTTGTTTATGGCTTTCAATTTCCTCCTTGATGATTGATACTGTACCATATCCTAGTAAAAGGAGATTCCATTTAAACTCTGAATAAACTTTTCCAGAAAGTGTATTTCAACCCTCATTTCTAACAAGGAATATGTTCAGTCAAGTAACACTCTGTATTTCACTTTTTATTTCATATATCCTATACCTATGAAAATATAAGCAACACATGTAAAAAACTAAACATGAAAGTCCAAGGAAGTTAGGTAGAGATACTGGGCTCTAGGCCAAATATACAGCCTCTCTATTGCTGGGGCACTTTTAGATACCAGCTTGCTTGAGCTAGCTGTGCTCACAGGAGAAAAACACTTAGACACATTGTGTATTTAAAAGCATCAAAAGTAAATTTACCTGGTGTGAATGTATCCTTTGTCTTGCCTAGCTGTCTCAATTTACATTGTCTGAACTTCACAAATTAGTAGGCCACTTATCAGGCAACTCACTGGTATAAGACAAATATCTTCCTTTAAGCCCTGTATTCCCTCTCAAGAAGGGCCCAACATTGCCTGATATTCACATGATATTTATAGGCATGTGAAATTCCTATTGACTTCACGTCTTTTACAAGATCCAGAGGATCTTAGGACATGAACTTGGAATGCATGTCAAAATTCAGCTTCCTCTTGGGATTAGCTGTCTAAGAGCCATGCTTATTGAGTTTTCCTTTTTTATGCAAAGGACTTTATGAACCATGAAAAGAATGGGTTCTCAATAACTATGCATCTTTTCATAAGAAATTATATTTGCAATTGCACAAATGTAAGCTTCTTTTGTTTTTCTGATCCTGCTGTTCAGATATCTCCATAGTTCTAAGTACCGTAACTTCAATGGTCTCTTGCACACCTTTACCACTGGCTACCATTTATCATTAAGTAAGGCAGTATGCAATTAAATCAGTAGCTTGACTCCAAGCCCCTGAAGTGAGCCATGGATAAGTCCTTTAAATATATTTTGCATATAGATATAACCAGTGGTAGTTTCAAGTCTGGTTCTACATATCCAATGGGTACTCAAAGACAGATTCCAGATTTTACAGATTATGATGGATATGAAAGGAAAGACTTACGTTTGGTTATAAAATTCTGTCAGACTGGCATAACGATCCTGCATAAGCTTCCACAACATGGAAATACACATCAAAAGTAGAAGCAGAGGTGGAAGCGAGAAGAGATTGCTGGTTTCTCCTCAGCAAAGAATGAACTCTGGGTCTTTTACATGCATAAAGTGCTGTCATAGTCCTAAGAAAAAGACAAAAGATAGACAGAAAAGTTAAAAATGGTGTCTCTGTGGCATCATTTTCAGGGAGACAGAAAATGTATGCATTAGAAAATGTTAGAATTTTGTTTGTCAAGATGGATACTCCTCGTAATAACATATGAACTTCTCCTTACCAGAACTACTTAAATAAGATACATTTTTGCAGTTTCTCCTCCTTAGCTCATCATACATGAAGGCAAAACAATGTTTTTCAAGATGACTTAGTATCTTCTGACATCCTTACCAAAAATTTAGAAAAACAATTAGTTTACTAGAATACCCCTTTATAGAATAGGATGGTAGATAAGGTGCAAACACACTCATATCACCATTGATAC
Organism: Heliornis fulica; assembly: GCA_013399135.1. NCBI lineage: Eukaryota > Metazoa > Chordata > Aves > Gruiformes > Heliornithidae > Heliornis > Heliornis fulica. The sequence continues at coordinate 139,860 of VXBZ01011036.1, read as the reverse complement.
AATCTGCTATGAAGTTTCTCATAGGAGACCAATCAAGACAGGATTATACACTGTGTAGAAGTGATTTTACCCTATGCTCATTACATTTCTGCATGACCATGGCTATTTTGCTTGATATTGACCTATTACATTGTTATCGTCTAGATTAATTCTGACCAGATGCTTTCAGGCAAAGACAATTTGCCTGCATTACAAATTACAGCTGTGTCAGTTTCTGATTTTTAAGTTGGTTTTTATGATATTTCCTTCTTGAAAACAGAAAATCAGCATAGTATTATTGTGCTTCAGATAGAAATCTCAAACAAAACCATTATTTACACATCTGCAAAATATTCCATCTCCTGAATTTTTGCTTCTGGTACACAATGGTCATCAGCAAGTGGCTGCAAATCCCATTTGATTAGTGAATCAGATTTAGGAAACCTTCCAGACTATAGGACAGCTGGTATATCTGTTTACTCTGAACGCCTGTTGGTCAGAACAGTCTGAACTAGAGAATTTTTTACTTTATTTAATTCATTGCCAGTTAACACCAAGTTCTTATTACAGATTCAGATACTGAGATAGATCATAAACAAAACAAAACTTAAGTAAATGCCTTTCCTCTCCCTTCTCCAGACTGAACTTAACCCAAATATCTGTATTTCTCTCTTCCTCATTTGAACTCGTTTTCACTGCAGGACACAATCAGCCTGTCCTTCCTCCTTCAGCGAGGCAATGGGCAGCACAACAAAAGGTTATGTGCCTAGCAGTTTCTCTGTGCTGCAACTCCATGCCTCCTCCATAGGGTTCCTATGCCCCAGCGTGGATCCTACATGGATTGCATTCCTTCGCCTGATGAGCATTGCCCATGGGTCACAGTCCCTCAGGGGTGTTCCTGTCCCAGAGTGGGTTATCCATGGCCAGAGTCTCTTGGAGTTGTCCCTGTCCTGGACTGGGTCAGCCACAGCCACGGCCACAGTCCTGCACCCTGCCAGGTGTGCCCCATGCACAGATACAGCAACACTAACAAATGTAGGATGCACTAGACTTACAACATGTATTCAATCCAATTTTGTACTATCAATGCCAGCCAGGGCTCTGACCTTAGTTTCACAGTATAAGAATTTATCTGTGTATGGGCACCTCAGTACATGGTAACCACTAAAGTAAAAGCTGGTATGTCGATCTAGATCATTTTAGAGCTTTGTGTCCAAAGAGAGTCAATAAACATGTGTAGCTGCCCTTTTTAAAAGCTTTCTATCAGATGTACCAGATATAAATGAGGAGTTTGGTAAAGCTGCAGAGGTAGGCAGAGCCACTTCCTCTCTGCAGGACCCCAACAGCTTCCACCGGTCCCCTGGGAACTGTGGTCCAGTGAGGGTCTGCTCTTCACAGTGACAGGCACTTTGCACTTCCTTATGAACTAAGGCACACTGAGGAGGAAAATTATCAAAAACTTACTCAATCTAATTGAGCCTGGAAAAACAGTTTGAATATTGATTTGTGGCCCCTTGACCATATTGAAATTACATAATTGGCCCTTGGGAAGACAAAGCTGCACATTGATGATGTAAATAAAGATATTAATTAGGTCCTGACAGAATACATTCAATCTTCTCCTAGTTCTACAAATTAATTTCCATAGCACAGAGAATACAACATAATCCCTGAGTTATTCTGCTAATTCATAAAATGTATATTGGATTGTGGCAAGTAAAGTTGAAATACAACCCAAAAAAATTCAAATTATAATCTGGGTTCAAGTCTTTACATCTATAATCTAGAATCTTTCTCAGATAACCTTACTAGAGAAAACAAAATTTTAAATATATTCCTAAAAGGTAATTCTAGATTTATCATGTACATTAAAAGAAAAATCAAGCTGTTGATACTACTGAATGTAATTTGCCATTAACAACAAACTAACAAGGGGTATGTCTAATGAATTACTGCCTTAGGAATCACAGAATCACAGAATCACAGAACTGTAGGGGTTGGAAGGGACCTTAAGAGATCACCAAGTCCAATCACCCTGCCAAAGCAGGTTCCCTAGAGTAGGTCGATGTTTGTGCTATATTAGATAATGCCAAAGTTTCTACAGCAGTGGTCAGAAAAATTTGTCCTATAACAATAAAAGATACGCCATGTTCCCCACAAACAAAAAGGTTCTTATTTGTTATTTATAATTGATAATTTCTGATCAAGTGTCAGTTAGTAGACTTACTGCCTCCGGGGCCAGGAGTCAGTGACACCACCATGTTACCTCTCCTCATCAAACAGATCCATGGTGCAGAGACCCTGATTCAATTATTCTGAAAACTGTATAAAACTTTGGGCATTCTTAAAAGTATATGCTTTACCAGTATTTTCTGGTTGTCCTACTTTGTAATCAAAAAAAAAAAAAAAGAAAACAAACATGTATGACTTGTAACAGCCATTGCTCCTGCTCCAGTTGCAAATTATCAATTTATCATCATCTAGCATCATCACTATTAAAAATGTTAATTATGTCTCCAGATATACCCTGGTTGTATAACTCGAAAACAAAATGTGTTCTAAGGTTATGTCCTTTTAAAGTGTGGTCTCTTGTAATCGTATTTTTTCAAGTGAATGTACAACTGCACATTCATTCAAATTTTAAAATATCTTTGAATAAAAATCTAAGACATAAACTTGCTGTATAACAAGATTCCTTCACAGACACTGCTTTAAATGAGTAGATCTTCTATACATCAAGTGACAGTCATCATGTTTTCTTTTCCCCATTCAGTCACTGAGATATGACTCTGAGCATTTTAAACTTTGCCACATTATGAGAACAATCACTCCATATAAACCATCTTACTACAGATATGACATAAATAGCTTTATTCATTTGGAAGAAATTCTCTCCATATCTTACAACAATCATTCATACACACAACGTAAGAGCACATATCTCTTCAGATTGAACCATTCAGAAATAGATTTGGACCTTGAAACTTAAAGAAGGGTTAAGAATGCATCACCTGAAGCCCTGATCTGTTTTTGTAAATGGCAGGAAGAGATACTTGTACTGGCAGCACTGAGTTGTTTGCCTCTTGGGTACTGCAGTACCATAAAGGATTAAGAAAATTTGCCCTGAGGACACAAAAAAGGTACTTAAAATTAGTACTAAATTTTAGAGAACTAACAAGGATTTTTCTCAGTAGCACAGCTGCATTGCTTTTACATGTCTGTGAAATATGTGGATACTAACAGACCTTCCAAGACAACAATACTGAAAAGATAGTTACAGTTCAGGGTACAAGCAAAAATAACTGAAATTGTAAGAAAAACAGACTTGATGTGTAAAGGTCTTTTCTTATAAGCAATTATTCAGTTCTCAATTATATTGATCACTCAAGGTATTTTGCCAGTTAAAAAATTAAAACAATAGGTAAGTATGTTCAAGGCTGTACCTTTCTCTTACAGAAAAAAAAAATCCAAAACATTTATTTACTTTATTAGGCCCAAGACACATTTCCACTTTCTTTTTGCATTTCCTGATGTTGCTACTATTATACATATAGTTACTCAGCTGTATCTTAGTGAAACCCTTAGGGCTTGTCCTCCTTAAAGCTCTCTGGCCTTGTTCATGGCAAAGCACCTAAACAAGCCTTTGAAGTTTTCTGAAACAGTGTCTTATCATAGTAGCTTTTAAGATTACACTCACTTGATAGGTGAGAGTAGTGCTATTGATTAGACCTCTCCATCAGCTGCCAGACAAAGAGAAATCTAAATAAGTCCCACCTGAGGGGATACATATCAGCATAGCCAGTGTCAATGTAGTGTAGCAAGCAATCTGGCTGCTGCAGTCCTACAGTTTTCTGCACTTCCCCAAGGATATAACTCATTCAGCTGCCTTCAGATCTAAGGGAACCTACAAATCCTACTCTCTCCTTCCACTGGAAAAAGACATAGTCATGAAGAATTCTAGTCATTACTTCAGATAAGTTTAAACAGTCTTATATTTACCTATATCCATCTCAGCAAGAACTATGTACCTGGTTTTGAGTGCAATAATGAATTTATCTACATAAAGCTTGGGAAAATTACTGTTGTTAAAGAAATTTTGCTGTGGCTGTACAGTGTCACTAGAAGATGGCTGTTGTTATACAAATTGTTTTTCAATAATCAGAAAGTCACCTTGTAAGATCTGATTGATTTACCAGGAACTACCTACAGGTACACAATAATATTGGGAAGAGGTTAGTCAGAACCACCTGTAAGGTAGCTCAGATTTGGGGTGGAGGAGGAAAGGCAGGGCCTTGCTGACCTGTCAAACCCTGACAAACAGGGAAGTGCTACATGCAGGCAAATGAATGAGGGGAACAGCTCTGCTCCATTTCTAAAATAGAGGCTGCAGGCTCAAACAGAGCAAAGTCAGAATGCAGAGTCTGGGTAATCCCATCTATTGAACACATGTAAAGGAATTTGGAGTTGAAAGTAGCCGCACATAAAATCAAAACAGCTTTTTTATCTATTACTCCTGAACATTCAGCAATGAGGAGTTAAGTGGGACTTCACTGCAATTTATTATTAGATAGGAACTAAATTTGAAGAATCATTGGTAACTATTCAACTTAAGAAGCAATCCAAAATATTTTAGGATATTCATGCCACAAAAAGTTTTTCAAAACATTTCTCCTTTCCTAGTTACTAGGACTAATATTAGCTGTGTAATACAATTCTATTTCGAGGTTGTTTGTTTTGTTTTTTTCTTAAAACAGTATCCCAAATTCAATCTCTCCTACAAAAGTTTCTGTTAAAGTAATTTGTTTCAAATACCAACATATCAACCTACATCTCTACTGGGGAGGAGAGAATTAATAAGATCCAGCTATAGATTAGATATCCTCTCTTCAATCATTCCATGACATTCATCTAAATATCTCCCTTCTGTTTAGTTCAGTCTTCTGTATCCTCTCCATAAGTATTTTTAAAAGAAAATAAAAGTGGAAAAAAAAATCTTGTTCAAACCACAATTATTTCTGAAAGTGTCATTTTGATTTTGACCTATTCTTTAACATATTATAATAATTGAGCTCTTTTTATAATTTCTCCATTTTTTCTTAAGGAGAAATCAACCCTTTCTGGGCAAGAAACCCACAAACTCACAAAACTCTAAAAAATTTGTATTATTTTTTCAGTGTGAAAACATTATAAATTCCTGATCAAAACTTACTTATAGTGTTACACTATTTAGTTCACATTCACGTTATATCATCCTACTGCACTTTTAAGCTGTATAAATACTACAGAAAGGATGTAATCTGACTACAGGGAGCAAATGAAGTTTATTTGTCAGAGGGACAAATAGTACCAGGTTTATGGCTATATCACTCCCTGCTGTCTGTCAAGAAAGTCAGAGAAGAATGGAGTGGTTTAGCACAAGAAAAGAATCTCTCCTGGTGTGGATTTACTAGGGATATTGCAAGAATATTGCAATTTAGAGCAATCTAGAAATTTCTCTAGGTCAGTGAATCCACCACATTTGAAAATTCAATAATGTAGCCTTTAACAGAAGCTCAGGGAAGACCCTATCCCTTGTTTCTTTCAAATAATGGAGAACCAGTACATGACCTAATAGTGAAACTACTTGAAGAACCTTAAATCTTGATTATAGGGATAGCATAAGATAGAAGAACATTTCTAATATAGGAGACAGTAAAGCTAGAAAGGAATAAAATCTTGCCTGCAGGAAAGTAAGACTAAGGAAACCCAGTGTTTTTTTTTTAATTATTCTTATATTTTTCCCTATATATTGCACTATTTTTGTCCATTACAGTTCCATGAATTTAAGAGGCACTAAAAATGCTTGATCTGGACTTCTTTTCAGTAAACCTTTGGCTTTCACAACATTTCCTTACATCTGCAATTTCCAAATCATTATTCTATTGCCAAGCTATTGTACACATTTCAGGACACCAGCCAAATTCTAATAATGGCATCATTAAGAGAGAGCTATTGCAATGGTAAGCGCTGTATTACTTTGCTCATTTTGCCAATCAGTGATGTCAGTAATATCCTGTTCTTTAGGAACCCTAATTAAATTCTTTCATTGAAATAATCAACATTTGTGTTTCCAGCCACTTTGCAACTACAGTAATTCTTTGTCTGCCAGCTGTGAGAATTTCCTATCCTGGTCTCTCACATCAGCAAACTGAAGGGGAAAAGTTCATTTCACACTTATATAATGTATTCATGATTGAGGTAGGTAACAGACATATTTTGCTTGTAATACTAAAGCCTAAGCCACAAACTAAGACAGCTTGGAATACACTCAAGTCAAATAAATAATCTATCAAATGCAGACTTAACAAACTGTCTTCAGAAACCACTGTCCTTTAAGTAGTATATCAAACAGCTAATTCAGCCACTGAAGCAGGAAGAATATGATCTGTCTTCATTTGGATCTAAATCAACCAAAACTAATAAACGGTATACTTTATTTATATCAAAAGTAATCTGCAGAAGGTTTCCATATGAGTAGGACTCTGGTTTGTGAATTCTGAAACATGAAAATAGTTCTAAACCATGACAACAAAAGAGACTAAAAACAAAGGCACAGAGTATCTGCAAGATAGATTCAGAGGAATGTTCTGCTGTGCACTTTTGACCCTCTTACTGCCAGTATTACACTGCATAATGGCTTGAACCTAGAGCAAATAATTATTCCTTCCATAATGCAGAGCCTGATGTCTGAGCTTTAGGCTGAATCCACTGCCAGGGAAAGTCATTAGTTCACAGTAGAAACACAGAGAAATGTTCAGGCTAAGCAGAAAGCAAGCTGCCAAAAACTACCATGGAGGAAATGAAGCACGGGAACATGAGCATCCTTATTCGCCTGGGATCCATAGATTAGAATTCTTTTCTGAAATAAAGGGATCTGTTCAAGAGATCCCTTTAAAAAAGGCTCATGTTTTCCTTTGTACATAGTTTTTCTACAGGACATAATAGCTAGAACATTCCTTCTTGAATGTACAATGTCTTGGAAAGGCTGAAAGGTCAGAAACCCACCTCTTCCATTTCACAGGAAAGTCAATGAAGCCTCTTTGAGCCACTGAAGCTTTGATACTGTGCAGAAAAGAACACGGGATTCTGCATGCAGGAAAAGCCTAGAATCATACAAAACTAAGTTGCAGAGGATCTCTGGAGGTAGTCTAGTGCAATCTCCTATTCAGAGTAACCTCATCCAATTTCAGAGCAACCAGATATAGCTTTCCAGTCACTCGTGGCTTTGTCCAAACAAATTTTGAAAATGTCGAGGGTTAGAGATTCCACAACCTGTTACACTGCTTGGTTATCCACACTGAACACACTTTTCTTCCTTTAAACCCAGCACTGTTGCTTCTTGTACTTCATGCACCTCTGGGAATAGTCTAGCTTTATCTTGTCTATAACTTTCCATTAGGTACTGGAAGATTAGATCTTCCTTTTACCAGGCTAAACAAATGCATTTCCCTCAGTCTGTCTTCAGCACAACTGGCCCCATTCTCAACCACTGAGATGTACCATTTGAAATTCCTTGGAATAGACTTAGATCACTACGTCTGTTGACCTAAGCAGTTATTCACTCACCAAATACTTACTCCTTCAACCTGACTAAGAGGATAGCATATGGCAAGAGTTTTACTAAAGTCAAGTTAAATTATATCTACTGCACTCTTCATATCCACTGAGTTAGTCTTTTGATCATAGAAGGAACTGAAGCTGGTCGCGTACAATCTGCCTTTGATAAATCTCTGCTAACTGTCCCTCCTGCTCATCCTTCCATCACCATGCAAATGACTTCTGGAAGGATTTATTCTGTAATTTTCCTAGGTGCAGAAGTGGTGCTGACCAGGCTGTAAATCTCAAATCCCCCTTCCTGACTTTTAGATGGACATAACACTTCCTTTTCTCAGCCAATGGGAACCTCCCACAATTGCCAAAATTTTCTAAGGCAATAGGAAGTGGGACCTTGCAGTGTTGGCTAGTTCTCTCAACATAATTGGAGACAGCTGATCTGATCCCAGATCTGTGTATGTCCGTCTTACTTAAGTAGTCCATAATTTGTTCTTTATTTATCATGTGTATCACCTTTCTCCCTGAAACAGCAAACCATGACACTAAAGACTGAAGCAAAGAAGGTGCTGAGTACCTTTTCCACACTTAATCATAGTCAAATCTTCAGCCTGATGACATAGCTCAAACCCACATTTTCTTCAGTCTCACTGTTGCTGCCAATGTACCTGTAGAAGTCTTTCTTGTTACCAGCTCCAGCTGAGCTTTGGCCTCCCAATGACATGCCAGCATACCTCAGTGATGCTTCTCTATTTCTTCTAATCACAATTCTCACTCACTCTAAAGGATCATGACTCCATAGCTTGGTGGTTAGTGTGCTTATTAAGGTACTAGGTTTTGGACCCTGTTCCAGAAATTAGTTCTGCTGTTTAATGTCAATAAACTAACAATACTTATTAATTTAATACACTGATCTAGTTCCAATTTTTCATCCTTCTCCAGCCCATGGGTTTGGCTTTCTATTCTGCACTATTGCACATCTGCTGTGAAGATCACCAGCTTAGCCAATGTCCTCATGAGTATGGTACTCCTGAAACATGAGAGCTCTAGCTGTGAACAGGACAGGAAATTCAGAACTGGTGAGCTTTTCTGAGCCATGGTACAAAAGGACACATTTTTCTTTTGTTTTAGTTCAGAAACAAGTAATTCCTTCCCAAGGAAGATGCTACAGTTTGTTGTTATATGTGTTCTGAAGACAGCAGATGAACCAAATGTCTCAGAGGTCTCGGGTGGTAGACCACATACTAAGTGGATGTCAAGAGCACATAATAGAAAAGAAATTAAGAAATATTTCACTTCAAGAAGAAACAAATTATATCCTAGAGACATTATAGAAATTGGGTCAGGAAGATTTACGATAAAAGCTAATAGTTGTCTGAGCCAAACGTGATCACCAGGTCTTAGGTCTAAGTGACAGATGGCTGGTATCGTCCACAATAACTAGAGAAGGTAGGAACAGACTTTGAAATACTGATGATCTTTCTCTAAGCTGATGTCTGGATATTTGCAAATCAGTGGAAGAAATATATGTCGGGATTTTACGCTGACTAGGAGACACATGAAGTCAGAAAGAGAAAATGTGTTTCTAGTTGAGCATAGGACTGAAGGTTACTAGCCCTATTAAGCATCAACACTGTTGTGTATCTGTGACACGTTGCCTCCTTATCTGCATCAGCTTGTTCAACCTCTGCTCAGAACTGCCAGGCATAGGGATCTGCGGTGTTAGGTGGGTGCCCATGCAGAGCGGTTTGTGTTGGGCAAGGGGATTCTGTGCACTTTGTTGGAGTATTCTTCAGTGCTTCTAGCACTAAATGAGTGAAGGACTTGGCCTACAGAGATGATACTGACTGAGGATCAGAAAGAGAAAGATAAGCCCCATTGGAGAATGGTTAAATGAACAGGGTCACGGCTCCCTTAAGGAGCTGTGTAAATAAATGCCATCTTAGGACACAGTGTCTTTGGACGGTTTAAGGGGGTGTGAACATCTTAACCATTGTAACCAATAGTGTAATGACGAGTAGGCATAATTATCAGCAATGGTATATAAGGATCAGAGATATGTGAATAAAGCGAACAACAATGCTTTATCAATCATATTGATTGCCTGCATTCGTTCCCTCACCGAATTCCCCTGCAAAGCCCCAAACTGTTGTTGCCACTGAGCTCACTGGTTGCCCAAAAGGCCTAATAATAGTACTGTGTGTTCAAGTGGTGTCAGGATGCTTTTTGATAACATCAGGATGAAAGATTCACTTGGCATTTTCTGTGACTGGCATGGATAGAGAACTCACCAAAGATGAATTTGGAACTCCACCGACCTCAGTCACTATTAAAGAAAGACAAGGCTTTTTTCTCTCAATTGAGAAGCAGAAACAAAAAGAACCTTCAAAGGATTCAAAGAACATTCAGTATTACACATGTGGGAAGCTGTTTAGGAAAAAACACCCATATGTAAAAACAACCTCTATACTCAAGATATACTGTTATACTTAATGTTCAGAGTTATCAGTGCCAATTTTTATCTCTTCACATATCAAGCACTGGTTTAGTTTTAGAAGGAAGGGGAGCAAACAGTCAAAAATTTGGTGCTATACCAAAGTTAGCTCTCTGTTCCTTTTAGTAGTGGTCTGAGAGTAAAAATAAATACCAGTGAAAATGTTCACTAGACATTACCAAAGCAGAAGGCAATAGGCTATCAGACCATCAAATATTATTTAGTTCCAGTATAAAGTCCCTATCAATGGAAAGTTAGTCAATTAGCACCAGACACAAACATTTCTTTGGATGATAGTCAAACTAGGGGTGAAAGAAGTGTTCAAATTACACACATAGGCTGTGAAGGCATGGAAAGTTGTTTTTTACCAGCAGTATGAACAAAAGAGAATTTGTACTTCCTAATGGATTTTTTCCCATTAAAGTAATAATTTCACTGCATAATTAATTATTAGAAAGACTGAAGAATAGACACATATTTTGCCAGTTACTGTAGTATAAAATAGAAATCACATTTTACTGTCTTCCTTTCTATTGTACTGTGTCTGCATATATATCCTTTTTATTTACCTTCTATCTGCACAGATTTTAACAGGGTTATTAGAAACAATAACAACAAAAAGAAAAGGTAGAGAGTAAACCCAGCATTTTTGTTAATTGTGCAATAGAAACATTAACATGCTTAGAAAACACATGGTGTGTTTTTTTTGTGTGATTAGTTGATTAGACTGTTTTGCTTTAGCTGGCATTCCCTGCCATAGTTGGAGAGTCCCCATCTGTCAGCAGAGAAACGGAAATTTTGCAATGATTTGATAATTGTCTGTCACAATGCAAGTGTTGTTGGTTTTCCACGTCACAGAGACAGTGATAACAGCCATTGTTTCTTGGAGCAACATTTTTGAGGTCTGGTGACTGCTTGTCATTGATTATGGTAGTTATATGCACTTTTTAGTCAAATTCCATTTAACTGAAGTGGCTGTTTTGAAAACCATTTATTGCTTCCTGTATATGTTTTAAATAAATAAAAGCTTAGGACATTTACAAAAGACATTTAGCATTTTTTGTGATCTTCTAGGAAAACACCAAATTTTTCTGAATTTGTTTTAAGTGGGCAATGCAGTTGCTATTTCCTAGCCTGAAAGTCAAAACTGGTCTCTTCGGCCATCTAACGCTTAGAGATATAATAGAGAGGTGGATATAGGGAGGTGGATACAAAATGTGAGAGTTATGTACAATCCTTACATTCAGCAAGGAGGAAATTAAAAATTGCCAGATAAAAAAAATATATGGTTTATATAATGCAATATTTCATAATTTTATATGATTTCCACATAGCCAGAGAATCCAACTGGAAACTGAGACCTGTGAGACTGACCACTAGGAAGTGCTTGAGTCTATGTTTCCCATTTAGAAAGTCTCCTAATCATCAGTTCATACATTATTTTGGATATGCAGTGGAAGAAGAAATACACAGATCAACCCAGGATTGTTCAAAATTTGCCCATCATAAAGAATTTTTTTTTTTATGTTTTAACTTTTCCCTTTGATTCACAAAGAAATAAAAATCCCTTTGTTGTTTTTATAGGATTATGTATCATTTGGAAAGCATTTTATAAGGAGTTAATTGAATTGTGTTATATTTTTAAATGAAAGTCTCTGTGTTCGAGTCAGGGATAACATGATAAATTGATGTGCCAAAAATGAATCTTGGAATCATGTTGATGGCATTCAGAACAAGCAATACAAACTTAAAATTTGCTTTCCACATTTTAGAGTATCTAAAATTTACTACTCCATGAGTTCCATTAGAAAAAATGTTCACAAAGTAAAACCATTCAAAATTTTGCATATTTGTGGAAAGGCTGTGTAGCATTCAACTACAGCAGTTCTAAATCCCACAGACTGTATGCTTTAGTGAGGGATAGAAAAAAAAGAAAGGTGGAAACAACTTCAGTGATTTCTTCAAATTTAATCTAACTTGGAAAAGGAAAATGACTAATCAAAGAAATTCAGAAAAGCAAATCCTGTATCAGAACCTCTTTTTTTTTTTTTCCTCCTGGTTACTCTCTATTACCTAGGAAATCATCTATGTATAAACATTTGACTAAAATACAGCTTAGTCATGCAGCCTTAAAGAAAATCTTAATGTCTATATGTCATGTTTGCATAAGCTGATAGTGAAGTTTCGACAAATTCTGCGTAGAGCCTCCGAGTTCAACACATTAGCTCTCTGTGACAGATTGCATGACGGTGTATATTACATCTGAAGTTAAAGGCTTTCTCTCCAGTCAAACCTGCTCTAGTTTAATTAAAGCTGTGATTTTAACTCCACAAGAGATATGATAAGTCTGTCTTCCATAATTCAATTCATACTTCATAGACATTTTTAAGTCACGTCCATCTCGGGTTAAATCAACACGTGCCAAGATTGCACTGAGTGCAACCTCATGGACAGACTAACTCAGATCCCCTGTAACCAGTGTGAAACCACACCAGTAAAACTTTGGTGCGGTAGATGCTTAACAGGGCTGGTAGCTGTAGCAAAAGAAGGTGATATGTAGCTCTTAGATGCCAACTCTGTAAATCTGTATATCTGAAATAGAGGCTGTTGAAAAGGTAGCATAAAAAAACAGAACAGCTCTGCCTAAATAACAAAGACTTCCAGTTTGTACCATCTGCAGCTTATTTTCACAATTCCTAGAACATGCTTTCACTGTTCTATTTTTTATTCTACAGGCTGTGTCAAGTATTAAACAGTTTAATCCACCTACTCTTTGGTACTGCAGGATTCATAGCTGAGATACATAATTAGGCTTTGATTTGAAGTTTCTAATTAGTAGCAGAAGCAGCATCTAAGTAACAAGCTGTAGTACAAAACTACCAGATTTAAGAAGACAAGAAGTATAATAATTTAAATTACTCCTACATATTGTTGGATCCTAAAAATGTAATGACTTAGAAAAAGAGATGAACATATTGAAGGCAAATCACAAAAATCCCACATGATTATAATACAATTGAAGTTTTTAAAAATTAAATTTTAAAAATCTCATTTAAAAGTCCACACTTGGAAATAATCTTTAAAATCTGTACTGAAAGTACTGAAAACTAGAAAACAAACATAATTTCTTAAAATACGTTGTTCTATCTCATAAAAGATATAGCAGATGCTGAAGGAGTCATAGGATAAGAGAAGAAATTACTAGAATATATATTAAATTTTCCTAGTATTAACTAAATGGAAAATCTTTTGAGACATTATGAATGTGTGCACACTGTCAGCATAAAAATGTCTTAAACTCCCATACCACAGGATCAAACAGTGCTGGATCTGGCCTAACATCAGCTCCAAGTGCTGAGAAATAGCAGTAGGGATGATTTCACTGTCCAAAAAAACCTACTACTCCTGTTACTGGAGATAACAAATCCTGATTTACAAAGTTTTTAGTTCCTTGTAATATCTTTTTATTAGCACTACTTATTCCAATAGTCTTGTCAGTTATTCCTTGGACTTTGCTAAATCCATCAATTCAAGGACTCACCACTCAGTGCAACAGCTCCTTTTGTTTTGTCTCATTAGAAGAGATAACAGAAACACTCGGAATTACTTGGATAAAAGAGACACTGTTCAACTACCAAGTTCACTATTATTTGCAGCTTTTCTAAAGTAAACATACTATGTTTTAAAACTGTCATCAGATTAAAGTGTTTCTCCCCGTACAACTTCTTGTAACCTCTATCTGACCTCTCCATAGTCTTTAATATAATTTCTGAGACTAAGAATTACAGTATCATTGCTGAGATCAGATTACTGATTTATTAGTATAGCAGCATTATTATGTATTTCTTACTACTCCCCATCCTATTCTTTATTACCATAACATCTTGTTTCCATTTTGTACAACTGCCACTCATTAAACCAGACTCTTCATCCAGCATTACTCCAAAGCAGACAGACCCATTTCCTGAGTTAATACAGGTAATTTGGAACCCTGTATGGCAACTCTAAAATTTATGTAACAGCTCTGGAGGCAACTGAAGAGATCTTTTCTTCCCTCTAGAACCACAGGGAATAGATATTGTTTTCAGATCTCCTGCAGGTCATAACTATCAAGCCAAACGTCATCCAGAAAACAATGCAAAACATCAAGAAAACATAAGAGTCAGATTTAGTAGAACTGAAATAATGCTTTGAGCTATCCACTGGGACAAAAAAAAAAGTGTATGAATTTTCCCTTTCACAGCATTTAGTTCATCCGGAGATTAAGCCCCATTAGGAAAAAGGTTACTTGTAGTTCAGTTCTTGATGAAGAGAATAGCAGTCACCCAGGTTGGAGAAAGTAGACACTACAGGCATCAAAATGTCAGTTCATTTCAGTCTGTGTTAGCTGTGTAGCACATGTTCTCTGGATCCAGACATGTTTCATTCAGATAATGGTCTTACATTTACTCATTCCTGTCCTTACACATTTAGAAACAGCACTTACTTACTCAGCTCAAATTAAAACTGATAATCTTTGCAACAAATGGGATTGAAATCCCTTCCCACTGCCCCCTGCAGTACTGTGCAGTACCTAAAGCGCAGTCATAACTCATGCAAATCAGCAATACCCTATGTGGTTCAGACACCAGCAATGGCATTAATGTAGCAAGAGAGAGCCCAGTCACACTTTGCAGCAAAAGCTCATCTCTGGGCCTCTGACTATGCCCTTACTAGTAACTAACACACCTTCATTAAAGGAGACTGGGTTTTCCTAAAGTCAATTGGAAATAATTCTTTTCAGTAATTTTGATGCAATTGCTGCTGATTGAGGTAAAGCAACAGCAAAAATCAGTTCCTCCTTCAGAACTGAATGCAGCTGCCTGCACAGTACCATTCCCATAAAACTCACTTAATTCATGTCTGACTAGAGTTAACCACATTTGGATTCCATTAAAAGTGACTCAATTATAATCACCAAAGTTTTTCATCCTCCACACACTTTCATGTATCTGACATCATATTATATCCATGCCTCTTACAGCCAAGCTGATTTCTGATATATTTGCAAACAGAAAGATTGGTCCATTTGCCCCCAAAGGGCACCATGTGCATCAAAGGAAGAGGCACATCACATGGATGTCACTGTGCTCTCATGCATAGTTTAATCTCTGAATGCAGTCAGGAGGCTAGAGTCAGTGTGTGCTGCACTAAGAAAACCTTGGGAAAACACGTTTTCCCACCATTGTGTACCCATTTCTGACATTTCTTTTAGCTACATCTACTTGTTCTGGTTCCAGTAAGGACATTTGGGACTCAAAAAGTGGGGGAAGATAATGTACAAACAAAAACAAAACAAAAAACAAACCAAACCAAAAACACCCACAAAACCAAACCAAAACAAACCACAAACAAACATACAAACAAACAAAAAATTATGTCCAGACCACTGTAGCTGAAAGAAAAGTAACAATGACGTGCAGGGTAATTGAGTAATCAGAGGCAGATTATGCTAGAGATGAGCTTCAACTGTAGGCTTTTCAAGAGCTGTTACTCAGCAACTGAATTACTGAGAGCTTTCTGCCCAGAATAATGACCCAACTGCTTATAACATCATTATATGGATGTTCAGCTCTGCCTTTGCTGTCTCAGGCAAGATGCAACAAAAAGAGAAATAAATAAAAGATGATGTAACCAGGTAACCATGTAACACAGTATTGGCATAGCTAGTGACAGGTCATAAGCTTTGTGCAGACACAGCCTCAGGACTGAGGCTTGTCAGGCTTGCTTTGTCTGAACTTTTCTTGACCTGCTCCCCAACTTTTTTTAACTTAGTTTAGCCGTGACACCAATTTCAGTTATTGATCATGTGTCTATGGCTAATTTATTTTATTTTTGTTTATCTTTGACTCGTATAGTGCAACAATAAACACTTTTATACAGAAAGGTGTAACAAGCAGTTATCCTATACAGAATAAGGTATTTACGTCTAAATGCTGAAGCTGTGCAGAGGAAGACAGGCTTGGCATGAGATCAGAGCCCTTGAGCAATGAAGACAGGGTGCAGTGAAGAGGGCCACAAGCACAGGATGCTAAGAGGGCACTGGCTGGCACTGGAGACAGTGCCCTTGGCTACAGTTTACCCACGATCAGTTAAAAAATGCAGACCTGGAGCTGGACAGAACTGGTTTTAGGTGGTAACAAATAAATAGTATCTAACATACAGAGAAGCACTACATATAGTAAATCCAGCTGTAATGGAGAACTGCAGACCCATTAAGACAGATCAGAGGTATGAAAGCATGCTAGCAAATGTATAAAAATAACTCCAAATGGCTGAGGCCAATCATATGAGGTTCATGCCAGGTCCTGCACTTGGGTTGCAACATCCCTATGCAATGCTTCAGAACTGGGGAAAAGTGGCTGAAAAGTTGCCTGACATAAAAAGGCCAGGAGGTGTTGGTCAACAGCCGACTGAGTAAGAGCCAGCAGTGTGGCCAAGAAAGCCAACAGCATCCCGGTCTACATCACAAACCATGTGGCCAGTAAGATGGGAAGTGATCATCCCCCTGCACTCAACACTGGTGAGGCATGCAGCCTCAAGTACTGTGTTCAGTTTTGGGCCCCTTGCTACAAGGACATTGAGGGGCTGGAGTGTGTCTAAAGATGTTGGTGGAGGGTCTACAGCACAAGTCCTGTGAATTCCTGAGGGATCTGGGCTTGTTTAGCCTGGAGAAAAGGAGGCTGAGGATGAGTGACCTTATTGGTATACAACTCCCCGAGAGTTGTTGGTGTTGGTCTCATCTCCCAAGTAATAAGCAATAGGACAAGAGGAAATGGCCTCAAGTTATGCCAGAGGAGCAATTAGGAAAAAATTCTTCACTGAAAGGGTTGTCAAGCATTAGATCAAGCTGTCCAAGGAAGTGGTGGTGTCACCATGCCTGGAGGCATTTAAAAATGTGGATGCCTAAAAGTATGTGGATAAAAACTACATGTGGATGTAGTGCTTAGGGACATGGCTTAGTGGTAGACTTGGCACGCTAGGGTAATGATTTGACTCGATGATTTTAAAGGTCTTGTCCAAGCTAAATGATTCTATGATATTTTTTTCCTTCTTTATTTTTTCTGTTAGAATCAGAAATAGATTAATAGTGGTTCTTGAATTAGACTGTTACATTTTCAATTATACTAACAATGAGCTCTTGACTTCATGTGTAGGGGGTGTTTCTTCTCTGCCTGTAAACAAGGTTGTGAGTGTAAAAATGAGCAGAAATTAAGAGCACTTCTGTATGTGCTAAGAATGAAAAAAGCCACCTGTCTGGAATAGGAGTATTCTCCATTTTACATCAACAGTTGATTATACACAGATTCACTCAGCTGACTAATTTATTTGTAAACACAAACGATATGAACACTTGCAATTAAGATGAGCTATAACAGCAACACATAAAATGTAGCATGAAACAGAGAAAAGGTAGGTCAGAAATTTGTGTTTTACCTTTTCATAGGACACAACAATAGGGAAGGATTAAGTGATATCCATACATATTACATTTAAGTCTGTCCATTAACATAATGGCATATTGCACATAATTAACCTGTAATATTCATTGCTATGAATAGACTGTAAAAAGCCAATAGATAGACTGTAAAAGCCAATAACTTAAGATAATTCAGAGAAATTATTGGCTAATTATATAAAGTAATAAGTGCATCTCAGGAAGAATATAATGAACTGAAAATAGACTATTACTCCTGCCAAACATCAGATGTTTATCTGAAACAAAATGGCATAAAACTGCTGACTTCCATCAGGGGAAGTTACAAGCATGACAACTCTACTTTGGGTCACATAACAATCTTTAGTGGAGCTTGAAGAGAATCCTCATTTCTGACATTAGTCTATTGTTGCCTGTTTGCTTGCCACTTCCTTGCTGGCAACTGTTCATGACACTATTCTAAACTACAGAGACAACTCATTTCATTCAGTATAGCAATGACTAGAAATCCAAATAATATCCTGAAGAGCTAGAAAATTCCTATGTTTTTGATTTAGACCACTATTGATCAGTAACAGCCAGTGCATAGGTTCCTGCCCTACACAAGCTCCATCACAGAAGAGCAGTCATTCATTCCTCTTCTCAACTTTGAGTTAGCACATAACTAATTTTCCTTCTCCTAATGAACAACTGCCTCAGGAAAAATAACAATTCAGCACATAACTGTTAACAAGGAGAGGAGGAGCCCACAGAAGCAGTGGCCCTTCTGACACCAGATAGAAGGATCTGTATATAAGCAAGTCATAGATGACAGAAGTAAGATTTTTATACAAATCTGCTAACATGTAGAATTCAGGTTGTCAGAGACACTAAGAAAAAATATTCATGTGGTTCAAAGTAAAGTACAATATCTGTTTTTAGCTATGTAACTGCACTTCTTAGTAAAATGTTGGATATTAATCTGGCAGAAGGTGCCCTCTAACATAAGGAGACCAGAATTATTTTTCTCCCTAACATTTCTCTGGGCTGAATATGCTTTATCTTTCAGGAGTCAGCTATCTGTTTTACCAGACATAAAATTTCCACCCATGATGGATGGTTCAATGCCAGGAATGTGGATCAAGGGATGCCACCTCCCTGGCAGTGTTCAATGCCAGGTTAGATGGGGCCCTGACCAGCCTGGTCTAGTGAGAGGTGTCCCTGCTCATGGAAACTTTATGATCTTTAAGGTCCCATCCAACCCAAACCATTCTGTGATTCTATGATAATCCAACACTATTTTGGGGCGGGGGGAGGCGGCAAGGGGGAAACCAGTAGGGATGTCAAGTTTCTGAAGCTGGATTTGACAGTACTGAGAAGCAAACTTCCAGTGATTGCTACTTAATTTCATAACAGGAATAATTAAAAGACCACATGGAGAGCCTTTTCTTAGAAAAAACATCTAGAAAAATATGGCAGTTTGTTATACTCCTCTTTCAATTATTGCCAAACATTTTTGTTTTTGACTTGCTGACTCTTCTTGGCTGACAAGCAAGCAACTGTAAAGCAATGCTTTCCATAACCTCTTGGTCTAATTCCAGCACAGCTCAAAGGAAGGCAATTAACCAAGCACTTTGGGAACCTAAAATGCTATTTGTGTACTCAGGAGAGCCACTCAGGAAACCTTTCCTAACTTGTTTGGACACTCAAGACACCTTAGGAATCCAATGTTTCAGTCTTTTACAGTGCATCAATACAAGAAAATAATGGGATAAGAGCAAGACTGTTCACCAGTCATTTTGCAAGACTCTAGCTTTAGCCCCAGTGCTTGGTCAAGAACTCTGGCAGCAAGGTGAAGATAGCATTACTAGCATTCTACTATCACGGGCTTTTCTCAGCCACCACAGCTGCTTCCTCTACTGCTTCCCTGCATTTGCAACTACTCATTCAAATCTTCTATTTATAAAAGAACAGGGGATACAATTTGTATTGAGTAGTAGCATAACCCAGTTTTGTACCCAAATAACATTAATAATCCAAAAATCCTAAGATAAACCCATCATCTTCTGTTTGCTCACAACCTGAAATTTGAACAAAGGAACCAAATTCATCCACAGCTGTCTACAGAACTGGCAACAAAGTCAATTAAGGTTCTTCCCTTCGAAACTAAGGCAGAATCTGCTGCTTAGCTCTCACTTCTAAACCTCCACTTTCCCTCCTCCGCAAGGAGCAATTTGAGTAAGTGGTTTCTCTGTAGGCAGTCTTCAGTGGCCTTGTCAGGAAGCAAAAAGCAAAACAAACAAACGAAACAAACAATACAATGAGAAATAATGGCTAATAAACAGGGTAGTACAGCAATCTAATCCTATTGTATTCTGTATTTTTATACACTAGGGACCAAATCCAGAAATGATGTGAATCAGTTAAGACTGAAATTGGTCCTAGTTCTTGTTGTCAAAAATCTCTCTCAGTGGATCAAAGAGACAAGCGGGGAGAAAAAAATCTAGTGTAAAATTCACTTCCCAGTAACAGAAACACACATACACACATACAGAGACATTATAATGCTTTTGTTTTAAAAGCCAGATTATTGCTTTACCATCCCTAATCATTGGAATAGCCTACACAGACAACCTCTGCACAGTCCAGGAGAAATATGCAGACTTGAACCATTAGTATATCAGCAGGGGAACAGTTTTTTCAATGCACACACATTTTATTGAGAAAAGCAACAGAATTAAGGTGTACCCTACATTTTTCCAGCCTGTCCTTATATCATACACCCATAGAATCATAGAATTTTTAAAGCTGGAAATGACCCCTAAGATCATCCAGTCCAACCATTAACCTACCGCCACACCAAGTCTACCCTTAGACCATGTCCTCAAGCACTGCATCTACCTGTCTTTTAAACACCTCAAGAGGTGGGGACTCAACCACCTCCCTGGGTAGACTGTTCCAGTGCTTGATAACTCTTTCAGTAAAGAAGTTCTTCCTAATATCTAACCTAAATTTTCCCTGGCGCAACTTGAGGCCATTACCTCGAGTTCTGTCGCCTGTTACTGGGGAGAAGAGACCAACCCCCACCTTACTGCAACCTCCTTTCAGGTAGTTGTAGAGAGCAATAAGGTCTCCCCTCAGTCTCCTCTTTTCTAAACTAAACAACCCCAGCTCCCTCAGTCGCTCCTCGTAGGGCCTGTTCTCCAGACCCTTCACCATCCTCGTTGCCCTTCTCTGGACACGCTCCAGAACCTCAACATCCTTCTTGAAGTGAGGGGCCCAAAACTGAACACAGTACTCGAGGTGAGGCCTCATCAGTGCAGAATACAGGGGGATAATCACCTCCCTGGTGCTGCTGGCCACACTGTTCCTGATACAAGCCAGGATGCCATTGGCCCTCTTGGCCATGGTGTGGCCAGCTGTCATAATATAACCAGATTTATGTTCCTGAGACTTTGCTCATAAGACTGTCTAAAAGTAAAATAACATAACACTCCTCGCATCCAACGGGATGAAGAGTTTTCATTTATGACACTTGCTTCCATCTTTGGGAACAACCAATCTACTTCACAGAAGGGTGCAGAAAAACAGCAGAGAGCAAGTGGTGTGTACCATCACCACCTTTATGGGTGTGCACTTCAGCACCAGTTCTGGGGTCAGATTCTTTCCAGTGCAGTTCTGCTTACATGCCATTGCTGTTTTGCCTCCCTCTTCTGATCTCACTCCTGTCACATACTCTGCAATGGTAATTTTGAATTCTTTAATTTGGATTATTTATTTTATAATGCTCATTCCTATCTCCTCAATACTAACAAAGCATTCAAACAATAAGAAAATGGTATCACATACCATTGTAACTAATGGCTGTTGGCAATTCCTTTCTTGGTGAAGGCTTGGCAAGCATTGAGCAAGTTTAGTTCTGCTAGTGAATAGGGTGTTTCGCTTTTTATTCCTGAATGTGGTCTGTCATGTGGCAAAAAAAAAGTGGAGCTGCTTTTAGGCATGTCTCTGAGAAGAATAAGAATTTCTTTTCTACCATTTGATTTCTGCTTTGTTATGAATCTCTCCCATTCCATGTGGCTAGTAGCTGGTTTTGATGCTCTGAATGGTAACCACAATCCTCTCAAAACTGGACAACCTTTTAACTCTGCCATGACACAATGTGCTGTTATTGTATTACCTTTGATTTTGGAAGAAAATAGACCATCATTAGATGACCTATGCTTTTGCAAATTCATCTGGATTTAACATTGGCATCTTAGATGTGAATTGTAGAGGCAAAACATATTTCTTCCTGTAAGAACAAATAGGAGACTGTCCCCTCTAGAAATCTATCTGTATAAAAATATCACTCTTTCTTTACCTTGCTTCCCTTATAATGACACTTCCCACGCTATGATAATATTCTCAGACTACTTTAACATTTCCACTGGTAAAAACTGTGAGATCTTACTATCTCTGTAAGGACTTTTGACATCCAACATGTTGTTTGTCAGCAGAATATATCCTGTTCTTAATGAAATTAGTTCTTCAAGGCAGTGGTGAAATCTGGGCCCAGGTTTCCCACTTCGGTGGGGATTTTCTAGGGTTTGGGGTTTTTTTTTAATTCTTGCCTGCTAACCAGTTATAAGCCTATCTTTACATACTCTTATAAATGAATTAATAGTGAACTCTTGGTCTGAATTGGCTCAGGAAGGAAGGAATTATTTTCAATGTCTCTTTAAATACTTCTAATAATTATGCAACATTTCTCTGACTGACTGTTGTGTGGATGTTCTTTTACTCCTTCACACTCATAATTTGGTAAAAGACATATTGATCACTACTACTGAGACCAGCATGACAGGCATATAGGTCTTAACCTTTAGCACCCTTTTCTAATCTCAGACTAAAAATTGCCTGGCCAGGTCAGCTATTGAATAGCACTCATGCATTCATTCAATGACTTCTAATTGCTTTTCTGACTATCATTTGAAGTATTCAGTTGTAATAATTTCACTAGATACTTACTGGTTAAATCACAGTCACTTTTGCTTTAAAATTAACTTAGATGTATGGGGAGAGATGGGTCAGATTTCCCATAACTTTTTGCTTTAAGTTTTGTTTAAATTTTCAGCCAGTAAAGGTTTCTAATAGAAGTTTTATTGAGCTCAAACAACTAAAGTTAATCACTTCAATACTTGTTTCCTCTCATAAGTACAAAGAATTAACTTACATTGTCCCATATTTGCAATCTGATGTAGGATTCTCCTCTTAGCTTCATTTCAGTCTTTACATTTCTCATAAACCTTTTGCATATATAGTTAGTAATGAGGGGCATTTTTTAGACCTGAAGGGTAAGAGGTATATATTTTGTCCACTAAGGCAAATTTTCCAGAACAATATAATATTTTGTATATCTATACGTAGGCTTCTATATAAATTGGCTTAAATTTTGATACTGTTCTACACCCATGATTCCTAATTACATGAGAAAGATTGTCAGAAAAATCACGCTACTTTCAATAAAAGTGTCACCATATGTCAGTGGGTTGGTTCAAGGACCCAAAACAACAGATTTATAGGATTTGTTACACTTTAACCTCTAAACATTTAAACAGTACTATGATTGTTACAGACTGTTATAGTAATTAAAGGATTCTGTTGACAGAAGATCAAAGAAAATCACAGCTGTTATCCCTCCTGCAGAAACTCACCCACAGGCCAGGTGCATAGGAGGCCACCTCAGTCTCTAACCCTCTGTAAATTAGTTTCCCAAAATCAGGCCATAGAAAGCAGGGGTCATCTCTATCTCTGCTGATACTTCCTTTTTTCTAGCTGTGTCTTTCATATATAACAGCTTTGCTAGATGTTTAAGGCAGGACATTTTCTCAACTGCATCTTGGCTTACCTTTGTTTTGATGAAGAGAGAGTAATTCCATTTCCAAAGAAGTAAAGCTTAAGAGTAAGAGTCATACTGTGCCATACAGGCCTCAAATAAAGAAGCTGAGATATTAGTTCTGCCTTTTTCACACCACTCTGGTTACAGCTACAAAGGCATCTCATACCAGCAACTGGTGAAAAACCGTCATTTGGCTACTCATGCCTTCAGACTGTCCAGGAGAATTTCAACCAAGTTCTTTCATAAAACAGGTTTGTTTGCTTGTTTTCCTTTCTAATACAAACTATGCTAAACTAAATGATCCAGAACTCCATAAATCACCTTGAAATATGTTAATGTAAAAAGTGGAGATTGATTAATTATTAGAAGTTGATGCTATGAAAGATATACCATAGTTACTGGAGAGTAACTAAAAATGTTCTGGATTCTTCATGGTTTGAAGTACTTAAGATACTCTCTAGGATGGCAAACAAAACCTTCCTGTCCATTCCAGCTCATTAACTTAAAAGAAGATCCTTCCAAGTTGATAACCCCAGTTAAGAAAACTGTAATTGCAAAACACTATTTTATTTCCTCCTAATAGTGACTCTGATGCCATTTAATGATTAGGTTTTAGATAAAGGCTGAACTATGTGTTTCTTTAAAAGAGCTGTCACAGTTAAATGCCTATCAATATGTTAAATAAATTTATTTCCAATTTCAATAAGGAAAACTGCAACCATTCTGTGACAGGTATAAGCAAATATTGGTAGGTGTTTTTCCCCTTGTTAATTCACCTACAAATATCACTGATTTCCTTTTTAATCTCTGACAATTCCAACTTCATGGGGTAATAGGAGCTAATGGAAACAGGAACTATTATCCTGTCACCTTCTACTTATTGTTGTTAATAATAATACCTCATTCTTACATAAAAATCTGCCAATCTGAATTATACACTGAAACAACAACTTATTCCACTAAAAGAATACATGTTTAAAATCAGAACTTTCAGAATACATCATTTAAATTTCCTTCAAATCACTGGGATGATCGCTGCTGTTATTTTTGTAAGTGGGGTAGAATTTCATGGTCATTTTCCACTTGCTTTCAATCCAAACACAGCTTATTAATATGTAGGAATGCTAAACCTTTTGACAGATTTACACACTTCCATCATGTTATGCAGGCATGCCCCTATTATGAACTTTTATAACCATCCAGTCTGTAAAAGTAATATTTTCTCCAATAAAAAACTAGATAACTAGATCCTTAATAAATCTACCTTAACATTTAAAAAATTCCATGGCAGAGAATATAGTGATCAATTACTTTTTTTTTTTTCCCTTTAATTCTGTGGGAGAAGCATCCCACTATTTTAATGAATAACCAGTAAATGACTACTGTGGTAGTGGATATTGATTTCAGCAGGGGTTACTTGTCTCCTAGGCTGACATTTAATATCTGTTAAAGGGATTTGCTTGCAGAGTGACTTCAGCAAAAGCATTACATTAAGACTCCAGCCAAACTTGTTTGGATTAATAATTCCACTTGAAAATATCTTTTGCTCATTGCTGTGAAAAGCCAAATGCAAGGCAAAGTTCTGATCCGGCAAAACAGAATGAATGGAAGTAGATTACAGAAGAGAGAGAAAGCCGCAACAGTTAACTCCGACAGGCTTCGACACTGCACATAACATAACACATCACTTAACAGAAAGCATCCTGCCACAAGAGTATTGAAAATACTCTCTGTACCCCCATGTCCCTTGCTGTGGCTGTGCCAGAGCAGCTGCATAAAGTCTTCTATTCAGGTTAGGGATGAGAGCTGCCTTGTCCTGTAAGAAGAAAAGAACATGGGTTCGGAACACAGGCTTTTGCTTTCCTCTGCTTGAATCAATGGAGAAATTCTGGTTTACACCAGAATTTCATGCTCCTATTACACTTGAAGGATGAAGCCAATCTTAACCTGATTTTTTTTCTGGAATTTAGGAGTTTTGCTTAAGCCTTTTTCCCTCCACTCTGTCTACTAACAAGCTGCAAGACATGTTCCCGTGTCTAAATCTAAAACTGAGTGTTGCAAGAGTTCACATACTTTTTTTTTCGAAAGCTGGTTTATTACTTGCTGCACACATGTGCAAAACTTACATTTTGATTATGTACATGCTACCACAAGGTTCACAGCATTTTGACTCACTTTGTACTGTCATGAATGACAAAATAGCAAGCAGCAACAAATCATTCCAATAGATAGGTTTCCTAGGAAACTTAAATTGTCTGAGCTTTTCCAGTATCAAATTTTAAATAAAATATTTTTAAGGCAAATGGCTGTATGATTTTTTCCTTCTTTTATTCCCATGATGATTTTCATGGCATCTCTTATGAGAATTCACATCACTGAAGTCCTTACTAGAAATCTGCATGAAAGTCCACTCAGCATTACTATGTGTTGTAATAATCTCCTGCCATTCTGTTCCAGATTAGCAGGTAAATGAGAAAGGAAGGAATGCCATTTATACAGAAATAAATATATATAAAAAAAAGAAGATTTATCCTTTATCAAATTCTAAGAGGTGAACTTCTGGGAATTTTGTCATAAAACATTGCTAGAAACTGTTCTTTGTTTAGAACAAATAATGCATATATTAAAATGCGAAAGTGAAAGGCTAAACTCTGTATCTGGGACACGCTGTTTCTGATTTTAACTTCATTCAGTGGAAGTAGTTCTTAATGATCTTGACATAAATACATTTGTTGTGGTTTAACCTAGACAGCAACTAACCCCACGAAGCCACCTGCTCACCCCCTCGGTGGGATAGGGGAGAGAATCAGAAGAGTAAAAGTGAGCAAACTTCTGGCTTTAGATAAAGACGGTTTAACAGGTAAAGCAAACGCCACACATTCAAGCAAAGCAAGATGTGGAATTCATTCCCCACTTCCCATGGGCAGGGAGGTGTTCAGCCATCCCCAGGAAAGGAGGGCTCCATCACACCCAAGATAATGAATTGGGAAGAGAAACATCATCACTCTGAATGTGTGTCCCCCCACTTCCTTCTTCTTCCCCCAGCTCTATATGCTGAGCCTGACACTATATGGTATGGGATATCCCACATCAGCTGTCCCAGCTGTATCCCCTCCTAAGTCCTTGTACACCCTCAGCCCACTTGCTGGTGGGGTGGAGTGAGAAGCAGAAAAGCCCTTGGCTCTGTGTAAGCACTAGCTTCATAATATTGAACTCATCTCTATATTATCAAGCCCAAAACACAGCCTCACACCAGCTACTGTAGAAAATATTAACTCTAGCCCACCTAAAAACAGCACAGCATTTTACTGAGTTAGAGCTATAAATCAGAGATAAATATTTTTTAAACTAAGATACCACAAAAGACCATGACCTAAATTGGATTGAACTGATGATGACCATGTTACCTTTTAGTATAACACCATTGAAACAAACATACAGAGTTCTCTGTGTTTCTGTGTGTGCTCTTTTGTTTGTCTGGTTGGTTTGTTTTGGGTTTTTGTTTTTTTTTTTTATTCCATGTATTTTAGGACCAGAAAGCATTGCTACAACTGTCATATCTGATCTCTTACCTTAGAAAAATACATTCTCATACATAGTCTCATTACAGCATCAAATTCAGTTTGAAGTTAGTTGCATCCTTTAGAAAAATACCCAGCCTATATAAAGTGTGCAATGATGGGAAATCCTCTTCAACAATACATGATTTTTTTATCTTAACTTTTAATACAAGTCCTTTACTGTATTTATCTAACTAGCTTTAAACCAGATCTTGCTCCACTGCTAGATTAAAAGAACAACAATTATCTACTTTCAGAAACATGATACTGTGCACTCTCTCAAGTTATCACTTAAAGATATCTTAGGCAAAATGAGTAATATTCATGTTCCTAGGCCTCTCAAGGTACGTGTGGCTCATCAGCCAACGACCCTGGACCACCCTTACTGTTCCTTCAAGAGCCCCTTCTGGTTTGGAGAAAGGGGTGTTCCCAGACAGGAGCATAAAGCAGAAGGGGCCATATTCTACAGGTGAGGCCAGACTCCATCCTGCCCTAGGACTAGTTCAGAATTATGTTTCCCTGGCAAAAAAAAACCCCAAGTGCTGTGAATTATTATTCACTGCACTGTGATCACAAAAGTAACACAGGTAACTCATTGTCATATGCTCTCTTCATCCTTTTCTCTCCTTTTTTTCTTTTGATTCATGTATATTGTAGGAATATTTTTTGCAGCAGATTATTTTATTCATATACATAGGAGGTAGGTGGAAAAAGGTTAATAATTTCTGAGGCATTTTAGCAGATCATTAGACAGCAAATAAAATGTTTACCTGAATCTTAACAGTTAATAAGCCAGTCAAAACAAATCATGCATCTGTTTTCTCTGTAGAATCTAAACATCAGTCTTTGTAAAGATTGCCCGAGCTTCCAGATATTCCAGATAATTTTGTTTTCTGTTTTGAAATACAATTTCAAAGAGAATTAAAACAAGTAGTGCCCAACAGATCTGCACAACATGCAAGGCAGAAAGAAACTTAGTGTGAGAATTGATGACAACTGGATATTTACCGGAAACAGTGTTTAGTATTACTTTAACACATTTTTCTACAGCCTCCTCCTCTGCTGAAGTACACTGCACTTACAGGGCTTCTTCTTGGCACTAGGATTTTAATCCAAAACCCATTAAATCCAGTGGTAGTCGATACATTCACTTCACTGAGTCCCAGATCAGACCTTACGTGAGAGGAAAGCAGAGAAAAAAATGCTTCTGAATTTCTTGTAACACGTTATAAAAGCATTTTGATCTGTAGTACAAAGACACCCCAAAGAGCCAGATATGATTTGCAGTTTCTAATTACTTGCTCTAGGAGAGCTCTACATCTCTTTTTTTATATGTGTGTAATCTTCTCCTGAGAGCTGTTCCCAACATGAGCAGCGCTCCTCTTTTTTCATAACACTTCAGAAAAGAGCTGGGCTATTGCCCCTTCCACCTCTGTGTCCTCAGGGCACTGTTCGGTTCAAATCGTGCTGCTGAGAGTGGATTTGGCCCTGAGCAGTGTGTTAACAATACATATTAGCTGAGATCCACATGTTACAAGTCAAGCATGGGGAGTCTCTATCCTGCAATCCTGCTATGCCCCTGGGCTTGCAGCTAAGCACTTTGCCATCTCAAGCACTCCTTCCATTAGATATGGAACTTGGGGTGCTTTGGTGATTCCCCCCACCCCCCTTTTTCTGATGCAGGTTTGTCTTTATTTTTGCTCTTTGGTTTCTGGCAGCCTTCAGCTATGGAAAGATACAGATTTGCTTATGTGCAGTAAGGCTGCTGCTTTCAATGAATGCAGTACAGAAAAAATACAAGGGTCACAAAGCGCTCCATTAGTGAAGCTTTCCTCAGTCAGCTGCCATGCAGATCTAATATTTCCAGTGTCTCTTTTTATGCTTTTCTCAGAGTCTGTGCACTTTGGAAACTGCTGTAACTTTCTCTTCTACTTGATCTGGCTCAGTTAGGAAGCTGGAATCCAGGAAGAACGCACACCATCATGAACGATGGTTTGCTTGTGCCTTCCTCCTAGTATTTTATTACCAGAGGCTCCCAACATGTTTTGCAAACATTAATTAATTACTTATTCTGTAAGGCTCACATACACTATGGGTGAAATGATACAGCTGAGGAAACTGAGGTTCACTAAATATCAAGCCCTAGCGTCTGCAGAGGCTTGGTACCCATCCATCCCAATGAATCAGGATTACAAGGACTCAATACCAGCAAATACCTTCCTCCAGTCAACCCATGAACAACACTGCAGAGCTGGAAACCACTCATGGCATGATTCCCAGTCTCTACACTCATCAGGTAACTGCCTTTCCCACAATTAAAAGAAAATTCAATGGATAGAGAAAAAAAGTATGAACAGGATCAGACATCTTTGGTTACTGACCTAGGCCAAATCAATTACTGTTGACAGGTGTTTTAACATGGACTAGTTAACACTTATTATCACAGTCTGCAACACTTTTCTATTATCAAGAAGAAGCATCAAGAGACTGATATGCATGATTCAAGAAAATAGAAAAGGAAAATTAAAATCACTGAGGAAAGAGAGAGAAGATAAAAGGGTTTTTTAACCTCTCTCTGACAATATTCTAAGTTGATGGTAAAATATTCTGCCTGGAGTTCTACATTCTAACAAGTTTTCAGAACTCCTTCAGGCTAGACAATTCTGCTTTAAGAAACAGATAAACCTCAGAGCAAAATCCTCTCTCACTACCCAAGCATATACTGGGGATCATGGCATCCTTTTCCACCACTTTTTGACACTATGTGGTGACTGCCCTGATTTTAAAGCAGAGCACGCTCAAGGTACTAAGTAAACCTAAGGAGGAAAAAAAAAAAAAAAGTTTGGTCTTTGAGCACACTTTCTAGATCTAACATTGAAGAATTTTTTTTATGTTTATCCATTTGATTCTCACCTGACCAGGTGGTTACAGTTTTTAATAAAAATTCTATTCCCTTTTCATCTGGCAGCAAATCAGTAGGAAGGAAAATATCCATCACAGAAGTACTGGCATACACAATTTCTGCAAACCCTGGTTCTTATCTCTGCCACTGTGCTAGAATTGCAAAAGGACAGTAAACATGATTTGAATATAGATGCTGACATGATTATAGGGATGTATGCTGATGGAATCTGAAGCCTGTATTGTAAGGTTTCATAACACATATGGTTTAAATACCTTTTCCCATTTCTACTGCGCTTCTACTCTAGTCATGTACAATTGTCTCCTTAGATGGAGGTTTTATTAGGCACTCTTTTTCTTCCACCCCATTGCTGTTTAAAACTTTTGTAATAAATTCAGAGCATTGCTAATGGTGCCTGCAGCACTTTTTTCCTCCTTGGGAGGAAGGTATGTGATTGTATTGGGGATGCACTCTAGTCACACTTCTCACCTTTAGAGGGGTGGGATGGGGGTGAAGGAAGAAATAAGAAGGTTGTGCAGAATGAAGCCTTTGATTAAAAGCCAAAAAATATCCATTCATTTCTCTAACCTGATATTTAAAACTAAATGCAGCTGGAATGTTGATGTTACATCTCCGTGTGTGTGAAACAAATTCTTGTGCAATAGAGAACATTAGTTTAATTTTCTTCTTTAAATTAGAGCCTAGAAATTCCTCAGGCTGGTTTTTTTTTGGTCTCTATGTTATGAACTCTTCAGGCTAGATAGCATGATATCTATGTCTTGCACAGCACTGAACACAGTCAGTTTTAAG
The DNA here is from genome assembly GCA_013399135.1 of Heliornis fulica. Lineage (NCBI taxonomy): Eukaryota > Metazoa > Chordata > Aves > Gruiformes > Heliornithidae > Heliornis > Heliornis fulica. Next base: position 109,188 of record VXBZ01011036.1, on the reverse strand, counting down.
CAAATAATAAACAACAATAGCACTAAATGTTATGCACAATAAAACAGTATTTTCCTGGCTTTAATGTTTTCCTGGCAAAATTTCAAAGGTCTGGAAGTTCTGACTGAATTAATATGGTAAGTCAAAACAAAACTCCAGGGATTGACTGATGTCAGTCTTACAAGAACATTTTCTACCACATTTTTAACATGAAAAAAGTGTTGAATCTTGGGAATGTGTATTTTTTTGTTAGTTGCTTCTGTTGAGAGAGTCCATGGAAAGAGAATTTTAATGAAAAAAAAAAACAAAGAAAAAAAACCCCAACATTAAAAAAAAATCAACAAAACATAATAATAATAATAATACCCACGAACAAACAACAAACAAACAGCACAGTTAAAAGAAAATGTATCCCCAACAACCAGACTCTGATCTTTTTCCTCACTGATTCAGACCCAGTAGCTGGAGTTGCTCTCTGGATACTAAAAACATAAATGCAACTAGAAATATTGGGGGAGGGGCGGCAAAGATAATTTGCACATGTGCTTGGCCTCCTTTGCTCCAAGCTTTGTGTATGTGTTGAATATATGATTCTTCACGTGTAGTATAATTTCACACTTGTTTTCTCTGGTTGGGGAGCTGCTGTGAAAGATCCCAAACATCTGGTATTATCTCAACAGAAAGATCATCTTGGCATTTGTGTAGAAGAACAGAAATTTCCTGCTGAACTCTGCCAAAATCCAAGTACAATTCTGAACTTGAAATCTGAGGGGAAGGCGGGGGGGTTCAGAAGATTTAGCATCATGGTTATCAAAACCCACTCACATTGGCTCACTTGCCATGGCCTCTAGGCACCCTCTCTTTTTTATGATTAACCATCTTATACCTGACATAACCTTGTTTCATGGAATTCTCTGCTCCCTTCAGACAGGCACTAACCTAGCCTCTAACCAAACATGCCTCCTGATGTCTCCACAGAACCACTCCCATCATCTCCAACTCTGTTATATTTTAATGGGTCTCCAGTCTAACACATACACCCTCAAACAATATCCTAAACTCTACATTTTCTGACAGTGACAAGCAGACTTTTTTGAATTTCATTTCTTAAAAGGCATTAAGGAAGAGCTAGCCTTTCCCCTATACATTAATTATTATTATTAATCTTATTTCTTATTTGGACTATTTTATTATTAATTATTGCATACATTTTTCCTCTGCTGAATCAGTCTGTTGGGCATGTGGAGTTCTGGATAAGACACTATTTCTAATTTTAGAAATATAGCATCAAAATACAGTTAACTGAAGCTGACATACACCTTAATGAAAAACTACAGACAGGAAAAGAACTATAGAAAACAATTAGAGGTTGTTACTATCCAAACTCATTCTCCAAATCACAACAAATAGCATGAGCTGTAAATGAGACAAAATTGCATTTTACTTAACAGTGAGTTCAAACAACCACACCATAACTGAATGCGGTTCAGAATTAATTTTTTACGGGATCTGGACAACTAATTCACCAAAGCTCATTTGAAAATCTCAGCCTGAGCCATGTTAATTTACACTTGAACAAGTGAAAGGAATGTGTGTTAAGGTTAGTTGAGAGGCGATTTTATATCCTGGATAAATGCTATTTTTTTTCTGGACTATACTGGATGTGCACTGGGAATGTAGGACACCCAGATTTTCTCCTGCATTGGGATCAAAGCAAAGGCATAACCAAAACATAGCTCTAAGCATGCACTCAGTCATCAGGACTCCTTTCCCCAGGACTCACTTTTAGTTGTAAGGTTATACCTCAAGTTATAGCCTCTCCAAACACGTTACAAAATCTGCTTTGGTAAGTCTTTTCAGTTGCTTTTAAAAATAAGTCATTTCTATTTTATTTTGCTCATAGAGTGATATGTTTTTCTTGAATACATACCCTTGCCACCCACGTCATCAGTTCACAATTTTCCACCACTGTAACCTACAACAGTGCCTCAGCTAAACTCTTCTAAACTGGATTCCTGGCATTTCACCCAAAGGAAGCTTCTCCTTAACAAATCAACACTGTTATCTTCAGAACATATGCAAATCTTTAAGAGCATGTGCAAAGCAAATGCACTAAATGCCACTTGTTTCTGGATACTTCAGCTGAAGCATTTTAGAACTCTCAAAGAAAGCATCTGAGTAGCAAATGCTGTTTATGAGACAGAATTCAACAATAATAAAGCCAAGCGAGACTAAAGTCTTTTGCAAAGCAAATATATAATCACCACTGTAAAATACAGACACCTGGCAGGAGAGCAGGGTTAAATAGTTGATAACTTTGTGGTGTTGTTACATATACAATGGGCATATCCTATGCTTCTCCTTAGCTCCAAATAGTACAGAGAAAGGAGAAGCTCCTTGACAGGGCAGAGGTTGCCTAACAGAGGCTCAGTTGACCTAAGCAGTTTTCAGGATCGCAAGACAATTTGGCAGCTACAGTGGGAAAACCCCAGAACCAAAGTCATGGATCAGTGAGAAAGACACCCTCAGGAATCCTGAAGGCAACTGTACTGGGTACTACAGTAATTTTAGTGAGTACAGAACATGAGAAAGATCATATAAAAGCATGGCCTAATTCCTTGCTGACTCATTAGTGTGTTAAATTATGTCAGGCATGGACAAGTTGTTCATAAATCTGTGGCAAATTAGGAAGGAGGGAAAACTATACCAGTTCCAAGAGAAAGGACAAGTAAGAAACTGAAAAAGGGAACCCCAAAAGCCCCGGCACATTGAGGCCAGACTATTGTTTTAAGCAGTTCTGCATGGTGGGATCATTCTGCACCTCACTAACCCAAGTGACAGGAATCAGAACGAGTGGTGAAAATTCACAGCTCTGTCCTCACACACTCAGTGGCTGCTGAGGGCTGCTGAGATCCTTGCCTACCCTTGTGAAGTGCCTCTGCTGACACCAGGCAGGGGAGACTGGAAGGACTGCAACTTGCGTGAAGGAAAAAGTGTTTTCCTCCTTTTCCTCCCTTGCACAGCCATGCAGATCCGAAAGCCAGAACAGCACTTGAATAAATTGTTTTATTACACAGGATACAAGAATAGGAAAGGGCTGAGTAAACACATGCAAAGAATAAAATTCCAAAGCTCGGTGTCATTAAGAGGCCCAGACTCCCCACTCCATACGTCTGTATTATCATTTCCTTTTTCTTCAGAGGCTGAAGTCAGTACTGTGACTGTCAATATAGGAAACTGGAACAGCCCCATTTACTGGGCAATTGTTAGCACCAGCAAAGCTTTGTCACAGGGGCAGTGGACTTCGTGGAAGAAAGCTCCCAGCACTTTTAAGAGTTTGCCAATTGGCAAACACTGCAACATCAGGCTTATAGAGCTCTAGATTGTTGTTTTAGTTTTTTTTTAATAGGAACTGTATTTACGTGCAGAAAGAAGCAAGGTTTTGAGAGTGCAGGATAAAGGTGTGTTTATTTTGTGCCCGATTTCTACCATACAAAGGACTTTGTGTTGCTTGCATAGTCATACAATAGTCTGGAAGGTAATAGAAAACTCCTGAATAGAAGGAAAGAGAATGACATTGGAACAGGAAGACAATCAACGATTCAAGTGAAATACAAAGGAAGCACTGTGGAGGCCTGTTCCATAACCTTGACAAAGTTTTACATCATCTATATTTGATTCAGCTTCATGATTTATCTGTCCTCTGAAATGAAATGGCTTCAGTAATGTTACTTTGAAAAAGGAAATGTATAAGAAAAGGGAAGGGGCGGGGCGGTGGGGGTGTCCAAACTCAGTAGTGAGATACAACTTATCTTTTGTCTTTAATGGGTAGTGCGCAGTCTACAAAGATACTGAACGTGCCGCTCATTTTCCCATTTTTAAGAGAGAAATGTGATCCCACAAGGTTTGTCCATTGAACCTGCTGAACCTGTTTCAAAAACATCTAAATACTAGGACAAAAGTTTACTTTCAAAGTTGCAGGCCTGCAATACAAGCTTAACAGAGTGCCTTGGCTGCATCTAGTAAAAGGGTTTTTTTTTTGTGTAGATGTGGTGCAGTGATAATAGAGGCAGCTCTATACTGTGACACCACTTCCACTGTGCATGTGTTAGCTGGAATCACAGCTAGCAAGCCAGAAGAGAGGAAGGTGAGCTGTGTGATGGAAAGCAAAACCAAGTTCAGTTAAAATCTCTCTTTTATGATTTTTCTATCCCGCAGAGATGGCTGCAGTTCCTGCGTTTGCACTAAAATACACGCTTATCTGCATGTGCTGGAGTCCTGAGATTAATAATTAAAAAATCATTTTTAACAAGTTAGTGTTTGCTTTCCCCATGAGCTGCTGAGAGAGTGGGAGGAGAGAACACGTAAGTGTTGCAGTGTGCTGAAAGAAGGCTGGCATTGTGTGCATGGGGCACCTATGATTTCTAGCCTGCTGAAGTCTGACATTATTTCTGCTAGAGTTATGGTTTTCTGAATAGAAATCTGGCAGTCGGTTTGGCAGTGAATGGGAGACAGAAAAGTTGGTTCTAGGCCAAAATAAACTTCTAGATCAATTAAGCATGCTGTGTAACACAGTCTGGGGATTTTGTTCAATCTATTGTAAATGCAAACACCTACAGAGTTCCTTTCAGAACTGGGATTTCAAAAGCAACTGGCCAACTCCGGATAAAGGGACTAGACAGGAGCCCTGCTTCTAGGTTCAAAAAGAGCAATTGCTCGGCAGTGCTGCGAACAGGACTCGAATCTTACTGCCTGCTATGTGACTCCTGACCCTCTTTGGTGCTCTGCCCTAGCACATCTTCCAGAAAGCAGGCATCTTTGTCCTTGCAGCTCTTTCAGATTTAAAGTCACTGTAGGAGCGATAAGGAGGTCTGCTCTTTCATTTGTCTTATTCATGGAAAAGTACCGTTTTCTTTGACTTATGCCTATGGGTGACTGTGAGTTTTGCTTTGTGCTTCAGTGAATATCTAGCCTGAATCTGTCTCATTTGCTGAGCACTTCAAGCTTAAAGTAAACCCATGGCAGGTCGTGCTGTGTGGGACTCCTGCGTTCAGTCTGCAGAATCAAATCTCTCTTGTTAAAAACAAGATTTGTTTAAAAATCAGATTGCAATGCTTGTACTTTTCCACTATGAAGAGATAATGACACGCAGATGTTAGCATGTTCCTACCTGGAAACACTGTACTGCCTGGACAATACACATAAAACATGGTAGGTTTTGCACCGAGAAGTCTGATGAGGAAGAAGCAATAATGTGGATACTCATGGCTTGTTTATCTCAACAATCACAATCAGACACAATCTGCGGTTCTTATTCCCTGATTTTATATGACATGACATCTCTGCAGCGTGACAAAATGTCTCTTGCCCATGTCTGTTCTCTTCATGGAAGCCAAGGCATAACAAGACCTATGATAGATAATTCAGTCTTGTTGCAGCATGAAGCTGATCCACATCCAGACTCAAGAGCTACAGTCTTGGAATATCTATTTCTGAAGAAAGGATGACCTTTCTTCATAATCTAGTGCTGGAGGCTTTGTAAAGGAAGACTCATTTGAGGAAAAGATGACTTGAAAGTGACACAGTCTAATTCACATTAAATAACATGTTAATACAACTATTTGCATAAAATCTCATGATTTACATGACTTGTGAAAATGTGTTAACCCAGCCACCATGGTTTATTTCGTATTATAGATAGAATTAATAAAGTCTGTAGTGCAGAAAGCAATGGCTGTAGTTATTATGCAGTCCCTTCCCCAAATGTTGTCTTGCAGTTAAGCTACAAATTCATTTTTGCATTTTGACCAGAAATAAAGATTCTTTAAAATTTAAAGTAGTGCAGTTGTTTCTCGGGATTCCACCCCAAAAGTCTGAGGCGTGTCAACTGAGGCACACAGCTGCAGCATCTGGAGATGCTACAGAATCCACTGCGATCTTCTCAGTCTCTTTGCTTGAGACTGCTAAAGGCAAAACATCTGCCAACAGCCCAGCCACTCTGTTTCACAGTTTTCACACAAATTGACCTTCGCAGGTAGTTTAAGCTCACATGTGAATGGCAGCGGCGGCAAAGACCCGGGCATGATCCTGCTACTGCTGCTCAAGGGCATATATGGGAAGTCAGCAGAGACAGTGATCACTGAAAGCACTACAGCACGGTGAAGGATGAAGGTGGAAGACCACAGGGCTAAGAGCTCCACGGGCAGAGGGAACCCCCAGCTGTGCACTATCATTGCTCTACAGACCTGCCAGAGGGATTGCCTCTGTGAGGTCCCGTAATTGGCATCGGCTTCAGAGGACAAAGTTTAGCCACAATCTCCTATTTAAACAGTTTAAGCTTGAAGTTGTAACTCAAGTAGCTTAAGGAGAGCTTGTACTCTTAAGGAGAGCCATAAAGAGCTCTGAGAAAGAAAATAGGAGCCCCAGGAAGGGGGAAGTTTTACAAAAGGGCATCTGTCTACACTGCCCGAAACATCCCAAGGAACAAATTTTTACAGAACGAAAGAAATGCAGCCACTAAATTTGATTAAAGAAGCCACCCCACAAAGCCAACACAGAAGCACTGCACATTTGCAGTACTTCTGGTTACCTAGCTAACATTTTATTAAAGTAAGAATGATGGTAAAAGAAATCCCTGTGACAAATGGAATGTTAGAAATGCAGAATAACAGTTCTGAAAAAGGTGAAATGAGTTTACAATCTTAAAAAATAATAACATTCTTGATCAGATGATTGATTCAGTTTGATATGTTCCAGGATATACTCCTGGAACAGTTTCATCTGAATGTAACCTCTGCACTAGGTCCACACTCAAAGCAGGGGCAAATTTAAAGTTGGATCCAACCTGTAGACTAGACCAGGTTTCTTAGCTTTTATCAGCATCTATCCAATCTGAACAGAAACTTTAAAAGCAAGTATTTTCTAAGGGGCAGCTTTCTCATCCTTTAAATACAAATAATGAGTGTTCACTGTGGATCTCATTTTATTTCGCAGCAGAATGAAGAGACCAGACTGTATATACTTGAAGTTACCAAGAGTTCAACCTTACAAAAGAAGAGTCCTGTAAAATCTGGGCTGAGAAAGCAATGTGCACACCCATCCTAACTTTAAAGCATAATGAATACAAGACATGTTACGCTGAGCTAAATTGCAGCGTGCAGCTCTGCCTGGGATGGACCTGAGCATGTCTCTCACAGCACAGCTAAAGTACCTCATCATGGGATGACTCATAGCATTAGGCAAACTGAAGTAAAAATACAGCTTCCTTAGCATTTAATTAAACATCTTACATTAAAAAAAGAAATACATAAAAATGTTTTAAATAGCAAAAACAGTTCTGTACCACATGGAGAAGCAAGAGGAGACCTGCCTCAGCAACTCTGCTTAAGCATCTCAGGCTGCATCTGCACTGTTTTCTCTGAGACCACTACACAGATGCTCATTTTCTGTGTTGTCAGCACTGAACTCTACTTTATGCTCTTGGTTACCAGGTCAAAAAGTCAATAGAAAAAGGCCTGTTACAAAAAAATCTTAGGTTTGACTGTAAGCTTCATTGAGAATTCACTGGGGTCCTTAGGAGAATAATACTGATCTGCGTTACACAGACAAGGGGCACTGTCCGAGCCCAGGGACCACTGGAGAAAAATAAGGCATGGGAAGTCATGCTGCCATGGCTGGCTGATGACAAACAAAAGAGTGTACAGTGAGATATTTACAGCCACGATGCACCAAAGTGGATTTTGCACTGGCTGTGAGATCTTATTTTTAGATCAATATTTCAATCTCAGAAATAAAAATACCTTTGTTTTAATACTTTTTTTTTAAAAAGACATTTAAAAGCATGTCTGTATAAGAATAATTTTCTTGCTGGGTGAAACACTTTTCTTTATCTCTCACCAGCCTGAATTATTTAGCAACAAGCTCTAGTTCTAATCTCTCTACCTCTCTGAGAGCTGCTGATAATAGGCAATATTTCTGGTTCTCCAGCTGCAATTAGGAGTGTTATTCTTCCCAAAAGAAAAGGAAACATCTGTGTTTGTATCATGTTATGTTAGCCACCTAGCTGCTGGTTCACAACACTAGAAACATAGCCTAGCAATTCTAAAGGACTTAAGAGAATTAGTGCCTAGATAAAATACTCACAAGAGTGGAGTACACAGCTCTATTGGGCTGTTTTGAAAAATCTCCGGCTTTTAGTGGTAACTCTCCTGCCATCAACATATGTATGGTATGGTATGATAAATCAGCTTTGCACCAGATCTCAGAAATTAGCTACTTCAAAATTATAATGCTGGGTTTGAAACCACAAGGAAAAAATTCCAGTCTTCTTTTGTAAAATGCAGGTATATTTAAGCTTTCTCCTTTCTCGAACAAGTCTTAGCTTTCTGAAGAGGCATGCTTTCAAAAATCTTTCTGGAAAGGCTTAAGGAGTGGTGTGTTATTCCTCTGCTACTGATCCCACCCCTCTGAAGGAAGTAAAGGTTGGCCACGGAAAGAAGCAGTGGCACGTTACACCTCGCAAGGAGGGCAGGAACATCCAGCACAGGGCAGGCAATGAAATAAATCACAGCAGCTATTTTCTTCACTGCATGTGGCTTGGAAGATGGAGGTTTACAAAGACCACACCTATTCCAGCCAAGACAGCCTGGCAGATTATCTCCACTAGAAACTTTATGCTTTGGTAGTTCTGAATGAGTCTAGTTTGATGGCTTATAAGGCCAAATATGAGCACTGATGATTATCTTGATGCTTTGATCCTTTCTTATATGTCAGCAAGGTTCACTAGGCCCTTGACATGTAGCTTGATATTTAAACTACTTACATTTACACTTTCTGATATTTTGTTTTCTATGACTGTGACCTTAATGGTGATTTTGAATTTTATTTTAGCATTATTTTAATAGTTTTCACTTGCAAATTACCACTCTCACTCTTTGACAGAATTCTTGGAAAGTGATTTCTGATAGAATTTTCACAATTTAATGGCCTTAAATAAAACTGTGGTTCAGAATATATGGAAGATTGCTGGCACAGTGCACTGTGCCAAATTAAACAACAAAAAGTTTGGGGGTTTATATTTAGTCATTGGTCAGCAGAGTTCTGAAAATCCCTGACAAAAGACCAGCAGGATGACCTCTATAGTGTAGTTTTGTATTTAAGTAGTTTCCAGGTCAAATACAAAATCCCTCGTTCACGCTTCTCAAGAGTGCACTTGGAACAGAAATCTCCTCTCCATAGCTACAGAGCTGCATTCACCATGGTCCTCGTCCTAAAAGCAGTTTAGTCCTTCCTGAGCAAGCAACTACCAGTCACACAGTTCTGCCCCTCCTGCAGCAGGATTTACACCCACGGTGGAAGGAGATGTAAGCAGGTCTATCAGGTGCACAGCCGGAGGGATCTCACCTGCTGCGTGCATGCTAGAATGCATGAGGGGGGCTGGGGCTCAATGTATGTCTATGTGAAAAGCCAAAAATACGTGCAATGTCAGAGTAGTGGCTTCATATGAAACTAAAGCTTTGCTTTTGATAAAGCAACAGGGAACAAACATTTCAATGCCTGTGAGAAGGGAAAGCGTTTCAAGGCAGTGTCTTTGATATTTTTTTTAACTCTCATTAACGATTACACTGAACCAAAGCACCACAATTCTGTTTCCTATATCTTCTTCCACTCCAGTAGTAAACCAAAAGACCCACAAAAAAAAACCCCACATTTCATAGGTCTGCCAACTACAGAAAATCACATAATTTCTTGTGCACTGTGAATTTTACATACTACAGTAACATAGAATTGTGCAGAAAATGGGAGGAAATTATGGCAATATTTCTAAAACATGCATTGGAGTAGGGAGCACAGAACTCACTTCAGCTTTGATGCTAAATATAAATTAGATACAAAATAATTCCTGCCTCTAATAACTTTTCTCATAATTTTTATATTCACACATTTACTAATTTTGTTTTCTTACAAAAAATTATTATTCGGCATCATATAGGCTTGAATAAAAGTATGTATTGTATCTTGTTCTTTTCCTAGCACAACTAATCTGGTATGTGAGATAGGTCAACTCAGCCACATCCATTTACTTCTCCTTTGGAATGTACCACAAGGTCAGGCAGCACACAAAGGAAAGGAGTTTGTGGGTGTGATTTAACATTTGTAAACCCAGTGCACTCATCTGTCTGCATTGCTCTCATGTTTTAAATGTTTCTCTTATGTATTTAAGCAACACCCAGCAGCCCCAGACACACACCAGGACCGAGGGCTCTACCTGCACACGCCAAACAGTGACCCCAGTTTCAAGGACTAGGTCTAGAGCTTGTTTGCTACGTCAAAGTTTGTTTTGTCTCTCTCCCATCAACCCCAGTGTTAAGTCTCAATGTTTCAGACAAGAGTTCCATGGAATCTATTTTCAGGATACTCCAGCAGCTCAGAGGTGGGACCTGAATTTGAGGCCCATCTTACATTGAATTGAATTAACACACAGCTCTGAGAAAATCGATCTAGTTTAATAAAATAGCCATTTAAGTACTAATAAACTATTTCTAGCAGCATTCCCACACAATAGGATTGTATGGGAAAACAAAATATCCCAAAGATTCAAGGAGCCAGATGCTGCGAATATCAAGAAAGCAACTTAGCCACCGTATGCACCAGGGAAGGCAGCCTTTACCAAAGAGTGGAAGAGAAAGACTAGCTTATTTGATATCAGATTGTTTTCAAGTAGATCAGAAAACCACAAGAATGATATCAGGATAAAGATAACCACACACATTTTTCAATACTTCAGCCATTTTTCCAATTCTGTGATTTCCAACTGTGGAAGTACTGCAGTGCTGCCACCCATCAAAACAAAGCCCAGATGCTCTAAAGCAAATTTCCCTCAATCCCTATAAGGTATTGTGGCTAGACTTTAGGCCAGATGACATCACATGTTCTTGGTCACATGGACAACTGCCTGCTAACTTTCACATCCACTCTTCTTTCATATTTGTGTTATTTTCTTGTGTCTGTGTCTATGTAGATATCATATAAGATCAGATCATATAGTAGTGACAAGCAGGGCATTTCAGGTCCCAAACCTTTGAGACCATTTCTGAACACTAAAAACCACAGAAAAATAAGACTAAGGACCTGAAGGCAAAGCTGGAAATCACTGGATAGTCCTTGACAAAACACGATAGTAGAAAGAGATGCCAATTCTTAAAGGTACGTGCAGAAATGTCTGAGGCTTGTTCTCCAGATCACCATTTTGACTACACTTTAAGTGGTATTTCACAGGCAAAAAATTCCTGTTGTCTTCCAGAGTCAAATTAATCTACTGCCTCTATAGCCAAGACAGACCTTTAAACTGTCTAGCTACCTGACAGCACAGGTCTTCCACTGAAATAGGGCTCCTCTTGTCCTGGTCAAATGGGAAATATGAACCCAGATATATTTTAATATTTTTTCCGAGAAGATTTTTTCATGATGTTGATATTAAAAACACCTATTTTATGATTCTGACTCTTCACTAACCCCTCTAAGTAAATAAATGTTAGAAGGATTAATTACATTTTGATTGGAATCACAGATTTTTAGGGGTTGGAAGGGACCTCAAAAGATTATCTAGTCCAGTCCCCCTGCCTGAGCAGGATCACCTATAAAAGGTCATACAGGAACATCTCCAGGTGGGTTTTGAAGCTCTCCAGAGAAGGAGAACATCTATACACAGATCCATCCAGTATAATGGAAACTACTGACTTAATACTGATAAGGATGAGATTTCAGTATGGACTCCCAGTCCACGAAATGTCCATTTTTCTTCACATACACTATCAGCTCAGAGACAAAAATATAAACTCCCTGGCTTCCTCAAAGTATAAGCAGATAGGTAAAATATTGAAATAATGGTGAAACACTGACATAGCTCATCTCTTTCTATGTGTGATTTAAAATTAAAAACTGAATGCATTTTTCATGTCAGTGAAGATTCAGATAGGATTTTCTTTGTGTCTATGGTTGCTTTCTGACACCTTTTCTAGTCAATTCTGTCATTCTTCACTCAGGATGTGAATATCACGTACATAACATGTATTTATAAATTGCAGAACTTGTGCCTGGAATGTATATTTATAGGTAGGCCCAAAGATTGTGTATTTGCCACTGAAACTGTAGAATATCTTCTAAAAGGCTTTTTGGTAGATGGAAAACTGGACCAGTTTAAGAGGGCTGCTGGAGAACATGCATTTCTTACAGGGTCTGGCAGAATACCCATAAACTTCTCTTTCCAATCTGGTCTTTCTCAAATTTGAAAGAATGGAAAGAAAATACATATACAGAATATCAGATTTAGAAGTTTCTTGGTGAGAGTATAAAGATATGTATGTATCTCCACTTATTTAAGAATACATAGTTGCATAAGCTCTACAGACTATCATAAGCAACTGCAGAGTCAAGAAACATTTCAAATTAATAAACACCAGAAGATTTATCATTCACTAGTATTTAATTAAAAACTGCATTACTGTTGCATAAATTCCTGTGAAACTTTCATAGTAAGCTAGACAGAGCTGATTTGAGACATGTGGTATAGATACGTGGCAATAATCTACATGAATTACTCTCTTAGATGTCTCCAAGTCTCAGTTTTAATCTTGATGCCACACAAAGACTAGTTTGAGAAAAAACTTATATCAGCACAAGTATTATTTATTGGAACTGATTCAGAGAAAGGAGAACTGGAGAGAACTTGTGGGTCTAAGAGTATTTCTCAGAATGCAGAACTGTCAAGTGAGATGATAGCTATTAATTAAATACAATGGAGCTCACATTGTCCTTTTAATATCTATCCAGTAATAATTAAAATATAGCTACTAAAAAGCAATTACAAATATTTTTTTTCATTTTTCATAATTACTGAAATGGTTCCAACCTCAGATCTGACAGCAATAAGAATTTTCCATACACTTCCAACAAGTTAAGAACAACTCATTATCCTAACAAACTTATCAGTTTGAAAGTACTTAGGTTAAGCCTTGCAAATATTTATGGAAGTAAACAGACACAAGCCTGAAACAGGATCGCTGAAAAACAGGAAGTAAAAAAAAAAAAAAAACCTACTACAGAATAGCCCAAAGCACAAGCAGGATGAGCAGGTGCTTAAACCATGTGCACAAAACATCGGCTAGTGGAATGTAGTGTCACTGCGGAGAAACATGGGAATCACATAAAGAGCAGCAATGATGTTCAAGGGAAGGTTCTTTTGCAAGCTAGGAGGGACTATATCAAAGAAATGCCTGCCTTTATCATGAGTGGTTTATCCTCATAATCAACACAGAAACCATAAATAAGGTAATTGGGTTAAATGAGAAGCTCTGTGAGACCAGACTAAAGCCTAGTTTCATTAAAGACTGGTTCCCTGGGGATTTGCAGCTCACAGATGGCTGACTTGGCTACTGAAGAAAGAGGCAAGCCTCAGTTGAAAGATTCTTTTGTGGCTGAGTTATGGGAGTTATCTATTCTTCCTTGGAGATGTGCTTTTCCCAAAACATCGAAGGACCTAAATTGCATCTGAGACATCGACAACCGCTTTGAAACCAGCCAAAATCAGCAACACTCAGAACCAACTTGAACACACCCACACACTGTGAATTTTTAACACTTCTTTATTGACCTTATAAACTTGGTAAGGCTTGAGTTTTTCTGGCTTCGGAAAAGAAAAATATGTTAGATAAGGTAAAATTTTACAAGAGGATTAAAAAAATAACCTCTTTATGATTTCTCACAATTTCTGGAGTTAAATTTTTGCGCACTAGCCATGAACAGTACTGCAGTCATGTCACTCCCTTCTGGTCTATCATCTTTGATTTTCCATCCTCTGTCCTGTATATATCTTATGCATTCTCAAGTATATTCATCATACACTGCAGATAACTCAGTGCTACAAGTGGTACCGCTTAAGTTACTGATTGCTGAAATCTGGAAAATATTACACAGGGACAGAGAAACCTTTTATGGCAGTATGGAAGCTCCTAGATGCTTCTGCGCACCAGAGAAACCATTTATTCAAGCACTGTCATGCTTTCCCTCAACTCCCTTCTCCACTGGAGAGACTCCCGTGTGCTGCTTGCCTTTCACTGTCTCACAAAGACTCAACTTTTATATTCTCTGAGCTGGCATCTAACACTAGAGAAAGTTGAGACAACTGGCATTGTATGATCAGTGCCTGTTATATTAAGCAGAAATACACCACTGCTGTCTAGTTCTCTGCATGCTACTTTGTGCTTTTGTATCCAGCTCTTCTCTCTTTGGATTGGAAATCATTTCAGGAAGGTACTTTCTTCTATTCTCTTTGCCTGTAAGGTGTTCGGCTTGTTAGAACTAACTACACAAATGAGTTTTCCAGTGTTACCAGACTATAAAATTATAATAACAGTTTCTTGAAATTTAAGATCTTGTCTTCTTTGAACACAGGCAAATAGCAATTAGCCTAAACATACTGACCAGCAATAGTGTTTTCCTTCTTGAACTGTACACAATTATTGGCTGTAAAACACGTATGATACCCAGCTTCATTTGTTCCTTATTTCCTAGCTCGCTATGACAGCAGATGGCTTTGGTACAGCTATTAGCTATAAAGTAACATGCTAAATATGTAAGACTTATCCTTGTCATTTGAGTTATTCTGCAGCCATACAAGCAATTCAAAATATCAACAAACACACAGGCAATGGCTACTTAATTTAAGAAGTACCCAGGCTTTCTCAAACTGCAGACAGTCATTTAACATCCTCTTTTTGCCCTGGAAGGAATGCTCCCTTGGCCTGCAGACTCCAGCCCATGCAACATGTTGCAGCAGCAGCTGCTGTTATGAGCCTCTCACAGCCAAAATCCCCCAAATCTCTCCCTAATAGTTTGCCCATGTCCCTGCACGTTTCTGCATCTGCCAAGGAGTTCAGTGCCACAGTCCTAATCACTAAGGGTCAAAAATCCCTGAGTCTTTTTTAAATACATTTTCCAAACATTGCATTACTGGTGAATGCCCACTTCTTAAAAAAAAAAAAAAACACTTAAAGGGCAACCAAATAAATTATTCTCAATGGTCAATGATTTAGACAGATCGGGAATGGCCTATACTTCTGCCAAACTGAACCTGAATTTTGAGAGTGGAAAGGGTTGTTAGATGCAGCAGAAGGAAAATACTTATAGCTCTGCCAACTGCATATGGAAATCAAAGACAAGCTGGCCAAATTACCTCCTTCTGCAAAGAACTTAGGACTAAGTATAAGTATATTCCCACTGAAACTACTGTACTTACAATTCAGTACTTTATGAATTAAAAAGTTTTCTGTGGAAAATAAATAATTTCAGCTACACCCCCACCCCCCCCAAAAAAAAAAACCACAAACAAAATCCAAATGAACAAAAAACCCCCACTATAATGTAGTACCTAAAATGCGAAATCTAGCAATTTGGGGACTTAATAAATAATGGACAGTTTGAGATCCTTCATGGAGAAGGGTAATATATTATCAACTCTAAAGAGAACGACAGAGTGATCCAGAAAAATCCCTCTTTCAGCATCCATAGGAAAGTAGACGGAGTCTGGTTTAATGGTAATGTAATTAGTTATCTGATTTGTTAAGCAGAATTCTCAGTTTTAAGATCTGCTTTTCTAGAAATTATTCTAATCAATATAAGTAATTATTTGGTCTACAAATTCCACCTGGTCATGAAGTAGCAGCTCCTTCAGCTCTAGAGACAAAAACTATCTTGCTGGGCATAGTTTTCATTTGCTTTGATATCATGGCTGGTGCAAGACCGATCTCAGGTGATTTCATGTCCGAAAAAATGTGCTGATTAGAGGCTTCAAAGACAAAGCACTGAAGTCACACAAGGAGAGAGTATTACAGTCACTACTGCATGGGTCCTGGGCAAAAACGCAACAAATAGGGTATTTGCCAACAAGGTTTGCACGTCTTGTCTCTTTATTCTTGTGAGGGATGGGGAAAACTCTAGTCTTTATACAGGAAAACACAGAAATTGCTCAAGGCAAAAGAACAGTGATTACTGGTCGCTCTGACAGCAGCAGTACAGTGAGACCAAGCTAAAACTCTTCCCTATACTAGCCAGTGGGAGAGAGCATTTCTGCCTTGGCATTTGACCTGTTTTATGGTGTTTGTTCCTGCTGTGTTCTGGACAAAGACATTGAGTCTTTTTCAGTTTAAAACTGTCATCTTTTTTCTTGTCACTCATAAACAGGTCCCTCTACAAGATCTGTTGAGGACCCTCTAGGTACTGGAAAGCTGCTCAAAGGTCTCCCTGGAGACCTCTCCCTTCTCCAGGCTGAACATCCCCCAACTCTCTCAGCCTATTCTCGCAGGAGAGCTGCTCCAACCCTCTGATCATAATTGGGGACCTTGTTTGGACCTTCTTATACTGGGGACTTTTGTGTGACACCATCTGGAGTACTGTGTCACAAGAGTGAAGTTGAAGGAAACAATCACCTCCCTCAACCTGCTGGTCACACTTGTTTTGATGCAGCCCAGGATATGGTTGGCTTTCCGTGCTATAACCACACCTTGCTGGGTCCTGTTGAGCTTTACATCAACCAAAACCCCCAAGTCCTTCTCTCAAAGCTTCTCTCAATACGTTCTCTGCCCAGCCCATAGTTCTGCTTGGGATTGTTCCTATCCACATGTAGGACCTCACACTTGGCCTTGTCAAACTTCAGGAGAATCCCAAGAGCCCATCTCTCAAGCCTGCAGAGGTCCTTGTACATGGCATCCCTTCCCTTCAGTATGCTGACTGCACCACACAGCTTGGTGACATCAGCAAATTTGCTGAGGGTGTACTCAGTCCCACTGTCCATGTCACCAACAAAGATATTAAGCAGCACTACCTGCCCCCGAGGAACTCTACACGTCACTGGTCTCCACTTGGACATCAAGCAATATGATGTCTTGAAAAAGAAAAAAAAATCCAAAACAAACCCACACAACAACAAAAAAAAACCTCACTCCTGAGATTGCTACTATGTTAGCAAGAACATCAAGAGCTGAATTAGGGTCACTGTTTGGTACACACTGTAATTTTGAAAAATGGTGTATATATAATTATATGTGCAGTTATTCACCGCACCTCAGTTCTATTAGGAGCATGGCGTCTTTTGGGCTGCTATTCATTAACTGGAAGCTCTGGCCAATACCGATAAATACAGCCAAGATTTCTTTAAACACTCAGCTCTGCAAAGGCACACAACGTGTATTTCTGCAAAGGCTGCATGGAACTTGAATGAGCAGAGCTCGATGCAGAACCCGCCCTGCACCAGCAGCTCATTACTCACAGAGCACTGTCCTGTGCTTGCACAAACAGGCAAATGAGACAATAATTTACATGGGAAATCAGACAAGTACTCTGTGCTGAGAACCTAATGGACTTGTATGAAGACTAGAAGCACTGCTGTAACATTAAAACTGCCACTGATCTACCCTGCAGTAGTGAGGACAAGAAGTTTATAGACACTTCTTTTTCTACAGGGCAGATACAAAACCAAGTTATGCCGTTTGTATATTTAGATCCAAGACGTGCGTTGCTTTTTGTGTTTTAGCTTTAGGAGCCAGCTAGCAGCTGCAGCAGCCTTCAGTGAGAAGTTTTGCTGAATTCCAGTCATGCTTATTTCACAGCTGCACTTCCGAGTCCTGCATTAGTTACTCTCACAAGGCAGTTGGGCTTTATTCTCCCTGCTGCAGATGACAGCCCTTTCAAGGTACAGCTCTCACTGCCGTAGCACAGCTTTTCTCTTTGGACCAGTTTCCTATCTTGTGGCTGTAAGAGCATATAAAAGACTAAGAGAAAATCAGCAAAACAATACTGACTTTGAATCTCTTTTAGGTCATTAGGAAAAGGTTTAATTGCTTCAACAGGAGCATTGTTGATGCCATAATAAAACCATGGATTTTATACATTTAACACTGCATTTCCTCCACAATGGGTTCAGGGACAGGTATTTGTGCTGTTTCTAACAGTACATAGAATTATTGAGAAACAGTAGACCTAAAATTGCATTGACTTTTTAAATTAGTGGAAGTCTGAGCACAATTCATGCACAGCATCCTTATATCCTGTAACACATCAGAAACTGTGCATAGATGTTTAAGGAGACTATTGCGTTTGCCATTTCCCCTACCCCAAAAAATTTAATTGCCTTGGAAATTGAATAAATTGGTTTGCATCCATAATTAAATTCTTTCATTAAAGACATAGTGAAATTAAGTCAGTCCATTACACAAAGGGTATAAAGCAATCTATATAGACTGAATTTTACATTGTATCTAACCACGGTTACAACTACTTGACTTAAATTAAAACAATAATAATTCCACGCAACAAAACACAAGTCTTTGTGCACAGTACAACAGCATCCTGGTGAATCCCCAGAGAAACACTACCACCATCATCCACTGCGGGAAGTAAACCCTCTAGCATTAAAAAATCCCATGCTCACAATTCAGAGGGAGAAATGGTCGTTTGTTTTTTTCAGAAACTACAAGTCCTGAGCTTATTCCTATTTGTCAACAAGAAAAACACAAGGCTGAGTGGGATGGATGTTTGGGGTTTAGATTTTTTTAAATACTGATGAAACAAATCCTGGTGACATATCTCATGACACTGAAAGTACTTCAGAATGGTTTATTCCCTTTTTTCTGGAACTGTGTGTTCTGGTTGCCATGCACAGGTGTGGTTTTTAGAAATTTATACATGGCTTTGATTTGCAAATGCAGTCATTAACCTGTTGCAATCAAAAATCAGACTTCCAAATATGCAAGCAACGTGAGTAATGTTTTGTTGATCATAGTAGTGAATGCTTACTTCTCCAGAAGAGCATGCTGAGCTTCCTGGGAAAGGCTGCTTGAAATGTCCTAAGAGAAGAACCTAAACTAGTTAAGAACTTCTTCAAAGAACATTTTGTTTATGGGTAAGGTTTGAAAATAATGATAATTTTGATCTTTTGTTAATTAAATTATTTGGATTTAAGATGTAAACCCTAATGATGTCAATACATTTCAGAACACTGAAATATTAAGTTCTCACAAGGACTTCTCTGGCACCCCAGTCTGCAGAGCAGTTTGAGGCATGGTGAGTGATTCCCTGGCTATAATGACAGGTCTTCTGTGTCCTCCCCTGTGCCTGGACACTCACTGCCATCCACCTGCCCCTCCTTTTCCACTCCTGACCCACACCTAGCTGTACCAGGGAACTGAACCAGTTCTTCTGAGAAAACATATTCAAGTGGTAAACATTTCAGCAGTAGTTCCCCACAATCTGGTTCACTGCAAAGTCACAGAAATTTCTGTACTGGCATAAGGAAGGAAAAAAAAAAAACAGGAAAAGGGAAAGGCAGAATCATCTCTTCTAGCAGCAGTCCCATCTTAAGCTGACTGTTTTAAAAGGAGGCTGTTCTTCCCCTTTCTCTGTATCTGAAAAGAGTAAGGTTGGTCCTCAAATACTCTCTCACATGCCTGAGCAAACCGCCTGGAGTACTACATCCAGTTCTGGGGTCTCCAACATGAGAAGGATATAGACCCATTGGAGTGAGTCTGGAGCGGGCCACAGAGATGATCAGAGGGCTGGACCAACTCTCCTATGAAGACAGAGAGAGTTAGGTTAGTTCAAACTGGAGAAGACTTGACTCCAGGGAGACCTTATTGCAGCCTTCCAGTACCTGAAGGGACCTACAGGAAAGCTGAAAGGGGACTGGTTACAAGAACAGGTAGTAATAGTACAAGAAGGAATGGTTTTTAACCATAAAAGGTTATATTTAGACTAAATATAAGGAAAAAAAACCCTTATATTTGAAGGTGGTGAGGCCCTGGCACAGGTTGCCCAGAGAAGCTGTGGCTGCCCCCTCCCTGGCAGTGTTCAAGGTCAGGTTGGATGGGGCTTTGGGCAACCTAGACTAGTTGAGGGTGTCCCTGCCCATGGCAAGGGGTTGGACCTAAATGGTCTCTGAGGTCCCTTCCAATCCAGGCCATTCTATGATTCTGCAAGTCTGTTAGGAATAACGTACTTCTAATGGATTTTCTTGCCCAGAAGATTGTGCTCTTGCAATTATCCCTAGAACAGTCCAGGCTTCAGGAATATCTGCTTGTGTTTTAAACACATAATGGTTCACGGACTACATGGCATGCCAGCTTACAAAAACATTAAGTATAGGTCTCTGTATTTACAAGAATATTTGTAGACAATATTTTAACTAGAATAACACGAGCTTCTGCTGCAAACACGTTGCTCATTGTCCAGACATAAAGGACAGAGGTAAGCAGAAGAGACAGGAATAGTTGGGGGTGTGGGGGGTGTTATATATCAATTTTTTTCAAGCTCCACAAAACCCACATAAAATAATCCACTAAGACATCTAAGACAAGAATATTAGAATTTAAGATTCTGGTTTACTAGGAACCTACTTCCACCTTTAGGTTCAAAAATATTTTTAATAACTCACCCTTAATTAGATTCCTCTGAAACAGACTACAAAAACAACAAACTGAAAGACAGTGGAACATTATCTCTTTCCCTTTAGCTCACAGACTTGGAAAACCTGAAAGATGTAATTTTAAAATTGTTGTAACAAAAAAAAAAAAGCCCTCATAAAGGTCAGAGTTCAGCTGATTTTTATGTCAAATGTATATTTGAATTTTGTTAGTCATATGTTTATGTTTATAATAGCATAATAAAACAGTATGACATTATAGCATTATGTGCCATATTTAAATCAGGTTTACCCCATGAGATTAAAGAAGAGTATATTGCAAAACTCTATGAATTCCAAGGGTAAATAGGAAAATATATTCAATTACTTGCTCGCAGCACAACAGTGTTACTTTAAAGTTTCAGAAAGATTAAATTACTGTAGCTCGGTTAAAAATAAAAAAGTCAAAACAACAGAGAAGAGACTGTGCAACCAGAATAATTCTTTTTTAAATTTTCACATGGTTACAACAACATTTTCAGAGGATTTCAAACTAGATTTGTCTAAGGATATTTTAACACTGGTTCCCTTTACTCACACACTGATCATATGGAGAAATCAGGAAAGTTTATACATTTTACAAATACCTACTACGTTACCAGTCAGCAGTAGCACACTGACTCGGTTGCCTAGGGAACATTTACGGCCTTCGATGCTTTTGAGGGATTTTTGTTTGTTTGTTTTGCATTTATTTGCTGCCTAACCACCCCTTTGAAAGATCTATGCAATGAAGGAATGGCAAGACTTTTTTTTTTCCTAAAAGGTGTTCCTGAGGTAGTCACATACATGAGCTAGTATGTGACTAGGGGAAAAGGGCAGCACAGCACAGGATGTCTGGCAGTCAAGTCACACACATTACGGAGAGTGAGGCTATTTCCCCTTTAAATTTACATTTCAAACAACGTGATACGTTCATTCATTTGATAAATTTCCCTGAAATAACACCTTTTCAACTGTGAGCTGTACATTTTGTACATCTCAGTACTGTTACTCATGTGATGACTTAAAAACGTACGCTGTTTTGTGGTTTTCCCAAATACTGACTTTTGTTAACAGTTCTTGGGAGAATTCACAGAAGATTCAACTTTTATGAGAGGTCTGAGGAAACAAAATATTCAGTGTCTATAGTTTTCTTAGGGATCCAGAACTATAGAAAGAAATTATTCTATTAATCTATTGCAAGAATAGGTACAACAGCCAAATAAGTGCCTATGTAAATTCTCAGTTCCTCTGAGAAGTCAAACAACCTACACCTGCTTATGACATTTGAGAACCTGAAACATATGTTTCAAACAGGAGCAAAGCCAGTGTGAAAATTTTGAGTTGAAAGCACAAAGTACTACAGAGATTATGAGACTCCATGCATTTCAGTTGGGTATATCTATGTATAGGCAGATGGATTATTAGGCTTCTGAAATAATGAGAGTTAGAAATTCAAGGTTGTAAACTGCACTTCCTAACAGTGTTCCTTGATTTCCTTGGAACACAACTAGAACAAATTTAATCATTGTGAATTTTTTCCATTGAGTTAACCTTTTCTTTTTGCTCCACCAATGAAAAGCTAGGCCCATTCAACCAAAACAAACATCACTATAAAGACACACACCTGTGTAAACACAATTGAGCCCTTCATGTTCCTATGCCAGGATTTTTCTGTTGTAATAACTGACTGATGCTATTTGTTTCTTTCTACCTACTCAAAAGTCTGTATTTCTGAAATAAGTAGCAGCACAAGGTAGCTCTGGGGATTGACCACCAGTATGACAGACGTAATTGCATCTACTGAATCTCAAGAAAACTATAGTGTATAATTGAAACTTAAGAACAAAGGATGCTAATACTCCAATTCTCTATTATATGTGTCCCTTTGTAAATCTAGATTTCACAACATGATTAAAGACAAACCTAAAATATGAGAGAGCTTATTATAGAAGCACATTTTGTCTGTACTTGAACTAAATGGCAGTCTTTGATTCTGCTTAATGACAAATCACTTTTAACCGAGAAGAAAGAAATCTAACTGTAATTACCACTTGGACATTGGTGATTTGTTTTAGTAGCTCCTGTCAAAGAACAAAAAATAAATAAATGGAGCAGCTACTGCCTCTTGCAAGGTGCTTATGTACTTACTGTGTGTCTCATTTTTAAAAGTCACTTCAGGTACTGCAGATAATTGTCTCTTTTCTAATTCCCACCAAAAAAAAAAAAAAAGGAAGTTTGTATAGAATTTATTTGTGAACCAGCAGATTTAATCAGTGCTGAATGTTCAGCTATTCTTCACAAACCAACAAAACCTTACAAATAAGATTTTTGTTGACATGAAACCTATATATTATCAAGATTATTTCCCCTTATACATTTTTGAGTTTCAGAACACATGCTCTGAAATAAAGTACCAGTTGTGGGGGCACAAAGAATAGTTACATGGATGAATATCAAGGTGACGCTAAATTTCCCTAATTTTGCTGATATAGTGTTCTATAGCATATTGTGAAGTTCGGTTAAATAACCACCTCTTTTCCTAACTGCTAAAAATGACTTCTGCTAAAGTGACCATAGAATCATAGAATACATTGGGTTGGAAGGGATCTTTAAAGGTCATCTAGTCCACCCCCCCTGCAGTAAGCAGGGACATCTCCACTAGATTAGGTTGCTCAGAGTCCTATCAAGCCTGATCTTGAGTATCTCCAGGGATGGGGCCTCCATTACCTCTCTGAGCAACCTGTTACAGTGATCTTCCACCCTCATACTGTAGAACCTTTTCCTAATATCCAACCCAAATCCACCCTTTTCTAGTTTAAAATCATTACTTCTCATCCTATTGCTACATGCCCTTGTGAACAATTCTTCCCCGTCCTGATTGCAGCATTAGCTCAGATGGTATATTAGAATCAGAGAATTATTTAGATTGGGCAAGATGTTTAAGATCATCATGTCCAATTGCTAACCTAGCACTCCAAGTCCAACACTAAACCATGTCCCTAAGCACTATATCTACATGTCTTCTAAATACTTTAAGGCATGGTGACACAACCACTTCCTTGGGCAGCCTGTTCCAATGCTTGATGACCCTTTTGATTAATATTTTTTTCCCAATATCCAATACAAGCCTCCTCCTTATTACTAGGAAGAGGAGACCAGCACCCACCTGGCTACAACCTTCTTTTAGGGAGTTGTAGAGACCAATAAGATGTCACCTCAGCCTCCTTTTCTCCAGGCTAATCAAGTCCAGTTGCCTCAGCTGATACTCACAGGACTTGTGCTCTAGACCCTTCACCAACTTCATTGCCCTTCTTTGGACACATTCTACTACCTCAATGTCCCTCTTGTAGTGAGGGCCCCAAAACTAAACAGTCTCAAGGTGTAGCCTCACCAGTGCTGAGTACAGGGGGGTAATCACTTCCCTAGTCCTGATGGACACACTATTTCTGATACAAGTCAGGATGCTGCTGGCCTTCTTGTACTTCTGAGGGTCCCCCGAGGAGGTGAGGGGAGAGCGGTATGGATTTGTTCAGGTTTTGTTTAGGGTAAGTGTTTTTCCCCTTCACTTTCCTTTTCACTTTTCTCTCCACTAAACTGCCTTTATCTTGACCTATGAATTTTCTTGCTTTTGCATTTCTGATTCTCTCCTCTATCGTCCTCCAGGACTGGGGCTTAGCTGCCAGGAAACTACAAATATACAGTGTACAAAGGACCTAGGACAGAATATTACATATGGCCAAACAGGATACGTGGTCTTTAGATATTGACTGGAAGGCTCAATGCTAAAAATCAGCAATAGTCTTTAGTAAAGTTCTTCAACTTTCTTCTCCAGAAGAAAAACCATGACTCTTTATTAAAACTAGTCTCATTGTCTTGAAGAAGTACTGTAACAGGGTGTACTTTGAAGTGTTTCCAAACTTGTATACTGAATTATGAGAGAGCACAATTCAGGCATAGTGCCTGATAGAATACATATTGCACGCTATATGATGATGACTACAGAAGTCTAGGAAGATGTCTCAACCATTTATAAACTTTTTGCCATGCAGCTGTACTAAGATGCTATACAAAGCACTTCTGTTATATCAACCTTTAATATCTTCCTTTATGCCAGACAGCCAGTTGTGCAGATTTTTCACTGCCTTGTGAGCCTTTGAAGCTTGACTGCTGAGTGAAGTAAATCCAAGCTTCTTTCTTTTCCTCCCATTTTCCAATGCCAAAACACATTTCTGTCAGAAAACTATAAAAGCCTTCTGATTTTATTCTGCTCAACTCTGCTACTTTCATTTTAGTCTTTCCTATAACTGATATATGGCAGAAAACCAGAGACAGTTCTAATACAGTCTATTAAAAGAAATATATTTAAAAAAAAAACCCACAGAATTCTTTCCATATAATACTTCAAAGAAGCAGCACCACTGCTATCTTGTGGAGAACATGAGGTTTATAGAAGATCAGGATGCCATCTTCCCTGAATACATTTGAGTAAATTATGTTAGGTCCACTAATTCTGGTCAACAGCACCACTGAAAAAAATGGAAGATGAGAACTGCTGAATCAAAGGGTACTTCTCTTGCCTAATATTCATTGTGTAAAAATTTGGCATCTGGGCTAGCTAAGATAGTCACATCATCTCCCTGTAATGCAAGTGGAAGTCAGTATCATTTTCTGTGAGTGATTTCAATATCCTGAAGGGAAGGTGTTCCACTCCCTTAATCATCTTGGTGACCCTGTGCTGGACTCTTTCAAGGAGTTGTATGTCCTTCTGGGACTGAGGGGTCCAAAACTGGACACAATATTCCAGGTACAGTCTCACCAGGGAAGAGTAGAGGGGAGAAGGACCAATCTTGATCTACTAATGCCCTTTCTAATACACCCTAGGATGCCATTGACCCTCTTGGTCATGAGGACACACTGCTGGCTCATGGTCATCTTGCTGTCCACCAGGACCCCCAAGTCCCTCTCATCTACACTACTCTCCAACAGGCCAGTCCCAGCCTATACTGGTGCCTGGGGTTGTTCCTCCCCTAATGCAATACCCTACACTTGCCCTTGTTCAATCTCATTAAATGTCTCCCTGCCCAGCTCTCCAGCCTGTCTAAATCCTCATGAATGGCAGCACAACCTTCTGGTGTGTCAGCCACCCCTCCCAGCTTTGTGTCCTCTGCAAACTTGCTGACTGTGCACTCTATTCCCTCATCCAGGTCATCAATGAATATATTGAATAATACTTGTCCCAGTACCGACCCTTGAGGGACTCCACTAGTTACAGGCCTCCAGCCAGACTCTGTCCCACTGATCATAACTCGTTGGCTTCTTCCCTTCAACCAGCTCTCAATCCACCTCACTACTCTACCCTTCAGGCCACACTTCCTCAGTTTGTCCACCAGGATGCCATGGGAGACAGTGTCAAATGCCTTACTGAGGTCAAGGAAAACCACATCCACTGCTCTACCATCATCCATCCACCTGTTATATCCTTGTAAAAGGCTGTTAGATCAGTCAGACATGACTTGCCCTTCGTAAACCCATGCTGACTGCTCCGAACAGCCCTCTTATCCTTGATGTTCCTAGAGACACCACCAAGGATAAGTCGTTCCTTTACCCTTCCCTGGATGGAAGTGAGGCTGACCGGTCTGCAGTCAGCCAGGTCCTCCTTCTTGCCCTTTTTGAAGACTGGAGTGACATTTGCTTTCCTCTTCTACATGTGGAAAGGAGAATTAAATGGAAGTGGGAATCCTAGCTTGTTAGAGAAAACATTGCAAAATACATACTATTTTTGAAGTTTACAACATATGGCAATGTAAATTGGTCATTGTGGATATTAATCCACAGAGATTGGATTAGATGGGACTGGAAAGGAAAATAACAAAAACACAGAAAAACAGGTAGGTACTAAAGAGCTAAATCCAACAGAAGTCTGGCTATAGAACAACATTTGGAATCACAGGCTTTCAAGGGTCTCCCTGTGTAATCATACATCATCTTTCCCTGTCTCATTTTCTTTCTGTTTCTCCTGCAGAATCAGTGGCAACACTTCCATCTCCCAAGCTTGTCTCCAGGCATGTAAACTCCCCTGAATACTATTGTGGGGCTCCAGTTTTGTTTCCAAAACACAGGACCTCTGAGTACTGTGACTGCTGGCACCCTGGCTGCATATGCAGAAGGCATGTCAGTTTGAGCTGCAGGTTACAGAAAAGTAGGGCAATGTTTTCCAATGAGGTGCCAGAAGTAGCAGAAGGCTCTTCTGTACGCAAAAGACACAGCATGAGCTGAGCTACTTCCAGAAGTCTGCCCCTGTCTCAGCTTTGCAGCACTGTGTGTAATGTCTGTTCCACTTTGGGAAGCCTCCATGCTGACATGCAAGCTGACACTGAGGTAAAGGGTTCTTTTAAAACTCCAGGTAATCATTCATGTGTGCATTTCCCACTACCCTCCCACAGAATACCTTTGTCACTCATTTTGTATGGGAGCAACGAGGTGAAAGACCACATCCCTTCCTAGTATGTCAGCTGTATTTTTTGTACATTTGGTCAAACTAGTCACTGCTACATTTGAAGTTCCATTGAGCCTGCTTCCACTGCTGTAGAATTAAATAACTTCAGGACCCAACTCCCATGCCAGCCTAGCTCATTGAATATTTGTGGGACAGATCTTCTGAAGCACCTCAAGCACTATTCTGCCCAGGTTTAAGGACCAGTTCCAACACGGCAACTCAAAAGTATGAAAGTATCACAGAAGATCTCCACTCAAATCTCCCTATCCCATGGAAGCACATGGCCAAAAGCTTGGGTCCCCAGCCCTGCCCATCCACCACAATACCTTCTGTGCAGCTGATCATTATGCCAGAAAATTCAGGTGTATTGGTATCCAGAGCACTACAGATCATCTGTTCTCAAGAGAGTATCAGACTGTGCTCAAAATGTTGACTCAGTTCTGGTCAAGGCCTGTTTCTGCAATTCTCTGTTACCTAAAGCTCAAGTGATTAAGTAAGTGGTGAATAAATATGCTTTGGGTTTTTCCCTCCCATGCAATCCTGTCATGCAAATAGTTAAGATTGTAAAAAAAAAAATTCAATATCTCTAATATGACTGTGCTTTCAGGAAAAAAAAGTGTGATTAAATCCAAGAACAAGCCTTCAAGAGTAAGTGGAGGAAGACTCAGAGTGTGATAGCAGAGATTCATAGAAACCAAAACATACTAGAAACATCTATCCCAAACATCTACCCCATCCTTAATTTTATCAGTGCTGTGCATAGTTGTTTCTCCTATCCACTCTCTACAAGGAAAGCATTTCACAATTACTTTGATTTCACATTAAAAAATTCTAATCCACAAGGAAAATCTACATGCCTGAAGGTATGAGAGAAAGCAAGAGACTTTTGAAAACTTGCACAGTCCTGCTAATAGGGAAAATCCAGCTGTCTCTCCTTCCCAATGACATGGATAGTCTAAAATTGCCCCAGGCAATAAATTTGCTTCACACTGTGACATTACATGATAGAAAACCGAGTTTGAGATAAGAGGATGAAAATAAATCAGTGTTTCAAGCTTGGAATATCAAAATACTTCCCTTTCAAAAAATCTATTTTAATGGTGCAGTTTGAAAACCAAGCCAACACCAAGTTCTAGATTGTTAAAAAACAGCTGAGTACATTACTAACACAGTTTTCCAAAAATATTCATTGGAATGAGGCTGACTTGGGAGCTTCTCATGTTCCAGATTGTAGCTTCAGCTTTAATATGGCTTTGATTTTCAAGCCAGAAGAGTCACCCTAACAGATTTCCAAAACAATCCATTCAAAGACAGAGAAGTACACGTGCAAGCGTTATGGCAACACCATCAAGGCAGTGCAGATACCGGCATTGCTTTTATTGAAATGACTCATTTTCCTTCAGCTCAGTGAAATGCCTACTAAGTACTTTTTACTTCATGAAACTAAAAGTAGATAAATGCAACTCTTTCCAACACTGCGCAATTATGAAGCCTTTCCATCAGGTTTTTTCAGTTCCTTTTATAGATCTCCAAAGAAACAGTTTACTTCCTGACTTAGATGACATGGCATCAGGTTAAAAAATAAAGCAAACCCCCCCCAAGACAACAAAATAACAAAAATAGCAACAAAACCCCCAACACCCAGCATTTCAGTTCATAGTTACAAATGATAACAGAGCATATCCATACTGGGTCCATTGTACTCACATCACAGCACAGCACATCACTGGTCTTGACCAAAAGATATTAATCCATTCTCCTGCTGAATGACCAAAATCTGTATGTTTGAAGATATACACACACACACCAGTCACCCATCAGCTTCACTCACATAACATCCCATGGTCAGTGATACAAAAAAATCAATGTACCACTTTTCTCAGAATTTCTGATCTACTTCCTATTAAAACCCAAATTTTAGAGGAAGATAATGTGCTTATGTTTGACAGATAAAGTTTAGTAGCACAACATAAATAAGGAGCACAGATGAGGAAAGCTCTCAGTGAAAAATTTTACAGTCTCTAAAATTTCACCCCTCTTCCTTCAGACTTCCACAATCTTTAAAAAGCACCTGCTTATCAGCACACACTCTGCAGGGTTCATCAGGGGCTCTGATGCAGCACAACGAAGATAGTTTTGTTATAAGAACTATTCATTATGAATTCACAGCACCAGATAAAATCTGCAGGGACTATTTGCGAATGAGATGCTTACTAAGTGTGGTTAATTTACTTTTTAGCCTTCCCTAAAGACTTGCTATAGCTAAATGCATCTCTGTCACTTACTTATTTCTGGGAGATCAAAAGGTGATGAGAAAATCCTGCTTTCCACTTTGCAGAATGTCTCCCATATGCATAGACAGTGTTTCCTCCATCTGAGAAACATCTCGCCAGTGGGGACATTTCGCATGCATAATCCTTAATCAGGACAACACTCAGTTCTGTGGACCAGAAAGGAGAACAGTTCTCCACATTATAGAAGAATTCAAATACAGGGTCAAAGCTATGAAGATTGTAATGTTTTGCTTCCTTTTCACTCAGTGCCATCTAATAACTTGTATGTAAAACGCCATAAGTGCACAGTTGGTGTTAAACATTTATGCCTACACTAAATATTTAAAAATAAATATTTTAATGCGGTGGAAAGATAGACACGTTCCTGTTGCCTTATTTTGAACATTTTTATGCATTTCATGGGCAAAAATCAAAGCCTTTTCTCAGGACAGCTTATATTAGCTCTCATCTGTAAGTTAAAATGTTCTCTAGTACAATTCACTGCTGCTATTACACAAAGTTAAATAGGGCATTACTGTGGTTCTCAATGCTTTAGCACAGGCACACACATTTAGAGACATTAGTGTCTGGCCATACCAATGCATCTGTAGGTGTGTGTTCTAATACAAAGAAATACAAGGAAGTCAATCAATTCAAGTTTGAGAAGGCGAAAACTTACGGGCAGCCCATTACAAATATGCTGTTGCTCATCCACCTGGTTCTATTTTTCACTAAATAGTCCCCATTCCCCAAAATACAAGTTGAAAAGAAATTAAAAACTGCTGCCAGTTCCTTCAAAGGGATTTCTTTTTCAGTTAGGCCCAGATTGTTCCAAATCACTAAAATGGAGTTAGCCCACAAAACCCACAACAAAGTTTTACAATTCGATTTTGCATGCAGTATTATTCTCTGCCTATATTAAGGGTAAGAACCAAAATGTTGTCTTTTTTTTTCTGCATCTCTCCCCATGCGAGAATAAGATTCTGCATTATAAGAACGAGTAAGGGCTGAATAATATTATCCAAAATCCAGATGCCTTGTGAATAGAAACAAAGCAGTCATTACCAAAGCATCACAGCATTTAGTTATTTATAGACTCTATTCATCCATCACCACTAGCAAAGCTGCACATGGCACAAGGCTCTTTCAGAACACTTGAGAGACCAATTTTACAAGCCCGGATGACCATCCAGAGAAGAATCATGTACATAAGGATGGAAGTAAAATACAGCAAACACAGACACTCAAAGGAATAAAGGACATCTAATCACTTCTCAAACAAAAGGAGTGTTGGAATGTTTTCCTCTGATGCTGATATTCACTCTGAGAGCTGTTCTCATAGAAGATCTATTACCCAGAGACGTGGCACTTTTGTGCCACTATTTTTTAAGAGATCACTTGAAGAAAAAGAAAACTGCTCATGCACCTGACATAACCAATGTATTTTATGTGTTCTTCTGGCAGTTAAGACCAAAACAAACTTCTTCAAGTAGCACCTTCCCTTTTGGCCCAAACAATTAATCTTTTCAGCATGGCCCTGCCTGCAGTGCAAACTAATAGAATAATGTCATTGTAAATAAGTGATGTGCTCAAAAAGGAACATGCAAAATCCTGATTCTACAGGCAAAAGAAGAATCAGGCAACAGGAGTTTGTGGTCAGTGACTTCCAAAGGCTTTGTTTAGGCTGTTCTTGATCCAAAACCTTTCTTTCTCATTACTTTTATCAAGGTTGGAGGAAAGACCGAAAGTCCTAAGCAAGAGCAACCCAGCACAGCATCAGCATCCTGGCAGCAGATCCACCTGCACAGCCAGAGCAGCCTGCGATACGTTGCACCATCGCTCTTCCTTTGCTCCCTTTCTCTCATACCCCTCTCTTGTCCTTTCTCCTCCTGGTGTACACACAAACTTGCCTACTACACAAGCCAGTAGCCAGGGGCCACTATCCAAAAGGTAATTTGGGCTCCCTAACAAACTCACACCCGTGCTTCAGCTTCAGAGCTGCTGAACACATACTCTGTGCTTCACAAGCAGCCAGCCAGTCATGCTGCCATCTGGCCATTGCACAGGTGTCCTGCTCTGACAGGTCCATGCTCAGGAAAGACCAAGGTGCAAAGGACCTCCAACGATCTTTCTGATAGAAGCAGAGATATTGTCTCTGACCATTTGTCCTGGAAGGCATAACCAACATTTTCCCCAAAAGCAAGGAAGAAATCATTGACAGGGAAATTCTGGCTGTAGACATAGAGGTGCAGAGTGATGTTATAAATGAAGGGATGGGAAATGATGCCTTCATCCACCAGGCACCTCTGCTGTCAGCATGCTGCCAAGGTATGTGGTATCACTGCCTCATAAACACACCAAGCTCTTGAGAAAGCTGTATTTGATCTAACAGATCTTTCCACATAAATATTTACATGAGACTTTCCCTTGGAGGTTTGTGTCACTTCTGTTGTCCACAATGGGGCAAATACATAAACATATGAAGGGAGTTGCTGGCACAACAGCAACAGTTCAGAGATGAAATGAAGACAGAGAACAATCACTGGTGTTCAACTCTTCCCCTTTTTTTCTGCTTTTGGGACAAATCTCCATGTTGTATGAGCAGACTCGCAAAAAGGCAGACTGTACATAACAGCAGTTGTGCTAATACTGAAAGGAGAACTGTAGGATACTTTCATAAGAATGATACTGTACAAGTACCTCAATGAGGCACACGTGGAGAAATGTATTGGGTACCCCAATCCCCTTCATTTTCTCAGTTGCACGTCTGTACACACTGTATTTCCACAGTTACAATCCTCCGATAGCCATTTCAAGGATGTGTCTTAAGCAGTGTTGAAAAAACATCAGTAAAGGTCAGGAGAAATTTTATTTATTTTTTAATTTTGTCAATACCTTTAAAACCAACACATTTGTACACAATTTGCAATCAGACATTGATGTAACTTTCACATCCCTAGTTAATACTTGGTTAACACTGCAGTTTAAAGGCCAAGTCCTTGCCTTTCCACTCATTAGATGCATTCCTGAAATTACAGTAAAATTAGAGGTTCTATAAAAAACAAATGCTATTCCACGCTATTGTTCCCAAAGGAAATATGTAGCAATATAAATTACACATTAAACACAAAGCTTTGCTGTGAGACTACTGAGTCAGAAACCAAAATGCAGATAATTAATGAGAATACATCTTTGCATATTCACCTCCCTCTCCAGTAGAAGCCATTAATCTTTAAATGTGTATGAAAAGGATGCCCAAGTCAGCATACAAAGGGCGTGTATTAAGGACACTAAATAAATTAAATACACCTCAATGTGTCAGCACGAGCAACCCATTTTGTACTTCTTATCTCTCCAGGCCAATTCTGCAACGTCCCCTTTCTACTCTTCTTACAATGACAACCAGAGTTTCCTGGGACAGAGGAAGAAGGAGAATCCCAGCCTCTATTCCAAATTGCTTCAATGCTTTGTATGTATAGAATCACATAATGATATGGGTTGGAAGGGACCATCTGATTCCAAGCCCCCTGCCATGAGCACAGGGACAACCTCAAGTTGCCCAGGTTGCCCAAAGGCCCATCCAACCTGGCCTTGAACACTTCCAGGGAGGGGGCAGACACAGCTTCTCTGGGCAACCTGTGCCATGGCCTCACCATCCTAATACTAAAGAATTTCTTCCTCATAAATAGTCTAAAATCTACCCTCTTTTAGTTTGAGCCTATTGCCCCTTGTCATATCACTACACTCCCTGATAAATAGTCCCTCTTCTCAAGCCCAGCACTCTCAGCCTGTCTTCATATACATCAAGACATTCTCAGTTTTAATTAACCTATAAAACTATTTTTTCCAGATAGATATGCTTAAATGTCACAAGAGGAGAAACTGTAATTACAAATTGAATCCTGTTAAGGGAACATGTCTTGCTTCTGGCAGCAAGTTCTTACCAAAGTCAAAGTGTTTATAGTGAGGACAAGATATTTGTGCTTTGAAGCAAAATAAGGTTTATTGACAAGACTAATTCTGATTTCAAAAATAAACAGTAAGATGAAGGAATTACATTATCTAAGTATTCTTACTACTAATCTCTCCCAAGATCTTCAAACACTTCAAAACCCTGGTAGATACTGTTACACCTCAAAACATGTTTTGTGAGGAATGTTTCCAAGCAGCTTACTGGGGCAGGTCATGGGTAGATGGATATTTAAAATTCCTCAGCTCTTCACCTTACCAAACAATTATTTGGCCAGGTAAAACAGTTTCAGTATATAAAAAAATATAGCTTGTGCCAAAATTTTTTTCCTAAGATCCAAGTCTTTCCGCCTAACTACGTGGGCCGTGTCTCTTCACTGAAGGGCAAAACTGCAGCTCACACACTTGGAGTGAAACACGTCCCTCAGTTCTTTCTGTTCTTTTCCTTACCCAGATTTTGAAGAACACCATCTACATCTTTATTCAAGATTGCAGTCAGGTTCTGCACTGTGAAACCAATGCGTTTCCTCAAGCTGCCTAAATTCTGCAGCTTGATGCCCACATACATTGTCACTTCCTCTTCTTTCTTAGTGGCCTCATGAACTTCCACGTGACTGCAGGCTCTGGCGCCACATCCCCTCTGCAAGAGAATGCTTCTTAACCCTGAAAATCTTCATAAGTAACTAGTTTTCTTGCCAAATCTCTCCCATCTCAAAAGATGAACTATATCATCTGCCTCTGGCCTCAGCTCACTCAACTCCAGCAGCAACTCCAGCACGGAGAAACCTTTGAGAGAGTACTAGCCTGGCTTACAGGTTAGAAACTAAATGCACAAAGAATGGGGTTGACTGAAGATGTCTCATTGTGACTGCTTTTCAGTGAAAAGAAAAGGCTTCTTCAAAAAGTATCTGATATTTTGCCTCAAATACTTCAGGTCTATAACTTGTTCATGAATTGGAAGATTTGCATTAAATAACAAGATGAAAATAGGACTGTAGTTAGGGTTTTCTGGTTGAAAATTTCCACATGATGAAAAAAACAGAAATGAAGTCAAGTCAGCCTTATACACGGATCAACTAAAGGGAAACTACAGAAGAACTAGATGGCAGACCCCACACCTTCAGCTTTGATCATAAAATCATACCAATGTAACCCTTCAGACATGCTGATAAACAAATAAATCATCTGTGAGTAATACAGTAATATTTGTTACCCTGAAAACAGGAAAGGCATTTCACATCTGGAAAAAAACAAACCAAAACAGACAAACAAAAAAAAAAACAGTATAGGTCTTATGTACACTAAATTCCATTTAAAATCTATTTACTCAGATATAGGTGAAAATAATATCTGTTTTTCAGAAATATCTTGTCTCTGATAAGAGTATCTGGCAATCTTTTTTTTGTTCTCTCTCCACAAAAGACTCCATAAGAGCACAGATTCCTTTAGTTAATTAAAAAAACAACAATAAAACACCAAAAAAAAAAAAACCCACCCAAAACCAACACAAACACAAAAACCCACTAAAAATTCTATGGGTATGAAAGCTGATTTCAAGAGCTGAAAGCTCTTTAAGCAGGAAACGGTACTTGACAGAAAACACAGATGCAAAGTTCTCATCTCACAGGACTGCAGACAGCAGCTGTTTCAACCGTCAGGAACTGCCCAGAAAGGCAGCTCCCACTCTCAGAGAACTGTGTTAATATCTTTTTGGTAAGAGCCTATTCCTGACCTGCCTTTCAATCCCCATCTCCTGCTACCCAAACTACATTCCAGTAGTAACCACCCCAAAAACTGTTACTCCAAAGGATTTGCCCTGATCAGGGAACAGCAGTCGAGCAAAGCCTTTGCCAGCAAGTTGCAGATGTGGGGTGAGCTTTCTCTAGCTAGCTCCGGCAGCTTCACCCTTTGCAGCCACTGCAGGGGAAAGCGCTTCCTGCCACAAAACTCTCCCCACACTCCCTCTGCTTCCTTCACATCCATTCTGCTGATCCTTTTCATGAATTAAATCAGTTTGCTATGCTGGCAGGAAAGTAGCCCAGCAAAAACCACTGGGTCATTTTCTATGGAGCTATGGAGCTGAAGGACTGCACAAAGCGCAGCGCCAGAGCCACAAGGGATCAGGGCACAGGGGACAACCCGCAAGAAAAGGCAAGAAGAGATGGAGAAACACATCCCCTCCACAACAGAAACTCAATGTGGATCAGATCAGTTGCTTCTGAAATGGCAGCATAAACCTAACCCCAACATATTTCTATTGAATAAAGGACAATGCTCAAACTTTACATTTAGTTATCCAAGGTGTTTTTCTTACACACTGTCAGATCACTGTGTTTGGGAAATACAACTTCTTTTTTCTAAGATATTCCGTTTAGCAGCTTCTAATTACTGAGAAGCTAATGGGCTTAAAGGGTTACTTACATCCCTTTGCAAGACTCCACTGACATCTGTTAAATGAGGATCAAAGTTTGGAACTTCACCATTCCGCTGTAATTACTTAGTTTTAAATGCATGCCTACAAGCATAAAAATACTGCCAGTATCTGATACAGAGAAACATCTTCATGCAAATAAAGTGCTGTTTTGATATGCATTGCTAGCATATTCTTTTGTCTTTTGTTATTTGTGATTCAATCATTATTCAGGTGGGTTTGACCAAATGAAAGCATAAAGCCACTTGCACTAGAACTGAGTTATCAACTCAGTTTTGCATGCAACATAGCCACAGAACGATGAATTAGAATATCCCAATTTTATATCTGGTTTATATATTTCTAAAAGGGAAAAATTAAATTAAACTTTCATTTATAGGTGTATTTGCATTATCAGCAAATACAATACAGTCATGAAACAATTAAAAGCAGTGAGCTAGGACATAAATGGAATGGGAACACTGCAGTACAACATTTACAAACAGCCAATAATTAATAATGAGAAGCTCAGAGATTGCAAAACAGCTTCAATTTATTTTTGTTCTTAACTCACTGAAAGTCACGGTCACAAGACTGTTATAAAAGTACTAGTACAATTAGAGTTTTGATGCACTTTCTTAAGCCAGATAAAGCCTTTTCTCAAAGAAAAAGTCTATCAAACATAGGGATTTCCTCTGCAATCTTTTACACTGCCAAAATCACAGGTACAGATCAAGTTATGTGGACAAGAACAGGAAAATTCTGTATTTTAGACAAGTGGCTCATTCTTATTTCCTTTTTTTCCTTCAGCTCACTGAACAGCACTTCTGTGCCCCCATAATACAATCTATGCTAGTTCCTTGGCTTTGTTAGACCGAGTGGTTTTTACAAACAAAATATTTGTCGACCTTTCCAGAATTTTAATACAGGCAAACTAGAAAGATTAATCTGTTAGTGGGAAATTCTGAAGTGCAAGTAGAAAACACTGTTTCAGATTTCACTCCAAAAAATACTCATCAAATTGAATGAACAATGCCTAGCAGCCCACAAAAACTCCAGCTAGGGTAGAATTCTGCAAACAAGATTGCTCACAAAGGAGAGTATTGCAATATGCTCAATGGAAATGATCTTGCCCTTGCAGCACCACAATTTTTGCTCATCATAACTTTGCTACAAGTTTTGCTGATTAATGAGGAAGTTCCTGAAATATAGCTTTATCATACCTATTTCTCAGTGTTTAGCAAACATCACAGACCACAGGAAAGGGTTGCAGACCCAACACTTGGAGAATGTGTCTTGCACCACACTGGGGCACAGCCATGGTCCAGCACATGGTTGACACAAAGCACACACAGATGGAAGTACCACTCTACGTTTCCTTCTCTGCCAGGTTGTCTCCTGCCACTTCCATTAAATGAAAGGACCCTAAATATGCAAATAATTATTTAAGGAGAAAATTAACCCTGCTAAAAATAAGGAAAACCAAAAACATTCTCTCCTCTTTGTTTATGCAGTGATCTGGGTCACCCTGAAGAAAACAATCCGCAAAACCTGTGGATCCATGAATAGCAGATCACCGGCAAGGGAGAATGAGCAACTTGCCCTTGGTCCTTATCAGTGTTGCTTGCCATTAGATCAACTTAAGAATATGTGGTGGGTTTGCAATGTGGCTTCTTTAAGAAGCAGTTAGAAGCTTCTCAGGGGTCCAACAGAGTAAATCCCAGCTGTACTCCCAAGGCCAAACTCCCAAACCCTGTTACTGACAAGGCGGGCTGGGCCAATCAGCGTTGGTCACAGCACCTCTGGGAATCACATTTTAGAGAGATAAAAATGCAAACAGCCACATTTTGCCACCAAAGACGGGAGTGAGAAGATGAGAGAAACTTTGCAGACACCAAGGTCAGTGAAGGAGGGGAGTAAGAGGTGCTGAAAGATTCCCTGTGGCCTGTGGAGAATACCATGGTGAAGCGGGTGTCCCCCCACAGCCCATGGAGGACAAAGAGACTCCACTTGCAGCCTATGGACAGGTACCTGGGCCGGGCAGCAGCCCATCATGGAGCAGGTGGACAAATAGGGAAGAATCTGTGACCCACACTGGAGCAAGCCCCTAACAGAATCTGCAGCCTGCGGAGAGAGAGAGAGACGGAGGCCCATACCGGAGCAGGTTTGCTGGGGGGACTTGTGACTCTGTGGGAGACCAACCTGGCCCCAGCAGCCTGGGACTGAAAGACTGAGAGACATTTTATGAGTTTATAGCAGTGACCCACACTGGGGCAATTGGTGAAGAGCCCAGGTCCTGTGGGACAGGACTCACATGGAGAAGGTCGTGGAGGACTGTCTCCCATTGGTGGGACCCCAAGCTAGTACAGGGAAAGAGTGTGAGAAATCCCTGCTCCAAGAAGGAGAACAAGTCATGAGGAAGTGACCGAAGACTGAAGCCTCCATTCCCAGTTTCCCCCCACTCCTTTCCCCCGTGCCATCCTGGGGAAGAGAAACATCATGAATAAACTGAAGTCTGCAAAGAAGGGAGGGTGGGGGGTGGTGTTTTAAGAGCTGTTTGTACTTCTCATTATCCAACTCTCGTTTCTCTGTGTGTGTAGTGTAGTGTAATAAATTAGAGATAGAGTGACATTGGTGGGAATCTGGCCTCCAGCCAGGGTCAAACCACCACAATGTAAGGTCATTCAAGTTCCTTTGATAGGGGATGAACCAAGACCAGAGAGACCAGGAAGCTAAGGTGTGTATGGGCCTTGTAAACCATTTGGCACTAAGGGCAGAAGGTGTGCTGTACTTGAGGAAAGAAAGTCTCATGGATGGGGTGACCCTCTCTAATCTCAGGTTCTGTCCCACTCATCTCATGTGCAATGCAAAAGAGATCATTAGAGCAATTCCTCAAACATGGTTGCTAATCATGCACAATCTATTTTTAGGTGTCTGGTTTGAGCTGTATAATTTTCTACCAAGATACATCTTTGATACAAAAAAACAAATCCAGTGAGACACAACCATCAGTGGGACATTTCCTCTCCTCAGCCTGTGTGGGCTAACTGCCCAGCTCTCAGTCCCTGCCTGCACTGACCCCAGGAGCTGCAGCCTTGTCCTGCCAGCTGGGACTCACAACTCCAACCACCTTTCTTCAGCAGCCATCTCACAGCTCAGTAGCCCCCAGTGTAACCTCTGAGGTGGGGGGACCCATGCCTCAGCAGTCAATGACACCAAACCACAGAAGACCAGAGGTGTCCCTATACTGGAGGTCTGATTCACCACTAGGTTACTTTAGACTTTTGACAACATAATTTCTCAGGAAACCTTTGCACAAAATAAAAAGGAGTAACATAGTAATGAATTATTCCTCCAGCCGTTCCTATGTGATATTATACACCATCTAAGGGACAGATCTCTCAGGTCCTCTCAATGTACTTGACCAAGCATGCAAATAGATCAGATGAGCTCTCTTGAACCTACTTTTGCCTCTTTTTGGAAAGAACACTCCTGAGCACACAGTACACTGATTATCCATACTATGAAAAAGGAATAAGTGAATTATTCAGAGACTGTATTAATATATTCAAATCTTTAGTGGCCATTAAATGAGAAGGCTGTCAGTTTATTTATGAATATGGTTGCAGCTTAAGGGATTGATCATCCATCCAAATAATCTATGCATATTATTGCTGATGCTTATAAATATATACCAGAAAACAATTCGAGCACAATTAACCAGCTGTACCTCTTAATATAACCCAAGCCAACAAGTCAGAAAACTGATAAGCCTATTTACAGTTTTATTTTGGAAATGCATGAGTGACACCTTCAATAACAGACTGTAGTCAGACTGTGATGATATGCAATTCAGCACTGTGTTCCTATAAAGCTCCAATTATGCTTTAAATTCACTGCTTTTTCCAGATTTAACATCACTATTTTCTGCTTTTGGCTTTTGTTTTAAATTATATCCCAAATCATATAAGTCACAGTTGGTTACATGTATATACCCACTCTGAAAAGAAAGAAAAAAGTGACTAAAATGAAGAATTTGTGGAAGCCCAGACATGCTTGTCCCCTCCATTAGGTTTACCAGAAAAGCTGTAATGGAAAAGGATGTTGCTATTTTAGACTTGGCCAGTTCTGGGGTCGGGAGTAAGTGGGTGCTGGTTTAAAGCCAGGGCTGGTTTCCCTTCCTGAGCTTCTAGGATGTTTAAGAATGTGTATATGTGCACATGTTTAGGGCAAATAGATAGTGCTTGCTGTAATATGAATTATTCCAGCGAATTACTGGTGTAATTCTTAAAATGGATTGTGAAAATAGCTATATTTAGTCGGCAGTTCTAAATGCTTCATGCTTTCTTCACCATAGTAACAAATGCCTTTCAAAGGAAGAGAGAAGAGGAAGGAGCTTGGATTCTTGCATTGCAGAGACTAAGGAAGTCTGGGAAGAGAGGGAAAGTCTCACTCCACAAGCCAATGAACCTCAGATAGCTATTTAAAAAAAAAATAAAGAAAAAAAAAAGGCCCTTCTATGATTGCATTTATTCTGTTTAATGTTTTGCCAATGCAGTAAACTTCTAGAAGCACGTTACAGAAAGAGTGAATATTCAATGAAAAGAAAATACCTCACTTTTTCCAACCCAAATTGCATAGGTGAGTTATGGAAACCCATTCCAGGGTTTCCCCAACAACAGTAGCTGAAGAAGTTTATTTTTCAATAATTCACCTTTCACAGAGATCAATTTAGTTATTCTGCAGATGACAAGTTTGAATGAAAACAAAGCAGAACTTCAGTATATCATATCTAGCTAGTGATGGACAACTGGCAGATATTTGATACTAGAAAAGAAGGATTTTGTTCAGCAGAGTAAATATATAAAGAATAGATCCTTCACAACTGTTGGAATAGAAGTTGTGGATGGAACAAAAGGATGGTGAAATTAGTGGCTTTTCAGTGCTGTGATCAGGTAGCATGATTTATGCTCTACTGACTTGCACTGACAGATTTCATGGACAGACAGTCAAGGCCCAGGGAAGGGGAATTTGGCAACCTAGACTCAAAGCTAACATTGTCACAGTTGTTAGTGGCCAGGGCAGGGACCAATCCAGTGCCCAGCCCTTTGCTCACAGTGGCTCTGCCTGGCCATGAAATCAATATACAGGCAGCCTGCAGTTTAATGCACAATGATATTCCTTTATGACGGCAACATCACACTCCCCCCCAACCCTTCTGCCCCTTACAATGCCACGGATGGCAATACTGCCAGGCAAGAACAGTGCCACATGTCCATCCTGAAGGATGCACAGGATATGTGGGAGTGCTCAGGATGCTGGTTAAAATAAGTTCACAACTGTGCCCTGATATACTTGCTCTGAGTGTGGATGCAAGCATGGGCTCACAGCCATATCACATGGATGCTAAGAGAGATCAGTTCAACTGCAGACACACATCCTAGGTAGTCATCTAAAATGTAGAGATAAAACCAGTGCAAGATTACTTTAAACTTGCTTTTGAAATGCATTATTGATCTGTCTGATAGTTTTCATTTAGTGGTTTTACTTTAAAAGAACATAAAAGTCAATTGTCTTATTCTATCACGTGCTTCACAATTTCAGTAACTCCAGACTGGCTACATAAAAAAAAAAAAAACCCACACAAAAAACCCAACCAACCAAATGAACAAAAAACAACCACAAACAAACCTAGGAAAACACACATGTACTAACTACTGCTTTGGAGGAATGTGGTGGAGCTTGCCATCCACATTTGGCACTGGATCCATGCTCTCAACACCAAGCAGCGTGACTCCATATGGCCTAAGAGGGGATTAGAGTGTCCCACAGTATTGTATGCTATTATTATAGGAAATACTATGACTACGTAAAGAATAGGATCATGACCACATTACATGCCTACTCCCAATGATTCTTTGTTTACCTGTAGATTATCTGCAAATACCATTACAAATTCTTTCCAATATGTGTGCAAATCCTTCACAGCCTTGTCTGTATGGTCCACATCTCATTTATTATAGTGGTAAGTAGCAGAGCAAGAGTGGTGAACTCAATATATCAAGTACTTCAACTGCACAAATTCCTATTATTTCAGCATCTCTTCATTAACACTGCAGGACTAAAAATGCCTTACAGGGACAGAGCTTTCCTTGATGTGGTTATATCCTCAACAAGCAAAAGAAAATCATTCTGAGGTGCGAGATGGTGAAACGTTGTTCAAAACTATACAGTCCTGATTAATTTGGCAAGAGTTTGTGGTTGAAAGGGAAATAGAACTAGGAAACAGCTTTAGAAGGAAAGAACAACTCAACAGTCTATTCTTCTTTAGTGAATTTCCTGTTAATGTTGCTATGGTAATAAGGAAAAATACCTTATTCCTAAGTACAAGTCCTTTGAAAATAGTCCTATAAATACAGTTGTTTCCCCTTTTAATTTCACTGCATTGTAGGAAAACCCAAGCATGAAAACACCAGGCATCAGGACAGTCTGTGTAGGTGTTTAGACTGCTGTAGAACTGGTCTAATTAAAAACAAAGAGAAGTAAAATAAACACAGCTCACAACAATGCTTTAGAATAGGACTTTTCTAAGGCAGAGGTTTAGGTACCCTGCCTCACTCTCATCCTTACATATAGGGGTGTAAGACTCTTCCTAGACTTCCACAGGTGGTGATTTTTCCCTTTCTGCATCTCTGTGGTGTGAAGCCTGCCCCACTAATCCTATGCCCATAGTTCTGAGGCTGAAAGATTTAAACAACAACAAAACTCCAAACAAAAACCCACAACAGCCCAAAACTCTTCTTGGCTGAAGCATGGTCACATGCAAGTTTGTTATCCAAGAGTACCTCCCAGGAGTCAGGCTATTCCAGTTTTTGCTACGAGCAGCACACTTGCGGTTTGAGAACCTAGGCAGAGTTTCATGCTCTTCTCAGTCTCAAAAGTGGGGCAAGGAGTTGAAACTGGCCTGCAAGGATTCCTGAGCAGCTGGTGCTCCTCCCTCATTCAGCTCCGGCTCGATGGCTGGTGACTACTTCTGTGGTGGCAGGACACTGACAAACCAAGCTGGAAAACTCCTGCTTTAGGATTTTGTAGTATATCTGTACATGTTACAGCGTCTCTGAGAATAAAGCAATCACTGCTAGTCTATCTGTTCAGCACACTAAAAGTTGGAAGAAGCCTTTGTCTTTTGCAAATACACTTTATCTCAACTGTGTATGTACTACATTCCGCATATGTTCATTTTCTGTTCTTGCCAGGAAAAATAAATCACAGAAAGCCATGCTGGCATAAAACCTTGGTTCAGAATTACCCTGTATCATTTAAATAGTAAAGACTGGTTTCTTTAAAGAATAATCACCTTCAGTGATTGATTATAGTTTTCACGATAATAATTCAAAATACTATTTCTACCCAATCTAAGCACTACTTGAAGAGACAAATTTCCAGAAATTAACTTTGATTCTCATTCTGTGATAAATTACTTCCAACCTTTGGTTTGGGTTGTGCGTGTTCTTTTGGTTTTCAAACAATACAAAAATTTAACATTTAGGAAATCTTTAACTTGTTCACCAAACCACTAAATCAACTCTATTTCTCAATTTTACTAAGAACAGCTGCCTCGAGAAACAATTCCTGAATTTAAACAAGTAGATTGCTTGAAAAATAATTAGGTATTGTTACATGGGTTTGTTGTTTTGTTTTTTTTTTTTAAAGAAAAAGGCATCTGTCGAAAGATTCAACCCACTCTTAGTAAAAGCGGGGATAATTACATACTCATTTCAAAGTAACTGAGTTGGATCAGTCACTACAATGTAGAGCACCCTGGAACAAAAGAGATCCGTTTCAAATAAGCGTAATAGCAATAAAAATACCCAAGACCTCAGCATTTCAAATAACTATTCAGCATTTGGAAAACTGGATTCAGTGTTCAATATATCTTTATCCTGTTAGCTAAATTTCAATTTCCTTCCATTGATGTAAGCAGATCAGGTTAATACAGTACTGTGGTACCTTTTCTTTAGGATTTCACAGAATTTAACATGGATACATGCTCTGTATAACATTGCAAGTCTGAGCTGAGGCACATGTAGACTTATGTACACAGAGCAGATCTGACATAAAGTACAAGCACAAATTCATTTGAAGAATATCATGAAACCTACCTATGTACAT
This sequence comes from Heliornis fulica, assembly GCA_013399135.1. NCBI lineage: Eukaryota > Metazoa > Chordata > Aves > Gruiformes > Heliornithidae > Heliornis > Heliornis fulica. The sequence continues at coordinate 65,398 of VXBZ01011036.1, read as the reverse complement.
TCAGTGGGTGTATTTAGCTTGCTGCCTGCCTGTGGCCCAGTTAGCCAATGTACAAAATTCCTGTCTCTGTTTGAGTAAAAAATCCCAGTACAGAATGAGCAGAGAGTGAGGATAACTATGGCATAAAAGTATCCCTACATCAAGAGGAATATGAACTCATACTTTTACAGAATAAACACCTTAGTTTTGGTCTGTTATATGTTGGTCTGTGCTAGTCTCATTCAAACTGGAATAAATCTAATAAATACAGTAAGAAGCGTATTGCCTCCTGTACAAATATAGATATCCTGCATTATTTCTCGTTTAAGTGCCTCCACATACCCAGTCCTTGTTGTCACCCATACTTTTTCCCTATAGTACTATTATTCATATTAAAAAGCAACTCGATTATTCACATCAGACACACATTTCTAGGCCTGTCACCGAAACTATATAAGACACTCATTTCAGTTTGAGACCATCAGACAGTGGGGAAACACTGAAACTTTCTCAGGGAAGCAGTCGATCTTAACAAATAAGCAGAAATACTGAAGAGGTTTCTCCTACACAGTTACTGAAGGCAGGCATAGCTGAGTAGTATGGTAGTAACCATACACCCCTTAGTGAATACCTCTGGAAGGGGAAGCTGAATTAATTTAAATCTGTTATTTCCCAGTGCACAAACCTCACAAAATTCTCACTGATTCAAGCAAAGGAAAATTAATTGTACCATTACATAGTTTTGTGAAGGAATGGAAACACAGAAGGAGACTACAAAAATTAAAATATTATTATTGTGCAGGAATAATGAAAGTAACTATAGTAAAACTAATTTTTAATCCAGGACTGATCAAGGTTAAGTACAGCTTTTCATATCAGATTATTTTTACAGCCTGGTAGATGCCTTAGTCCAGTCACTTCATGCACTTGTAAACAGCCGAACTGGCACAACCTCAGGGATGCTACACAGGCAGTACCACACAGCTAGAGGTAATGGGTGAAGAAGACCCTCAGTGTACACAGGATTTTCTTAAAACCAGCTACATCTCCAGTATAAATGCATGCATTGTTAAATTCTGCTTATGGCTCCTCTCCACAGTTCAGGAATGTGAGTGGCATGTCTCAGATCAAATGGTTTGCTGCCAACCAAACCGGGTGACCTTACTCTCCTCCCACCCCTGCCGCTGTGATACAGACCCAGCATTTTCAGTAGGTTGATGACGGTTTAGCTCACGAACCTGCTAGAAGACTAAGTAGCAAGAACTGTGACAGATTTGTGTTAAGTCAGGTCAGCTGCATGTAAAATCTCACCCAAGTATGTGTTTCTGATACGCTTGCAATATCAGCTATTATTCAAAAAGGCAAAGTAGAAGCACATTCTCTATCCTAGCATTCCCACATCCACTTAGCCTCTGCGAGATTTACATGGAACTGCATGTCACTCACCTTGCACTATCAAGTTTTATGGTTGAGTTGTAAAGGTGTGCAATCAACAAGATGGGTTACTGTCAGGGTACAAACTGCTCTACCCAACTCCACCCCATGCTGAAGGAACTAAAAAAAAATGGCGACAGCATCCAAGGAAACTGTTCCAATGGACTCAACAAATATCCAAGAAGAGATTAAAAGTCTGAAGAGATAAGAATGCCTTTCTCATTCACTTTTAACCTGTTTCAATCAGTTTAAGTTAGATCAGAAATTCTGCAGGTGCCATGGGCACCTGCATCATGCTTGGCTGATGGGTCCTCTGATTTACCCCTTAATAACATGGGTTCACAATGCTAAATTCAAATTTGTACACAATGCTCTGAGATCTGAGAGCCATCAAAGGGGTGCAAAGTACAAGTATTCTAGTATTACATTGACTTAAACCCCAGTAATGCAAAGTGCTGGCAGGCGATTTCACATGTTTCCAATTGTAAAGCCTCTACCGCAGCTGTCCAATAGCGTAAAGGAAAAACAGGCAGCTAAATTTTATCAGCTGATGGGGGGGTAAGTTCTGTCACTGAGTGAACATAGTGTGAGAACAAGAATGCTAATAAGCCCACCAACTAGCAGAGGCCATACGCAGAATAGATTTCTTTTCCCAAGTCTGGGAAGTGATTTTGCCAGTTTTTAAAACATTTTAAGTAATGTGAGGAGCTTTAGCACTTACAGAAAACCAGAAGTGTGAAGAGTGAGAAAATATTGCTTTTCCAAAAAGGACAAACCTCCTTGGAGGTGAAGGAGAGTCCTTTAATTGAACTTTGGGGAGTTACTCTGCAATTATTTCAGGAGAGCCTAGGGCCGTTCCATTTCAGTAAGCAGGCATGTTGGATCAGATGTCTTACTTGTTTCTGAAATGTTACCTGCCCTTGTGTAACCTCTAATTATAAGTTTCGGTAAGCGTCTCTATAAACTGCATCTCAACTGGCTCTGTTTAAGCACTGTAAGATTTTTACATGGTACAGGAACTCTGGTACAGATGCCTTTTTCTTTTGTACATATCAGTCCCTTGCCCTTCTCAACTCTCTCTTCCTGCCCCTACCTTAATTCAAGCAGAATAAGTCCTTAGAAAATTGTTTCATGCTGTGAGATACTAAAGCCAGGAGAAACATGAACTGGAAGAATTTAAGAATAGAAGAAATTAGAACTATACAAGTGACTAGAGCCGAGTAAACCCAGGGTCCTCCTGCTTAACAAGAAGATGCAATCCACCTCCTTAAAACAGGACATCCAGTTCACAACTATTTCCTTGGAAGCTAGATTATTATTTGGCTCAGGCAGCTCCACTGCACCATGCAACTCTGTCACCTGGTTACTCAACAAGGCAAGAGCACTATGATTTGATGCAAATATGATTTGAAGCAAGATTTCTGCAACCCAGTTCAAAAGGACAAAGGTTTGTAGGGCTTCTCCACCTGACAGCCTCCCACTCAGCCCCAGCAGCTTTGAAAATGAAGCAGCTCTCTGCTGAGCTAAAACATACTGAACATCCAGCATTCTATTCATTATTCAAGGTTACAAAGTTACAGCTCTCACCCCAAAAAAAGAAAATTTTCATCCACACAATGTCAAAGTAGTGCCTTGTGATTCCAGCTGTTGAACTCAAGATGTTCTTCAAACGTATTAAAAAAAAAACAAACAATGAAATAAAGTCAGTCTGCAAAAGCCCGAATGTCAGCTCTTTGAGCTACTGAGACTGAGAGTCTCAGAGAGACAAAGGATGTTTCAAAACACCTTTTTATAACTGCATATTCAAGTATAATTTAAGGCTTCAAGTAACACTAGGATTTGGCTTGACACTTGTTTCTTACATGTGTTCCTAAGATGGAGCACTGCCAAAATACAATTATTATTCCAATTATGAACAAATGGTTCAGCTTGGGGAACAATGGGTCTGACACTCACAGGTTTGTATATCATACTTGAGAGTTCATACACACTCATGTCTTTCTGTGCTTTCCCTATTAATAGCATTAAAACTAAAGCAAACCCTGGCACACCTACTCAACTAGAAGGTAGCACCCCAAAGGTGATGACACAAGAACAGTAATTAGAATGGTTTTGGTAATGTTTTGAAGGCCAGCAAAATTTTTATGTGTCCCTTCTAGTAATTCCAGTGAAAGCAAAACAAGTTCAAAGTGTTTACTTCACTCTCCAGAAAAACAAATACTGCAGACTATTAATTGAGAATTACCAGAAGTATTTAAATTCACAATTGTGTGTATATGCATAAACAGATAAATTGCCCTTTCGGACAACAAACAAAAGGCTGAGACAAAAAAGTTTGTGATGAGTCAAAGACGGTGGTTGGCAAACACACAAAAGGGATAATGAGCAGCGTTCCTTTCCCTAGTCTCCTGTCCTATAGGCACCTGTGGAAGGTGGAGAATTAATCTAAACTATTTCTTTCTTTCAAAATAAATGCCTAGAGAAGGGGTGTTGACCAGAGAAAAAAGAAAGGAGTTGTGGAAAACAAACAAACAAAAAAAAAAAAAGACAGGCACTTATGACACTTTGGACTTGAAATGAGAAACAGCAGAATCACAGAATCACAAGGTTGAAAAAGACCATTAAGATCATCAAGTCCAACCATACCTGTCATCTCCTAAACCATATCCCTAAGCACCTCATCTACACATCTTTTAAATACATCCAGGGATGGTGACTCAACACCCTCCCTGGGCAGCCTGTTCCAAATCCCAACAACTCTTGGTGAAGAACATTTTCCTAACATCTAATCTAAAGCTGCCCTGGTGCAGCTTAAGGCCATCTCCCCTTGTCCTATCACCTGTCATTTGGCTGAAGAGATCATCACCCACCTCTCTATACCCTTTCAGAAAATTATAGGCAGTGATAAGGTGTCCCTTCAGCCTCCTCTTCTCTAGGCTAAACATTCCCAGCTCCCTCAGCTGTTCATAAGATTTGCCCTCCAGACCTTTCAGAAGCCTGGTTGCCCTTCTCTGAACATATTCCAGGACTTCAATGTCCTCTTGTAGTGAAGAGCCCAGAACTGGACACAGTACTCGAGGTGCAGCCTCACCAATGCTGAGTACGGGGGCACAATAACCTCCCTAGATCTGCTGGCCATGCTGGTTTTGGTATAAGCCAGGATTCCATTGGCCTTCTTGGCCACCTGTGCACACTGCTGACTCATATTCAGTCTGCAGTCAACCAACACCCCCAGGTCCTTTGCTTGGCAGTGTCCAGCCACGCTTTCCCAAGCCTGTAGAGCTGCATGGGGTTGTTATGTTGTGCAGAACTCTGCACTTGGCCTTATTGAACCTCACCCCGTCGGTCTCAGCCTATCGGTCCAGCCTGTTCAGGTCCCTTTAAAGAGTCTCCCTACCCTCAAGCAGATCAACACTTCCTCCCAGTTTAGTGTCATCTGCAAATTTACTAAGGGCATTTGATCCCTTCATCCATGTCATTGATAAAGATGCTGAGCAGGACTGGACCCAGGACAGAGCCCTGGAGGACACCACTTGTGACCAGGCTCCATCTGGATTTGGCTCCATTTACCACTACTTGGACATCCAGCCAATTTTTAACCCAGCAGAGAGTGCACCAGTCTAGGCCAGTGGTAACAGAGAGTTCATTATCAAATTGAGGGGCAAACTAAAACAGGACTAATATAATGAATTACATATAAACACACTGTATCTTAAAAGCAAAAGGTTATCTTTAAAGGAGAGAGAAAACAGAGAAGGTTTTCCAAACACTGCTTCCAATGCTAAGGTACCAGAAGTATGAAGTCCTCCATGGCTTTCACACAGCTCATAAAAAAAGCACCTCTACAGTTAAATTGTCTCAAAGACATACAAAAAACCAGAACCCAATGATATTCTACGTACAGCTGTTGAAACAGTAGGAGTTCTCATTCCTGCACACACAAGAAAACCCAAACATACCCCAAAAACTCCCACACAAACAAAAAACCCAACAAGTAAACCTGAACAAACGAACAGAGATTTGGGAACTCCGTTCTGATGTTTCAAGATGCTTCGTGCAAAAGCCAAGACAGCACAAAACAGACCAAAAAAGGTCATTCCCGGGAAAACCAGCAGCCCAGCAGTTAAGACACACGCTCAGTTTGTGGTAGACAATCTAGATTCACAGTCGGCAGGATGGGCCCTGACATGCCAGCAGCATGTCTCATCTTTCAGCCATGGGCTTTCCATTCTCTTGCTCTCTTTTCATACCCCCTGTTCCAAAAAAATATTTTGTCAGATTTTTTCCCTTTCAATTAAATACTTTTCTTTAACAAATTAACATGTGTCAAAATAGCTCAACTGGAGAATTTCTAATGAGATCTTTCTCTTATGATGAAATAACCACCAGGAAAAGATGAGGGACATATTAAGAGACTCAGAAAACAACCAATTTTAATAACTCTACTTAATTACACATTCCCTTTGAAAATCTCACCTTTGGGGCATAGCGCTTTTGCTTTTATTTATTTGCTGTTTCACTTGTCTAGACATTTTTATGTCTCCTATTGTTTTAAATTGCCCTTTTCAACTTTCATTAACATTCTAGCTTCTCCTTCCCTTCTTTACTCTTCTCACTACCCTTGCCAATTTTCATTTTTACATCATATGTTCTTCAGTGGGTTGCTGCATTTTCTTCCTTTCCTCAGCTCTACATTTCTCTCCTATTTGTTTCCTTCGCTAACTTCTGGGGCAGATCACCTACCCCACAATATTTCTTAAAGAGTTAAAGGGGGTTTATTGAGAATAAGTAGGTTTTCTTTCTTACATTTTTGAGAAAAAAAAAAACCCACATGTACGAGTAAATAAAAACACAGAAAGTGTAAAATCCTTTCACTAATGGATGTGCACAGTCAGTTAATAACTTTGATTAACAGGGATAAATGTTTTATTTCTTACTCCATGTCTCGTTTTTTAAATGACTGCCATTTATTTCATGATTACACAAGTGCTGCTTTGGGTTGTTCCAATTCTAAGGTCAATCCAGAAGCTAGAAGGCATTAAGAATATTTCATTTACCTTTAGAGGGAGCTTTTTTCACCTCTAAATATCAAAGTTAAATTATTGTGTGGCTACAATATAGGATTTTCAAATTTGGGCAGCCTGATACTTGATGCCTGGTCTGAAGGTGCCTTAAGGCCTTATATCTATAGCTAACGTAGAAGCCCCAGGTACAGAACTTCTTGAGGTTGAGCATGGGACATAATTGCACTACTGCTGTGGAAATGTGAGCTGGCTGTGACAACCCTTAACAGGGAAGCACTGAGGACAGCAGCACATAGATGCAGAAAGTCATGTACTCAGTGAACCTACCAAAGCTTTTTTGTTTCCACATAGACTTGAGATTCCTGCAACAGCTCTCTGTAGAAAGGTCTCTGTGAAGTTTTCTGATGTTTAAAAATCTGGACTTACCTGTTTCCAGAAGCTTGAGGGGGAATTGTTCCTATTTGGTGCCTGACCAAAAAGGAGCAGTCAGACCAATGTCCTATGTTTGGCAGAAAACAGGTTTCCTGGTGATACCCACAGTAAGGAACTGGGTGGGATTCTTGGAGAAGCTGAGTAATGTCTGGCCCTCAATAGGGAAGACCTTGGAAAGCAAAATGTGATACATTTCTTGTCCTAATTTTGATATTAAAACCACAAAAGGACTGAGCTCAAAGGATCAACCCACTCCTTATCATCATGTAGGGGACATGGTTTAGTGGTGGACTTAGTAGTGTTAGGTTAAAAGTTAGACTATATGATCTCAGGGATCTTTTCCAATTGAAACAATTCTGTGACTCTAAGAAGTTTGTCTACAGGCTACCAGAGGTACATTAGGTTTCCACATACTTTAGATCCCACTACTCAGCCACAAAGAAACTAACTCCAGTAGATTTCTCGTTTTTCTTCTTGGGGGCTCTGCAGTGTCTAAGCTTTACAGGAAACGCACTTCTATCCTTCACAAAATTGATGGGGATGGGCTCTATTTTATTACCCATAACTTGCTGCTCTATCCTTGCCCCTTTTTTTTTTTTTTTTTTTTTTTTTTCCNTTTTTTTTTTTTTGCTTTGGTGTTGAAAGACCCGCTATTTCTTACAGTAGAGCAAATGAAAAGACCAGAATAAATGCTGCTAAATCAGATACTAACAAGTTTCTGATTTCTAGCATATAATAATAAACAACCATCACAGATCAATTAAAGAAAATCACTAGCAACCTTTTTTTCTCTCTGGGAAAGCCCTGGGACTTTTTTTCAGTTAATTTGTATTCTTGGCATTACTTGCCATGTAAAGCAGGACTTTTCCATAAATCTTTCATAGCTGTGCAACTGCTGTTAATTTCTACTGTGTTATTCCATTTCCTCCTCTTAGATATTTAGTAATTTTTAGGTATAAATTTGTATATTGAAGTCATCTCTTATTTTGCCTTCATACAGGGTAGGTTGAGGGCAGAAATCATTTTCAGTGACTATAAGTCAGAAGATGAATTAAATTATGATGAAGCCATGTATATAAAGATTGTTCATCCATGGAACAAAAGAAATATGGAGCATAACACCCCAAACCTTAGTTTTTAAATAGTGTGTTCTGAAAAATCTTCATCCCAACAAATCATTGACCACAGATAGTTCTTAGAATATCTTTGATTTAAACAAGAACACCAAGAACAAACACCTCATTTAAACGGATTTAAATTATTCCCTATACAATGTCATCCTGACAGTTCAAGATGAGAACTTTTCAGAATTCAGATTGTACGCCCTACCAGCTTCATTTCTAACCTGAAGCCTTCGCTCCAGCAATCTGCTTTGGAATTAATGATTATGCTGCACAATGCAGCTTATTTTTTGTGTGTTGTTTTTTGTTGTTGTTTTGTTGTATGCTCTTGCTCTGCAGGATAAATACAATGACAGATTGCTAACAATGATAGATTTTAACGATGTGTCAGTAAGTGCATGAAACTGTGGTTGTGAGGTAGCAACTGCCACAAATGTCATATAGAAAAGATATATCATGTTTTCACTTTTGCCACTGACAGCTAATTTGGGTGGAGCACATTTTACATACAGAAAATTTCCCTGTATGATGCCAGACAATAATTCGGAGAACTGTTTTGTTTTAATTTCTGAGCAACATATTTTAAGGAAGAATGGCTAGAAATACACGTTAGTGTCTTGCTACTCTTTTAAAATAATAATTAAAAAAAAACCACGACAGATGCAATACATGCTGGTCAACAATGAAAATTTCCTCAGCCATGAAAAGAAGTACCAGCTGTCTCCCTACTCCAATTTTACACATAGTTTGCACGCTATCCTAACCTACCAGGCAACAGTCCCACATACGCCACACTGGAACCGATTTACCTATCAGGTTATTTCACTCATGCAATTTGCACAAAGAGACAACAGACGTACTTCTCCACAAGAGACTGAGAGGGAGTTCACGGAGGGCACCATTTCCTGAAACACTAGATTTCATATTATTGTGCCTCTTAAGTCTGGCACCACGCAGAGAAGTGGAGGAGGAGGGATACTGATGTGTGACTCTTGTTCCCACTTGTCTTCCTCTCTTTGCTGTCAGTACAGTAGCACTCTGTACCCCTGCTCTTAGGGATATACCAAAGTAGAAAAGCACCTTCTTAGATGTGCTCCAGGACTTCTCTATAGCAAGGATGTAAATTTAGTGCCAATTAACTGGTAATTTGCAGCCTTGATACAAGCACAGATTTCTAAGAACTGTCTTCTGTGCTGATACAACTCATCTCAGTTCAGAACAGAGAGAAAACCTCCCTGGGTGCACTGCAGATGAAGCTACATTATCTATTCACATAAAGGGTGTAGGTGGTACCTCTCACATGCTGGCACATTAAATGCAGCAGCTTTGAGCAGGGTCCAACGTGACCTTCCAGTGCATTTTTCAGTCATTTGTTACACCTTTCAAGAACTAATCATCTTCTATCTCATGATCTGATCATCACAGCATCACAGAGCTGATCCACAGCATTTTTATGTCTGAACTGAATGTCTTCGCCACTGAATGTGCCATAAACAAGACACTGGAAATCACAAACATCGTTTGGCTCTTGCCACAGCAGTACAAAAGGTTTAGTCACATTAAGACTGTTAAAACAAAAAGCTAAGTGGTTTGTACTGCTTTAGAAACCTCCATCAGTAGCAAATTAGCCCTTGCCCTCTTAGGGTATATGCAATCTTTTTAAAGGTCTGTCCTCTCTCAGGTAGTTCAGCAGTTCTCCTGTGAAAGGGCTGACTTTGCACTACAGCTGCTAAGTGTGGAATTTAAAGATTAAATACAGTTTTTAGAGGCTTTAATTAAACAGATTTCTGAAGTGCAAGATGCATTTCTCAAGATGCACTTGAAACCTAGCAAGCAAGATTTTAATCTCCTCACCTACAGTAATCACCTCACAGCACGGGTGCTAATGAAGGCAGCAAGGATGGGAGATACACTGATGAACCAAGGCAAGAAAAAGACAGAGTATCTTCTCCTAAACAAGGATTCTGTGGTCATTTTCACATGCCCCAAAGATGTTCACTGAATCAATACCTTACTTAATAGCACTCTTGTCAACTTTCCCAGCTGTATTGAGATTGATTTCAGTTTGTGCTGCTACAAAGGGCTTGTCCACAGAAAAACCCTGAGGCTCCAAGCACATCAGTGACTTATATGAGTACGCAAATCTCCAAATCTTGTTAGCAAAAGAAACCATGCAAGTCCCTCAGAGATGGATTTTTTTTCTTCTCAGTTTAGCTGATTTCCCATTGCAAACCACTTAAAACTTTACAATTTTTAATATGCATTTTTGAAATGCATTCCAAACCAATACACCAAAATTGCCTTAAAGCATATAACCAGAAGTTTTCAGTGCCATCCCTTACCCATACATTTTCTGCAGTACAACACACAGCAGAAAAACTTGTGAGAAAAACACAAACATGCACACATTCTCTTAAAACCTTGGTAGCCTGTGTCTGTTTTGAACTGTTTGAATTTAAATTCCTCCTCCATAAATCCACAGCCATTGACATATTTACTGGAAAAGGAGAAGTTGCCATTCTCTAACTCAAAGGGGCTACATTTTAGAATGCATTTTCAGATCATCAGCTGGACATCTGCACTGAAAAGCTTAAACAACTCTTGAATCTAAAGGGATCCAACTCAGAGTATTCCTGGTTGATAGAATGCGCACACATGACTCTTATTCTAGAGATGTAATTATCTTAATCAGTGTCTTCACTGATTAAGTGTCTTTACGAGAAGCTGGGACCACCAATCCATAGTGCCATGCCAAACCTCAGGAAATGGCACAGACACAGAAGCCCATATACTCAAATACTGTCTTGCAAAGCACTCCAAAGCCCAGGTTTAACTTCTTGTTGATTAAGGTTCTAGACAATGCTATTTAAATGCTACACATTTTTAAAAATGCACGACCTTGTAACAAAAAAAAAAAAAAAAATAGTATGAGCATCATCTCTTCATCTCCTGTACAGTTCATGTGCTTTGCTGAAATGAAGGGTCAGGAGTACTCATTAGCATCTCAAAGGAACAGAGGAAATTTTTTTGTTTTGTATATTGTTAGGTCAAATATGCAGAAGAGGATCTGTCTACAAAACATTCAGATTAAGCAGTTTGTGACTTCAACTATATGTGGAGCATTCCTCTTACATTCCCACTCCCTTCAAGTAATCTTTAACAGCAGATAGCTATGCTAAACTGTTAGAAGCACAGGCCAGAGCAAAACCCAAAATAAGAAATAATAAAATTCCAACCAGAAAATTTTCAACATTTTTCCCTATAAGGGAATAGCTAGTTCTGTGATTAACACTTTTATTTACATAAAAGGTCCTTAGTAATCAAACTACTGGACAACTTGTGTTTAATGTTGGGTATCATTAACTCCAGTAATTTAGTGGGGGAATAAAGCACCAACAATACAGCAAAAAGTAAATAACCACCAAAATCTAACAATATTTAAGTTTCTCATTGCATATCTTCAGTTCTGCGTTTTGTGATTCTCATATAATAAGCTAAATAATTGCCACTCATCCCACAAATCAGATGTAAAGCACTCTGCATGTACTATGATCTATACAAAGCAAAAATAGCAGAACCCATTTCAGAGATCATCCAGATGGTAGAGATGTTCTCTTCTGGTTCTATCTCATGATGTATTCCTTAGGAGAAAAGTTACAAGTTTATTATTGTTTAGAGCAACCCATTTATTAATGAATGTCTTCTTATTCGTTAGTGATACCAGTATTACAAGGTTATATAATAAATATTTAATCATGATTATATATTAAATATTTAATCAATGGCTGACAAGTTAGGTCAGTACTAACACTATTTCAATAGCTAATAGATTTCGTTAACACATTTTATTGCAAGCAAGCGGGAATTACATTAGTATTTCACATGCATCTTCTTTCCATTTTCACCTCTGACAGTCTTTCTGTAACACCAGAATATTCTAGGCGTGCTGGACAGAGAGTACTCTAGGAAATTTGCTTGCATCTTTTCATCTGTATTTACAGAGATAATTATTCCTAATGCCACTTGGTTTTTGCTCCTCATGATTTTATTTGTAAAGACTTGGAATATTAACAAAAATCTCCAGAAGTTTGGTTCACAAAACTCTTCTATCAATATCATTAACCTGTGATGGGAAGTTAAGCTGATAAAGCATTTTTGTCAAAATTGCTGAATCCATTCACTGGAACGGAAAGTTTTCTCAGGAGACCAACCTTTCTCAGAAGAAAAAACTCTGCTAGCAGTTTTCAGAGTCTCTCTAACCTAGTTTTTCATTAGGACATTTAAAAGCTGCCAACCTTATCCTTGGTGAAGAAACAGGAAAATTGCAATCACAAAGTACTATGTAGTCTCAGAAACCACTTCTTGCCCAGCTCCTCTGATGCATTTGGAATAGAGAAAATAATATAAAAAACTGAAAGGAGCCATTATCACACAGATCCCTTTGCAACAGAGAGACAGAGTTAAGAAGAGGTGCAGCCAGATTTGTTACATGAATCAGTAGACTTTTGAAGCAGATCTCCCAATTATGCTGCTTTCCTGCATTTTCTTTTCCATGCAAAACCATATCATGAATTGGATTTCTCTCTGAGAAAATAAACTGGAAAGTGTTCTCCAGGAGGACACCTAATATGTTCCATCCTCTACTGGATATTCAGACTAAAGGACCAGGCAAAACCAACCCGCTAAAAAATTATGCAAAGTGTGGACATAAGTTCTTTACAACAAATGGGTTTGATATACAGATCCATGTGTGTAAATAGTAGGATTTTTCTACTGAACATAGCCTGTAGTAGAAATACTTGAAACTGTACAGCCCCTTAAAAAAAACTCTGAAGCATTTTAAACAAGGAATCAACTCTGGGGGGACTTAATCTAAAGAACAGTTTTAACTTACCCAACATCAAAAATCCCTATATGCTCATGTAGCTGCACTAACATGCTGATCAAATCCTCATGATCAAAGTCAGTTTAACTTCCATTCAATTTGAACCCAGAGACGTGGTACACATGCAGAAACTTTGAGACATGGCACTAAAATTTCTTCTGGGGAACAAACTACCCTCTTATATACAATGCCTTAAGTGCCTTTTCTGCGTTTATTCAATTAAATAGTATTAAATACATTTAAGAATAAAGTGCTTATGCAAATAGCACTTCCCTCCCCTTGACACATTATTCTGATGGAAATAGTCCTACTAGCATAGGGTGCATCTGTTCATAACAAAAAAAAAAAATCTGCAACTGCTCCTTTTTAAAATCATGAGGTTTTTATGGATCCTGTTTGATTCACCAAATAATATTCTAGTCTTGTAATTTACCACATCCTGTCACACATGTATATTAGTACAGATTTATAAATACATATATTTAGATATATGATTATTTGAGATATTCTCATCTATCAGAGCTCAAAATTACCATGTCTTCCAGAAAAAAAATAGGAATGTATTTAAAAGACCATCACAAGCAGATATAGGGCATGTTCTTCTGATGCTCCATGCTGGTCAGACACTAGCCAATCTGGCATAGAAGCTGTTAGCACACCTCTGTAGTCAAACCAGCAACCCTTGGGAAACCCTGGCAACCTCTAAGAGTCAAGGCTCAACACTTCAGGGGTTAATATTTGCATAGCAACATAAGAAGAAAGCTTCCAGACTTGGGACAGTCCATGCCTGTCCACATCTGGCCATGCTCACATATTCTAAAGCAACAAAATCATAGAATAGTTTGGACTAGTAGAAACCTTAAAGACTACCCAACCTCCCTGCAAAGAGCATGGCCAACTTCAATTTCACCAGGTTGCTCAGCCCCGTTCAAACTGGCCTCAAATGTTACCAAGAACAGGGCATCTACCACTTCTCTGGGCAATCTGTTCCAGTTGCATAATTATATATAATAAAAGCTATCCTAAGTAGAGGCAACTGAAATACTTTCTGAGATTCACATTCTTGAAAAAAAAACCTAAAAAAATAAAAGAGAGGTGTTTTTAAAATCAAATCTAAATTTACAATAAATTAAATCCTCTCACTGTGAAGATTTGGTAACTTGAATCTCCCACTTTTGAACAGAACACAGAAAATTAATAATGTACATATCCCTCATTACTTTGCCAACATATTTTCTTCTATGCTGGAGGAACAGTTCCAGGAAATTAAAAGATCATATGATTTCCAGGTTGTTAATTTGATGTTTCCAAAGAACAAAGAAAATAAAACGTGATAAGCTATCACACACTTTGTATTCTTTATTTTTCTTTCTCCTGTCACATCCACTATGCACCAACACCCAGCTATTTGTGCACTTACTGAATTCCCAGGCCAAATTCAGGCAAACCTGATCTCATGTAAATTTTAAGCAGTATTTCCATTTACAGTCCAAGGCAATTTACACTATGTTACATTGCTGTAGGAATGTCTGGATGTGGGAGACATGAGAAAGGGCTTTTGCTACCTTCTTGGGGAAAATTCTGTAACAAAATGTGTGTCTAAACTTCCTTTTGCTTCATTGAACAATTTTGAACTTGTGAATCTGTGGAAATGAAACTATTTGTGAATGTAGTAGTAGAATGAATTAAGAGTAGAAAAACTCTCTTACTCCTAAAGAACTGTCTCTAGGCTTCAGTTTCCAGTATTGGTTAGCAGCAGTTTGAACACCTATGAAACTCAGAACTGCCGTCTCTGGTGAAGCAATTCAGAGACCCTTTTTAAGTTATACATACTAAAGATCTGTGCAGATGGAGTGATTTTGCCATGGGCACCATACGCCAAGTGAAGCTGTACTGTTTCAAGCAGTACAGACAGCAATAACTTCACATCCTGCAACAGAGGCACTGCTGGTATATTAACTACCCGATTATTTTTATAAGGTCAAGCAGCCTCACTAAGTAACTATCAAGTTAAGAAGTGCCTTTCACAACCTACATAATGTGCTTTCGTGATTTTTCCCTACATTTAACCATATTCACATTCATTTCCAACTGAGGCACATAATTATATTTGGATCTGTCCTTCATCAGCAGTGTGATATAATTATTTTTTAAAATAACTTTCATATTTCTATGAAGTGTAAAGTCTCTTAAAAGTTAGCATAGCAATAATGGTCATAGTGTTCGATGCTCAAAGGAAAAAAAAGCAATTATGCCTAATTAGTCTGATGAGCAATGCTTACCTAAATTAATGGTGCCATCTAAAGTTCAGCTCACTCAATCTGTCTCAATTTGAGTGTCAATTACTTGTTCTAAGGACAGATAGCACCAGGTCTTGACCTTTATAAATTAGAGCAGTGGTACAATGGTTTCCCTAGGTTGTTGCCTGCTGAATGGTGTCTTGCACTATACCTAGGTGCAGGTTATGAAAACTGTTAAATGCACACAATCTCATAACCACTAAGGCATAAATAGAAGATGTGACAGATTCACCAGTGTCTGGTATCTTCTTGGAGACTAAATAAAGCAGCGTTTTGGTAGCCCACTAAGGTGCCTGAGGATCACAGAAATTAGTGCTGAGGAATGCTGACACACTTCTGAGAAGACATCAGCTGCTTTAGATGTGCATTGGTGAGGCAAAAGCTGTAGCCTTTGAAAAGGCCAAGTCAATTCTTCTTGGTGTTTTACCACGTTCAGACTTATTTTTAAGGTAAATAAAAATGCCCTCTCATCTGCTTCTTCTAGTTTCAATTCTGAAATTATTCAAACAAACTTCCTAGTGTATTTTCACAAGAAAAAGAACCCTACTGGCATCACATATATTTCAAAATTGTTTTTTAAGAGTTTCTCACCTATAAAGAAAAGCAACGCTGTTCAAAGCTTATAACTAATTAAAACAAATATTTTGACTACTTCTGGGAAAGAAAAGGAGATGCTAATGTTACAAAATAACTTTTATTTAACTTTTTTAATTCTCTGCACAAGCTCTCCTTTATTGGCAAAAGCCAATATGGTGTAAATGCCATATCCCACAGCGAGCATATTATGCTTCTCCGCACTGTCACTCAATACTGGGGTTTCAATAACCTATCAATATTGCAGGATATGTCATGGTTTAAAACAGTCAGCAAGTTACCTTTCAAAAATACATGTTATTTTGTCACCTCTGTTGCAACATATAACACTTCTGCTGAGGAGTCCACCTACTAAAATCAATGTTAAAACTCATAGTCCAGCAATGGTCTTGTTTGACAGGACTGTAACTGGCAGAATTTTGCATGTTAAAACCCAGTAACAGTTTTTAGAACTAAACATAATTTTTTGGAAGACAGACATTTTTGGATAAGCCTTTTCTTTTAACCTTTCTGCCAACAAGGAATACCAGAAATCTTAATGGGTTGCCAACTCCTGTGAGATTTGAGCCAATTTTCAATACAAAGCTTTGGTTAGTTCAGCTAAGCTACAAATAGCAAGCCAAACATTTGGTTGCTTATCTGAACAATAATATATCATATTCTTTTGAGATTACTAGTGAAGTAATTTCACTAACAGAAAGCAAAAAATGATAAAGATATTTAATCTCCTCCTGTTAATAGACAAGTTTGTATGCTTGGCTTTCATCTAAATACAGCATCCCCAAGTACTTCACAAACAACAGTTAATAACAATGTATTTGCTTTGTTTCTACTCTGTTTTCATTAAAATTATGAATCAAGGGATAGCAAATGCACCTGCATACAACATTAGTCACAAAATAAACGCAGGGAAAAGCATCCAGCCTGCCACAAAGGTGAACCTTACACCTAACACTGGATCTTTGGAGCAGAAGCTGAGAAAAGCCTGCAGTTTTTCTGCAAATATATTAAGACATTAATGAAAATAAATCTATTAGACTTATGGTTAGTTTCTCCAATATGACATTATGACACATTGGAAAACTGACATGAAAATAAGAACCTCTTTGATCATCAGATATAGAAAATAATGTATTTTAAGAAAGCAAACCATCCCCATTAGCATCAACATGGCATCATTTGCATACTTGAAATATTTCCATTGATTTTCTTTCCTTTTTGTTGTTGGGTTTGTTGGGGTTTTTTCCCTTAGAGTCTCTGAGAGCATTTCTCAGACAGCAGGCACCCTTCCTGCTTTTGCAATTGCTAAAGGATAAAGGTTTGACTAGGTTGCAAGAATGATTGATCACTAATGCCATAATTTGGCTATACTATGATCTAGTTATCTTATTCTGCTCATTTTTCTCAAAGATTTAATATTATCAAAACCCTTCGAGCAAATTCCATCTTTGTTATTAACCTCTAAATTTACTGTTGCAGAGAGCTACATATGGTATCAAACGCATTCCTATATAGTTGTGTTTATTGGCAGTGGCATACACCATGGCTTACAAAGTCTGGATACAACCAAATGTTGTATCTTCACTTGCCCCAAGTTCCACTGAGGCAGCGTGAGAGAGAATTTATTTTGACTAGCAATAGTATTAGACTACAGACTTCACTATGCACTGCCTGTATTCATTGACAGGGTCCTGGTGGCCCTATGTTTGCTGCCATAAATAAGTCCCTTATGCAGAGAAGTTCAGTGCAAAAGCCTGGAGTCTCACTGTGTGGTGCAATAGTTCATCACCACCATGGAAAGGTACATTCCTCCTCCCTCTTCCCATCTTTGTCTCTTCTACCACTTACTTTGTATGAGCTCACCAAACAATCTTTGGGAACCAGATTGGTTGCTGCCTTCGTGAAAAGGGCAGAAAACCCCAAATTTAAAAAAAAAAAAAAAGAAAAGATAACCCTTCCCAAAAAACAGCACACAGCAAATAGCAAAAGAGCAGCAACAACTCAGTTGAGTTAAAGCAGATCAAAGAAGGATCTGGAAATCTTTAGGGAAACAAACAAGTGGGACCAACTGAGGTGTGAATCAGGGAGAGAAAGAGAAGAAACATCACATAACAGCAAATCTCTGGAAAATATTAGCTATAATGTCTAAATAAAATAATCTCTGTTACATTTTTCACAAAGAAGTGGTATAATTATGATATTATTTCAAGCGATGCATAAGCACAATGAAAGCATTCCTAAGTAAAATCAGTATAATGATTTCTTAGAGGTTTCATTCCTCCCTTATAGCTCAACTAGGTACCTTAAAACAGCCATTACCTGTTCATGTGAGCCTTGGTTATTAATTCATGTTTTCTATTTACAAATCAAACTCAGCAATTATTAAAGCTTTGACTGCAAATCCAGGGGAACTGAAATATTCAAAACACAGATTCATTTAATCCAAGTATCAGGAAATGGGACAAGGCCAAAATTAAAACCCGACTGCATAACTTGCATCCAAATGCAACATTACACCTCTGAGAGGGAACCCTCTGGATAATTCTGGATATCCAGGAGGTATTCCTGCATAACACTCTCTGTAATTTTTCACCACTCATTAATATTTTTGGTGTTTTTCTAACCAAGTCTAAGATGTATTTTAAGTAACAGTGTCAGAAATAGTTTTACACTGTTAAAAAAGCACATTTTCCAAGAATATCCAAATACAGAGAAATGCTGTTTACATCTACTAAGCAGAGACAGCCTGAGAACCTTTATTCTCACTGTATTTTATTCTACTATCTTAAAGATTTAGTTATATTTCAAACTTACAGTACTGAAAAGGAAAACAACACTTCCTATATCTTTGATCTCATAGTTCTACCTTTGAGCAAGCGCTCTAGAAAAAAACGGGGTTTTATTTGTTCTCTGTGAAGTACAAATGTGACTACACTGCCCAAATAGCACCTCTTTCTTTTCTTCAAAATTTGTATTTCACATTATTCAGTGCTTGAATCAGTGACTTCAACAAGCATAGAAACCAAAGCTGATGTTTTCAGAAGAATAGAAACTTCAATTTCCAGTCTACTTTTTCATGAAAGCAATTTGAGAAACAGAAAGTTAGTTTAAAGACAAACAAAATATTTTTCAGTCCTTCGAAACTTTTTAAGGACTGAAATACTCAAAAGACTGTTTTATTATTTCTGGTGTTTTTTTCTCAATCAGAATAGAAATCATAATAGTACAAAGAAGGAACCTTTCTAATTGTTTTTAAGCAAATTTTGCATTTTTAGGGGAAAGGTTTTAGCTAAACACTGTGAGGGTTTTTTTTAATCAAATCCAACCTTCAATTCTTTTGAAATTAATTCCTCCCTAAGACTAAATCTCTGTACACCAAATTAAATATTTAACAATGTTCTTCATTCATTCAATTTTTATTTTTTTTAACTGGGATTGCGATCTCCTTTTGAACATGACTTTCAGGATAACACTTCATATTTCAGCAATACCTCACCCTCATTCTATTACAAGACTGATCCTCCTACCATGTGGAGGATATGCCATAACCACTGAGGATTTGTGTATTAGTTTTTCAGCCCAGACTGAGTCTACAAAGCTGTACAGCAACAAGTACCTATCTAGGCTGGAGAACAAGAGTGAAGTACAGATCTCTAAAGGAAACACAGTCTCAAATGATGCTAAACATTTCGAATATTTCAGTATTATTATGCAATACCTGTATTCTCACAGGAAAGTATCGACACTAAAGAAGAGTAAACGCAGCATGAAGAATCAGAAGTATAACACATTTGCTATCTGCTCTCAGATGTGCAGACCACAAGGACCCCAAACATAAGATTAGCTCTTTTACCACACAAGACAAGTCAGTCTGGGAAAGGAAAGGTATCCTCTCAGAGCTGAGCTACCCAGCAGCATTAGCATTGCTGGAAGAGCAAGCTAAGAAGAAAACAAAATAGGTTTTTTTATTATTTATTTAAAGATTCAACTTTCATTTTCCTTCACTCAAGCTAACGCCATCATCACCTGTGCAATGTCCGTGGAGGTGTTCATGGGCACAAGAGTGAAGCTTTTGCTTACAAGATGAGTCAGCTGCAGCCCTAGAACAGTTTAGTTCTGTCTTCTCTTTTGTCATCTCCTTGCTACAACCTAAACTCTTCAGGCTGAGAAATGGAACTTTGCCACTAATAAGACTTGTACTTGTTGCAAAATGCTTTGGGCTGGATCTTTGTGGAATCCAGATCTACGGACCAACTCAGACATGAGCAGCACCATGAGGAATTATTGACCCACTCACAAAAGACACTTTTCAGTTGAGTTATATCATGGCTACAGTGTACACTTACAGAAAAAAAACACTGAACCTCACAGTTGCTTTGTCCACAGTTGTAAAATAACAGATTGGTTGTCATATGCTATAGACTGAGGCACCATTAACCTTCTCAACTTTGCAGACTTTAACTATTCCAGCTGCTGTTCTCATTGAAGTGATTTGATCAATAATATTAATGAAAAATTAATTTTAAGTTGGCAAAATAAAAGATACTTAAGAACTAGAGGAGGAAAAATTGCTTGTTCTCCTCCACTGACTTTTTACCAAATTCATTATCATGCATACTTCAATTATCAATTCCACACCTTAAGACAAATACATTCCCAGTGGCAGGTTTTTTATTTATTTTTTTTAGTAGTTTTAATGAAGTTTTATGTTTCAGTCACACATCACAGAGCTGGAAAATGATAGCACCAAAAATATCTCAGCTAGCCTCACAGAGGTTTTTTGTTAACTTTATGAAAATAAAAAATAAAGCAATTTTTTCTCCTGTTTGAGTGATCTTTCCATTTATAGCTTTTCTGCTACTACAAATTAACTTTTTCTGAACACAAAAAGACAAAATCAGGGCTCTATAATTGTTTCAGCTGAAGAACAAAGCAAATTATAAAGATATATTTGATACAATATTATTTATTTATAAACTGTGGAAAAAATTCTGCTTCTGAAGTTGTGAAGAATAAACTTAGATTCTGTTCCTGCTTTTTAAGCCAGCTGCTGGCCTCATTAGCAGTGCACTATTTCTTTGTAACCCTCATTCAATTTCTTGCAGTTTCCTTTTTGCAACAAGGAAAGGATTTGCTCCAACAGAGTCATGGCCCTACCCCTATTCTTCACCATCATAGGCCCCAGATAATTTATTGAATCATAGAATAACTTGGGTTGGAAGAGACCCAAGATCATTGAGTCCAACCACAGCCTAATCCTGCATAGTCCACCTATAGATCATGTCCTTCAGCACATCATCTCTTTGCCTTTTAAATACCTCCAGGGACATTTACTCCACCACTTCCCTGGGCAATCTGTTCCAAGGCTCAAGTTACCACAACTTTACTCCTAATACCTTCACTAATCCACCTGTTAGTTCTCATGTGGCTCTTAAATTGAGACAGAGGTTTTCAGTGTTTCTGTTTACAGCCTGACATCACTGATTTAATTTTTTTTTTTAGCAAGTATTTTTCCCTCCTTTTTTTCCCCAACAAAGCTGTGAGCATTTCCAAGTTCAATTTGTCTAACAATTTCCTTTCTATTTCTTCCAAATAACTACCAAAAAAAAACCCCCACAAGGGTTCCTTGCATATGTCAAAATGAATTTAAGTCGAGTGCAGATTATTTTCTGATGGCAGATATCCCAGACTCAAGGTAATAGAGGTAATCACATGAAAAATATTAGCTTTGCTGATCATGTGAAAAGGAAACATATTTGCCATTCTCCCTGATTTCCTCTTCAGGTCTGTACTAAATCCTGGATGTGTAGCCAGTCTTGTTGTTCTTGTCCTCAGAGCCACCAGAAGGACAAGACCATACTAGTCACCCCTTGGATCTCACTCTGCCAAGATAGTAAACTCGTAGAATCCATTCAAATATTTCTATCCTCCCAGTCTAGGTGTCCAAAGGCTGAACACATTTTCTGGACTCTAGAGACACTCAGGAAAACCTACTGAAATGCCCTGGATTCTAATTTATCTGTATGCAACGGACCTAGAAGCCTGCATATGGGGAAAGCACATCCAGTTGAACATTTGCATCAGGTCCAGCCTCTGATTCCTTGCAGCATTATCTCTGGACCATTTAGTGAAAAGGCTACTGATACTGATTACTGATCTGTGTTTCAGGAAATGACCCAAACTACTCCCTCAGTAATAAAATATATAGCTGCTCTTCCTCTCCTACAGGAGGGATTTCTCCTGTGTCATTAAAACATCTTCTGCGCACCACCACATTCTGCCTGCAGGTCACCTCACACGCACTCAGTTTTTACCTGGATTAAGATCTTCAAAACACATGTACCCTTAAAATCATGATACCCTTAGGACCACCAGTTTCATTTTATCTGGTATAATCATTTGCTATTCTGTTTGGAGCTGACTATTAGTATAATCCAGATGGGAAAGTTGAAAGATGAAAGGCAAGAAAATAAAAGTCTTCACATGGATGAAGAACATTTCAATTTCTAAATACAGCACTCAAAACATATTTAATTGTCAAAATTATATATCAAATTAAACATAATTCTCCTGTTAGTAGTCTTAATGTGTTCATGTTTAAATGAAAAATCAATACATACCTCAAGAATTAATTAAAAAAAAAAAAACCTGACTACAGACTGAGACTTCTGACTATTTTTTATTAAGGTATCAGCTCCTGAACAGAGAATATGAAAAGCTTAACGCTTTTTTTTTTTCAAAGGATACATACTTTGTTACTTGATTACAAAGAAAACGCTAAGGATATGAACCATTAACTAAAAACTCTGAAACTAAGGGTCACAAAAAATTTTTAAAGACACAACTTCACCATTTGACAACTATCTCAATATTTTTTAATAAGCAAAATCAATTAGAACAAGGATATCATGTGGCTTTCATATTCCCTAAAAAATTACAAGGGCATGTCTATCTCTGCATAGAAGACTATGCTAAATACATAAATTGTTATAGCACTAACAGCACACAGAACAACCCAAAAGAAAAACTAAGTCTCAGATCTGTTGCTTACCCTAAGAACTTCTAAAATCACTTATTATTGTTTATTACTTATTATTGCTTACCCTAAGAACTTATACAATTAATTATTATTTGTACTGAGTACAAAGTGCACAGTGAGGAAATAATATGGTGATGAGTGAAAACAGCTAGTTCCTGCCATCTCTGCCATTCACTGCAATACATGACAATGAGCTGCACCCACACAGAGCCCAAGCAAAACTCACAGAGATTTCCATGGGTCTATTCTAGCTACAGAATCAGTATAAACTTAGACCAAGAAGAAAAAAATATGGCCTAAGTAAAGATTAAACTGAAAGGATGTCACTCTGAAAGGTGACAGTGGACCACTTTGTGATTTACCCTCTTCTGACATGACAGTTTCTTTCATGTGCAGTTTTATGCCTTTACAAAAACATTCTTATTACAAGATTTTGTTGGGTTTTCTTTTGACATTTAAGATTCAGACAGCTGTGCCACTTAAGGACTGTATGCACTGTGGTGATGAACACAAGCAATGTCGCTGACCTGACCAATAACTATAAAAGGGCTCTTGGTCCACATCCTCCCTGGTGCCCTGGGATCACATTAATTCTCACAGGAGTTTGGGAGGACAGCCAGCTAGGACAGGTGACCCAAACTAGCCAAAGGGCTATTCCATACCATATGACATCATGCATGGCATCTTAAGGGGGCTGTTTGGAGAGGAGGCGTTGGTGTCTGGGGACAGGCTGAGCAGTGGGTTTGGGGGCAGTGAGGAAAATGCACTGTGTATCACTTGCTTTGTACATTCTGAGTACTGTATTTTCTTCTGCCTTTACTGTCCCAGTAAACTGTCCTTATCCCAACCCATTAGTTTCACCTTTTTCTTACAATGCTGGTCCCCATCCCAGGATGGGGGAAACATTACCAAGTTGCCATAGGGTGTGCCAAGCTGCCTGCTGGAGCTAAACCACACCACCAGGAAAATCCAATAAACAGGAGCACTAATGCCCTCAGGATGTTTTGTGGCAGAGAATAACTGACTGTTCTCAACTTTTTCACTTTCAGAGGAGCAATTCTTTGTTATTTACTATATTAATCAAACCTATTGAACCAAATTGTTTGGAATTAGGTAAATTAGCCTACCTTGGTTATTCAATCTAGTTTATTTCTGCCATGTCTATATATTTCACTTTCTCAACTGGATTTGAGTTTCAACATGGAAAGCCTGATTCTTTGCCTCAGTTTCTTCTTGGATTCATACCCAGGTGAAAAACATTCTTAGTTCCCTATGGTCAGATAACTCAACATTGGTTGGGGTTTTGTTTTTGTTTGTGTTGGTTTGGGGTTTTTTGTTGGGTTTTGTGATTGTTGGAGTTTTTTCTTTCTTCCTTCCCACATACATTTTCAGTCCTAGTCAGATCAGGTGTCCTGGATCACAGTCAACGGCAGACCTTTAGGATTTATTCACCCCAATTCCCTGTTCGGATTAGATTCATGATTACATGAATCTATTAGATTCATGAATCTATTAGATTCATGATTACATGAATCTAATCCATACATTACAGCAATTCTCTTACTGCATGTGAGCATTTTATCTATCTATTTAATTACATGCTTCCTTACATTAAAATTTTGCTTGAACCCCATAAAGACAACCTTTAAA
This sequence comes from Heliornis fulica, assembly GCA_013399135.1. Taxonomy (NCBI): domain Eukaryota; kingdom Metazoa; phylum Chordata; class Aves; order Gruiformes; family Heliornithidae; genus Heliornis; species Heliornis fulica. Next base: position 40,940 of record VXBZ01011036.1, on the reverse strand, counting down.
ATATAACAGACGCAAGTGATAGGATCCTCTCTTCTACACGCAACATTTGAATAAACTGGACTCCCACAAACAGTTCAACCAGATTAACTGTGACAGATAAGAAGCAACTATGAGACCAAGCTGAACTGCAAGAATAAACTGAATTGCCGAGACTCTACAAACATTATACAAAAAGGCTGATCTGATAAAAATAGGCTCTTACACAGCTGACTAGATTTATCCTGATTTACAAGAGGAGTCGCACAAATCTAAAACTGATACCAGTTAGATCAGAATTTGGCCAAATGCTTACAAATGCAGTAGCTTCAGATGCTGGCTTAAACTGAAACGACAGATGTACTATCACATGGCGATCAGGAAATTTGTTCTGCTTTCTTTCCCAAATTGCTACTGACCCCAGCCATATCCTTATGTCAATAAGGAGGTGTGAAAACAGGAATCTGGGGAAAGAGTAGGCTATTAAACAGCTTAGAAATGCCTTTTAAAATTGGGCTTGTTCCACAAGACTTAAATATCTGCTAGCCTTGCTTCAATACTATTTTTATATTGCTAAAAGCAGTTACCTAAAACCCTGGACTCTTTCCCCCAGCAGCTTTCCCTGCCTTTTATTTTAACCATATAAAAACTAAATAGAAATCTTTTCAGAAAAAAAAAGCAAGCTGAATGCACTGTAAATAACTGACCCATTTCAGGCTTTCTCTTCCATTGTGGCTAATTCCATTTTCCAGGGTAAATAGATAAAAGATTGACTAATCAGAGAAGCTTTTTAAGTTACAATGTGCTTTTATGACAGTTACCATGTATTGATGCTTCTGTAATGGAAGGAGTTCAGGACAGCACTGAAAGTACCTTGCTTCTTTCCCAGATGACCTAACTCATGGACTGCATGTGGTTGAACTGCAGCAAAGCAAAGCAAAGCACACAATTTCAAAAAGCAGCCCTTTATTGGTAAGAGTAAATGCACGGCGTAGTGAAAGGAATAGTTTATAAACCTTGAGACTAGGTCTACAGCAGAACCATTTTGCCAGTCACGTTGTATAACTCAGTGTGAACCCGGCTTGGATGGGGCCAGGTTGGATGGGGCTTTGGGCATCCTGGTCTAGTGGAGAATGTCCCTGCCCGTGGCATTGTGGTTAGAACTACATGGTCTTTGAGGTCCCTTCCAAACCATTCTGCAATTGTAACATCAGAACCCTACAGTCTGACTCAGGTTGCTCTGTATGGTGGTTACTCCTGCCTTTTCAAGGCATCTTTCCTGGGCAAGAAGCCACACCAAGGAAAACAATGGTTTTGACAAAAGAGTTGTACCTGCCCCAGGTTCTTTCATCTGAAGAAACCACATTTGTCAGAGGTTCTGTCCTTAAATATTCCTGACTAGCCTTCCCATACCCAGAAACCTCTTTTTTTTTCTACAGGCAAGACAGGCCTTGAATGGTCCAAGATCACTACTGGGCTGCAAGAAAGCTAGAGAAATAGAAACTTTTTAAGCAGTGTTTATACAGCATAGACACTAAGGCAACTTGGAATAGAGACATTAACGTGTCTTAGCTGAAATACATACATAGAATGAGGTTAGCTATACTTTCACGTGCTCATTACAGAGATATTGGCAATGGCTCCACAGTGAACTTTAACTAGCCCTCAAGCTGTAATAGAAGACTGCAAAAAAGTCAGACTCTTGTGCATAGTGGGAAGCAAACTAAATATGGACAACAGTCACAAGTCACATTAGAACACCAGGAAAAGCTTTAAAACACCAAAAAAGCCCACAACCAGAAAAAACTAAGAGGGCCATGCAGCACCAGGGCAGGTTACCCAGGGTACCCAGAGGGACTGTAAAATCTCTATCTTTGGCATTTTAAAAAAACAGGAGGAGTGGTGGCAATAATCCCTCTATAGAGGAACAGCTGGGCTTCAAGAGGTCCCTTCTAGCCATCTTTGCTGTGATTCTGGGAAAATAAAGTACTGGGTAGCCTGTTTCAGAGACTGTCAAAATGCTTCATTAGCATGTTTTCAGATCCAGGCAAAGCAAGGAGGAGGTGGACAGCTTGAACTAAGCTTATCCCTGAGCCGTGCTTCTGCCAGGCCAGGGAAAGGTAGGCTCCAGGGAGGTACAGTGGGTTTCAAGAGTGTATATAAAAGAGGCAAAGCCTGAACTGATGGGGCAAAGTAAAAGGCCAGTGACAGGTAGAAAGGGTTAGGCTCTGTGAGATGAGGAACGTAATGACTTTTTATTAAGGTCAGCTTGAGAAAGGAATGACATACACAAAGTGGTTTCTGAGGTGCAGCATACTAAGCAGAGTAAAAGCTGCCTTATAAAGTGTGTTTCTGGGTGGAAGTTTTGCTTAGTACCATCTGTAGGAACTGCTGGCTAGAACAGCTTCTGTGACATCTTCCTACCCAGAGTTGTGGCTTAAGTAGACAAAAGATTTCCCGAGACAAATAGGTTAAAAAATCACTTATTGAATTTAACACCACCACTATAGTAGGTATGAGCCACATTCAGAGAGACTTTTTTATGTTGTTAATATTCTAAGTTATAAGCTAGGAATATTAATGCTGAATATCCTTATTTAAAGTGTACCTACATAAGGCCTGTTTCAGCTAAAAAAATTAATAACAATAGCCACCTAAACCAGTAAATTTCTTTAGAGAAGTCAGTGCTTCTTGGAGTTAGCTCTCTGTCCGCGTCTTGCTGCATATCGTAGAGGTATCATGCTTACCTGACTGTTCAAACAGGTACAAGTAATAGCTTTTTCAGTGTTACACCCAGATCCCCTTCTTCATTTCAATCAATTTGCAGTATATCATCCAGACCGAGTGGTGATCTAACACAAGTGTGATGGGACCTCTGAGATTCAGTCTAGCATCGAGTGATCTTCCAATGACACAAAGCGGTCACATCAGCCAGCATAGTTGTGATTTGTAAGAGTGAATGCTACACCAGGTTGTCCCTATTTCCTCGCCATCTCTTTCAGACACACTGGCAACTGCCTTTCAGTGGACAGAGAGAGCAAAACACCCTCAGGGACAATTGTATAGAAAATATGAGGCCTCTCACACAGCTTCAGTGATTGTAAACAAGAGAAAGAGACGTCACTCCAACAAAATTAGACTGCAAGAAACCAGTGGAGTTGGATCCAATCCAGGGTGCTCTACAGTCAATAGTTTAGAAGCTTATTTTTTGATTGCTTCGATGTTTTGTCTCGTAAAACTGTTACTAGCCTATGACATACTAAGTATTATTATTATTTAAGAAAATTAAGAACAATAAGCAAAGAAGAGGTCCATCCTAACAGAACGGGATGTACTGTGCCAAACTTCCTGCATGCAGGGAAGGGATGAAAAAAAAAATTAAGATGATTTCCATCTAATTGTTTATACCCTAGTCTTTGGCAGCTATGCCAGTAAAAGCACTGGATAATGATCCTAAGACCCTAAAATGACCAAAACAAGAGAAGTTACATGTTCAGCAGTTCTTTGTTATTTGAAATCCAGCAGTATGTTTTATTTGCTTTTTAGCTGTACTTTGGTGTGGCCTTTCAAAAGGAAATAATCCCGTGAACAAAATATCTGGCTGAGAAACAAAAAGGCTGCCAAGTCTGATCCACAGGTGATGAGTACTTGGCCAGCAGCCAAGCTTACCCTAAATGAAAGACAATTAAAACAGACAAAATTGTCCATCTGCTTGTACAGTTAATACAAACAGAGTGTTAAAAGGTGCTAATAATCTCTAAAGAGAAAAAAAACCTTGACACTACATGCTGAAGACCAAATGTCCAGCAAAAACCTTTGATGTACAAAACAATACTAAAGCAAGCAGTCTGTACAAAGGAATCCCAGCACAACACTAATATCAAAAAATCCCCAATGTTTTCAGGTTTAGTAGCAATCAAAAATAAACAAACAGTTTAGATCTACTGTGAACTACAGAATTTGTTCCTGAGATCTAACATCTCTTCCATTTTAACCGTAGTAGTGAAAGGAAAAGCTAGGAAACGCTTAGAAATATAAATTAACCAGAGACTACAGCGTGTACTGAAATAATGCATGTGAGCATCTTCCAAGTTCCACGTGGCATGCATAAATGCAAGTCCATAAAAAGAAGCTATGTATCAAGAAGGAAGGACGTGAACAATAAAACAACATAACCACTTAACTATGACATTTTATGTAACAGAGATTCAATCTCTGTCAAAAATATAGCACAGTTAAAACCGAATTATCTTTTTTCCTAGTTGTCACCCATATGTATACCAACTCATTCTTTAAATCACCCAACAGTTATATATCTGCATTCATTACCATCAATTGGGACACTCAAATTCAATTTCTTGTTTTGACACACACTCACAGAGCTAGCCCCTCTGTCTGCATTTTAGTCTACAGCTAAGACTTTCTCAGTTTTCCACTGCCAATAATTAACATGGGTCAAGAACTAGCTGCAGGCCAGGCCCAGAGAGTGCTGATCAGTGGAGAAGAGTCTGGCTGGAGACCTGTGACTAGCGGGGTCAGTGTTGGGTACGGTCTTGTTTAACATCTTCATCGACGACCTTGATGAGGGAATAGTGTCCACCCTCAGCAAGTAGATGATGATACACAGCTGGGAGGAGGGGGGGACACGCAGGAATGCTGCGCTGCCATTCAGCGAGACCTGGACAGGCTGGAGAGCTGCGCAGTGAGGAACCAGGTGAGATTCAATAAAAGCAAGTGTATGGTCTTGTACGTGNTGTCCAGTTCTGGGCTTCCTGGTACAAAAAAGACAGGGATCTCCTGGAGATAGTCCAGTGGAGGCCACAAAGATGATTAAGGGCCTGGAGCATCTCCCCTATGAAGAAAGGCTGAGTGAGCTGGGGCTGTTCAGCCTTCAGAAGACTGAGAGGGGATCTCATCAATGTTTATAAATATTTGAAGTGAGGGAGACAAAGGGAAATGGCCAACCTCTTCTCAGTGGCCTGTGGGGACAGGACAAGGGGCAATGGTCACAAGTTGGACCACAGGAGGTTCCACACCAATGTAAGGAAGAACTTCTTCACAGTGAGGGTGACAGAGCACTGGAACAGGCTGCCCAGGGCGGTTGTGGAGTCTCCTTCTCTGGAGATATTCAAGTCCCTTCTGGATGCCTACCTGCACAACCTGCTCTAGGGAACCTGCTTTGGCAGGGGGGTTGGACTCAATGATCTCTGGAGGTCCCGTCCAACCACTGCAATTCTGTGAATCCACATGTTCCAGGCTGTGTGTTTGTACTCTTAGCACTACCCTAAAGCTATACCCTCAGTTTCATAACTATTTAAAATTAGTGAGTTGTGGGGTTTGTTGGTTAATGCAAAAAACAGTGGTCCCACCCCTGCTTTCTTGGCTGCTCATACCTTTGCTTAGCCCTCGCCTCCTGCCAGCACTAACAACCATGCAATGAGCTACATCAAGAAACTTACTCTTAGGTTTGGTTAAAAACATCCTTACAAAGACAGAAAGAATGAAAATACTTTTCAGATACTCAGGGATTTTCACAAAGTGATGTTATTACATTCGCTTGTAAAGAAGAGGTGTGTATTTTTAGCATATACTCAGTTCCTTGCTAGTGAATATTCATAGCTTCAAACACATTCTGATCACTTTTAGAAACAATCTCTTTTTTGTGATTTAAGGTATTTGTAATACCTTTTTTTTTTTTCTCCTTCCCTCCCCCAGATATGGGAGGTATTAATTTGTGCCTAGGCAATCACCACAGGATGAAAATATATTGACACCTCCAGGAGGACCACTGATAGGAATTGGGGAGTTTATTCTACCAAGTGCCTACAGACACCTTAAATCACTCCTAATACTGATAAAAGTTCAAAACACCCATTTTTATGGAGAAGCAAAGCTCCTGCAACCTGAAGCCAGCTGTAGGAAAAAAAAAAAGCACAACATGAAAAAAGCAGGCACTACCAAGATCATTTGGCTTTGTCTTAGAAAATAATTAAATGGAGGTGGATAAATTTCTCTAAGGAATGGACATTTTGGCAGGCATGTCTAGCTTGGTCTCCCACTGCATTGGCATTCTGCTTACTGAGCTTGGGGCTACTCTGGTCTGAATCATGCTCCATAGCACACAAGGAGTCAAACTCACTGTAACACTTCCAGACTGCAGCACCACCGGTTTGGGCAATCCAGCCCCAAGCACTTCAAAAACACCTTTAACCCACAGGGTTTTTTAGTTCTTGATCCTTATCAATCCTTCCTCTATAACCAAGAGGGAAGTAGGCAGGAGAAAAAGAAAACAAAGGGGAAGAGCTGCACTTGTAACCAGCCAAAACGTGGTAGCAAGTGTTTCCTTAGACAAGGTCAATATTTTATACTAATTTAGACAATTATCCTGAAACAGCACAGCAAAGAATCCTCCATATGAATGACAATTCATTTAAACTGCACAGACGTCACTTGTGTTAACAACAAACACGTAAGAGAGTAACTCAGGTAGTTCTTTTCTCTGGTTATGTCCACAAACTCCATGTAGTAACTCATCACACCTTAGACAATATCAACTAATCGCAGAATCACAGAATATTAGGAGTTGGAAAGGACCTCGAAAGATCATCTAGTCAAACCCCCTAAAGGAAAGTAGTGGGACAGCATAGATTTTTAGGAAATTTATGTTTCTGAAAATCCATCATCTGAGTGCAGGGTTTAAATACACTTCCTCCCATCCCCACCTTAGTGAGGACAGATACATTTCTTGGATCATTTTAAAAGATTTGTATTGAATCTCTATAACAGTTTTCAGATTTTTACTTTATCAAGTACTCTCACAACACAGCAGGTATAATATGTGATGGCACTAATCAAGAGCATATGTTTAAAATTAACTTTTTGTAAAAAAAATAACCAAACAAAAAAAAACCCAAAACAAAAAAAAAACCCACACCACGCTTGGCCCTGATAGCTTCAATACTCAGAGACCAAGGACAGAAAGCAGCAAGAATATGACATGCTTTTGTTTTCTGGAAAAAAAAAAAAAAAACAAACAAAAAAAAACCCCAAAACCTACCAACACTGCCCACACAATTTAGAATACTACCCATCGCTCAGGATGGTTACTAATCCTCATTTTTGAGAGGATTGAGGCTCTTATCTGTGGATATGGTCCAGGATGGAAGAGGGCAAGGTTGGTTTCATTTTCCCAAGTTCTTTTTTTTTCTAAATGCACCTATTTTCACACACAGGACTAATTACCCGTGTATAACACACCCCCTTAACCTCAGAAGGTCTGGGCTTACACTCAGCCAGCTTCTGTAGATCTGTACAGCTCAAAGCTGTACCCCTGCAAAGGCAGGGCCAACACAGCAATCACATCCTTATCAGTGCTAACCCTCGCAGCTGCACAGCATTCCTTCTTATCACTGAATAGTTTGGGCCTGACTTTTTTTTTTTTTAAACCACACTAACTAACAGAATCCAATGAAATACGTTTTTAGATCTCTCCAGCTGAAACCCAAGGGCTACCACTTCACCTAGAAGGCAATCTTATAAGCAGAGTTACTACTGGTAGGGAGAGATTAGCTGTCCTCTAGTGCAGCTGGAGTACTGACAGCCATGCCAGTACCTGCACAGTGAGCACCCGAGCAAACAAGGAACTGCGAGAACGTGAGGAAGAGACTATTTAAAACACATTTTTGCTTCAGCACTGCTCAACTGAGTAGTAGTTCTTCAAAGGCACAATTACCTTCAAGTACCCCCCTCAACAATGGTAAACTTACTTCAAGTCTCACAAGAAACATTCTACCCTCAAACTTTTTAAATGTGCTCAATGGCTAAGAGCCAGCGCTTGTATTTTTTATGTGATAATCCCATTTTTTAAAAATTTACCCTACTTGCAATATATTCTTGTAGCAAATAAAGGCTTATGTGAGCTGTTCACTGATCTTCTCAACTGCTCACAAAATTGAACAGTACGCATTTAAACAATGAAAGTAATTAAGTGCTGGAATTAACCCAATATTTAAAATATTTTTTGTTCTTCTCCACAGAAAAGATGATTAACTGAAAAAAAAGTTTATTGACTTTGATTTTTATTATTAACCTTTAATCATACATGAAGTACATTTCATATCCTGTCCACTACTTCCAGTGATGGAACAGTGTGCTAAGAAGAAACAGCAGGTTTTCGCCTGAGATTTGTCTACTATAGCACTACTGGGTGAGATTATCTCTGAAGTTACGTTTCATTTTTATTTTGGGTTGAATTTGGGACATCCAGTGTGACCTTGTGCTTCTTGAGGTCTATTCTGGTAGGCCCTAACTTAATAATTGTAGTCTGAGTCAACAACTGTAAGGGAAGAGGAACATGAAGGGGTGAGGCGTATTTTTCCAGATGTTGTGGTTTTGCAGAGCAAGGTTCTGGTTAAGGAGGGGGGCTGCAGGGATGGCTTCTGCACAAAGCAACCAGACGTTTTCCCTAGGCCCAATAGAGTAAAGACCTGGATATGAGGAATGCCCCCACCACTCTCCACCAAGAAGGAGAACAACTTGTGAGGAATTGACCAAAACCCTCATTCCCTCCTGTGACACCAGGGGGTGGGGGAAACAGAGAGAAATAATGAATAAAGTTAAGTGTGCAAAGAAGGGAAGGGTGGGGAAGATGTTTTAAGATCTGGTTTTACTTCTCATTATCCTACTCTGGTTTCAGTGTGCATGTGTAATAAATTAGATGGGCAAAACAGACTCAACACAGAATAAAATAAAAACCCCAAACATGACATTAATTGCAGAATGATCTCTCCCTGTCTTTATCTTGACTCCTAAGTCTCTCAGTATATATTTTCTCCCCTGTCCATCTGAAAAGGGAAGTGATGGAATGACTTCAGTGGGCATCTGGCCTCCAGTCAGGGTCAAACCACCACACTAGAGTGTATTGGTTGCTAGGGGAAGTTGACAAAACAGGACATGTGCTTGGATCTCTGTTCACAGCTTGTCATGCTGCTGCAAAGCTGTCTTCATTGGCAGCCCACAGCTACCAGCCCGGCTGTGACATGCAGTGCTGCAGAAGTCGTGCACACACTCTCTTTTCCCCTCCCCATTAACCTTCCCTGTGAGAAGAAGCAACATCTTTCACTGCTATAGGTAAATACGCAGGAGATGGAGCCTCAGAGACCCTCAGTATAAGAATCATGTCATGTTATGAAGCAGCTGATGGAACAACAGAAACTATCAGAGATTAAGATAAGTCTAACCAGTATTTATTACTTCTCTGTAAGCTCCAGATGAAACCACGCTGATCAAGGAAACTCCCTCCCCACCCTCCACCACCTAATAGCGTCTTACCTCAAACACGTCAGCTAACAAAGCTTCATGTCAACCTAAATGCTTTCATAACTCTGATCTGGCCAAAGTTTTAACCTGCTTTTACTTTTGCAATGGGAACAAGGGTCACAGCTAAAGAGCCCATAAGCAATCTCAAGCCAAGCCTTTTCTGAGTGAGGGGAGAAAAGATTGTACTAATACACTGTGAAACTCCAAAGACTGCATTCAAAGAGTTTAACTTGAAGGCCAAGCCAGTCTGTAGAGTTAAACAAAATAAACAGGCTACCTATTAATACTGAACAAGGTTTAAAATACAAAGTCATAGAAAGCACTTTCTCTTCCCAGCCTAGCACCCCCACCACCACACCCATATGAATTCTGTGAACACACTTGGAATTTTTCACATTAATGTGCTATTTGCAGAACTGGTCAAACACCAGTTGAATATGTAATTTTGGAAAATGTTAATGAGTTATACAATTAGAGCTACAGCTGGTCAAATATTAGTCCCCACTGAAAATGGAAGTTGATGTAAACTAGCTTAACTGCCTTCAAACATTTGACACAAAACAATCCAAGCCAAGCGTAGAATTCAGACATACTTACAAGCCTTCTTCTGTTTCTTTTTCTTTAAGCATGTCTTTTAGTAAGTGACAAAAATGCTTTAATTAGTAATTATTCCATAAGTATTCATCATTAATGTTACTTTTTACATTAGCTGCTGAATGACCATAAGAGAAGCAATTTTGGCTTATTTCCCAACAGGATTACTTTCAAGTTGAAGAAGCTTTCAGGAATATGACTTGGAACAATTTTAGTCCAAACACTTGTGCACCTATAGTTTTATGGAAATAATTGCATGCTGAAGTATACCGACCAGAATTTTCACAACCATTTTTTATTGACAAAGCTTTATTAAAGAAAAAGTCCTCCCAAGAACTGATCTTATCACTATGAATTTGTTCCATGAGTAATCAATTTACATTACATATATTTGCTAATGTTTTCTGTAACAACTACCAGGTGCTACTCATTCAACAGAGGCTGTGTTAGAGGCAGAAGAGAAACTAAACCCATGAAGCAAGAGATATTAGGTGATCCTTCTATGATCTCTGCTTTTTCTTTTCTTTTTTTTTTCCCCTGTCTAAAGCTGAAAATAAGCATTAGTCAGTTATTTTTGTTTTAGGGCATCACATGGCAATTACACAATACTGGACTGAACAAGTCTAACATCTCAAGGCTGAGGAAAGACAGACGTCATCCCTCCACATCTCCTTCCCCTCACTTCCAGCTGCATGTTCCCTTGCACCTGGACTGGAAGAAATATACCTAGCCATACAAACTGTTTCAACTCACTAGTCCAAGGCAGAAGGGTGGGGGAGGGAAAATAAATTAAAAAAATAAAACACAACACACCCACCACTACCCAAATAGATTAACAACTTTTTGTTGAGGTAGCAAATTTGAGGCCAGACCAAGGGCAAAGCAGAGCAAGAAGACAGGTCCTTGAGGCTGGAAGCAGGACACAGGCAGATAAAAGAGAGGGAAGAAGCAAGGACAATTTTTAGTGACAGTCACTGAACTGGCTTAATGCGTGTATCATCTCTCTATTCTATTAAAAAAGAGTGCAGGCTTTTTTGCTTATGCATGCATCCTCAGCAGCTGTGGTGCATACACCTGCAACATAGCCACCCTAGCAAATATTAAATAGATACTCACAAGACTTTTCCAGGACATATACTTCTGAAATATTCAGAGACACACCCGTGCTTCATCCAACAGAAGCTTTTTGTATGGTGCCCTGTCTGCATGACAGATGGGAAGGTATTCTGCTACAGCAGAAATTACGCTGGAAATAAGGCTACCTCTTTCAGTTGAAACCAGTTATGCTTCAGTGTTTCTAGTGCCACTCTGATATATGAGTACATGCAAGATCCATGTATATATACATCAACAGCTATAATGCCCATGCTACCTAGACTAGCCAAGTATTTTTCTTATCTCCCCACTTCCACAGACAAGAGAAACTTTTGTTGAAGCATCATTGCTTTGCTTGTTTTCAAGCAGAGCAAAACTAGGCTCCCTTCACTCTGAGAGTCATGTTTGTTTAAAATCATTCTGTTGCACCTGAAAAGCCTTTTGAAATAAACATCCTCAATGCTCAAATTGTCCAGAGGGCACAAGCTGAGGAGCAGATTGAGTGCTGCACAGAAGGTTAGAAGACAAAAGCAGACGATGTGGGGTTTTTTTTTTCCTTCTTAAATATGCCCTATGAAGCAGTAAATTGCTTAGAACAGAGGTACCAGCCACCCGTTTAAGCCCAATGCACACTGTTTCTATAGTAAATAAACATTCAGGGGGAGTCAAATGAGAGAAGTCAAATCAATGAGCCAAACTCTCAACAAACTAAGTCTATATAGCATGGCCATTTTCAGTTTTGCCATATGATTTCCCTGGGCTGAGATCCAAATTTTGCTGGTCTGTGGCAGCAGTTTTGCAACACCAGGGTTAGTGGCCCAACTGGAGAAGTGAACTGACCCCTCCACTCCTCTCCACACAGTACCACAGTGCTTCCCCCCCTCAACCCCCTGGCAGAACCACCTGTGAGGCTGCAGTGTACAGCAGGTGATGTTTGTCAATCCACTACTGATTGTATTGGCACAACTGATAGCAAAATGTTTCTGGGTTAGGACACTGATTCTTAGGATTGTCTAGGAACTTACTTAAACTAGTTTTGTTACCTAAGCTGTTACATGAAAATACAGCCTGCACTGTGGATGTACATTTCTACTGCTATATATCTTTTTAATGACTCAGGCCTGTCCAAAGCTGTTGTAATATTACTATGACCAACATAAGAACATACAAATTTGTTGCAAACCAGGAGGAACATAAGTATTTTATGGGGACAAGTGGCCTTTCTTGTTCCTTCTAAAGTAATCTTACTGATATGACAGTGCTTCCCATGGATTTCCCGTGGCAATGAAATGCCAGCCAGGGTTTCTTTCCCAAATGGATTGTGAACTTCCTTGAGATGGGTTAGGGGGGTGGGAGGTGGTTAACGTCAATGTTTTCCAGTGGGATTATGCTAGGAATTTTTTTCCTCTAGCACTGGAAGAGCCCGAGAGTGTTTCTGAGGCACAGCACGTAGTCCCTGGGTATTACACCACTACAGTTTGCTCCCAGTTTCACTGAAATAACTCCACCCTGTTCAGCAAAGGAGAGCTACAGCTGATCCTGAAAGTACCACAAACAAATTCCTTAGCACTGATCGCATCAGGAGGGATCTGTCCTTGAGCACTTTACAACAGCTCAGCCTGAAGCACTTATAACACAACCCTTGTTTCTTCCTCCTTGTAACGAGGAAAACAATTGTCTGCATTATTTAAAGTTTTAAAGATAGGGCTCAATAGTTCTACTCTTAGAGGTCAGTTATTGCTTTCTTCAATATCTTAACGGTGTGGGAAGACAACTAGCACTTGATAACCACACATCTGGCAGATATCAGGTGATATCAGGGAGTGGGAAAAGATGAACCTGGGTTTCAGTAATCAGAGATGCTACTCAGCATGCAGGGCCTCAAAGCCTGGGGATTACTGTGAGACCTGTGTATTGTAAAAACAGAGGATCTTTATGGTCAACTGTGCAGTCTTTATGTGTCCATTGTGTTTATCTAGACAGACTCATTCTGGATTTGTTTGACAAACAAACTGCCACTACCTATCAGGTTATTCCTGTCACAGATGTGACAAATGTCATCAAGGGGTTTTGAACTGTATCTGATTTCCCTCCAGCTAGCTGTAGTCTCTAAAAGTTAAGGAACAGCAGTATGGAAGTACCTGAGGCACAAAATAAGTGCAGTTTAAAAACAAGAACAGTACTTAAAAAAAAACTTATCTTGTGGAGTCTTAATATTAATCTGTCTCTGGAACCACAGCATTTCTAGAAGAAATTTTGAAAAGTGCCATGATACTTGTATAATCAAGAGAACTAGGAAAACTGGAGTTTCAGAGGTTAAACATTGTAACAGAATAAGAGTAAAGTTTTAAAAACACAAGTCAGAATTTTCAACTGAAAAATGTGACTTGCAGCATGCCAAACTTAAAAGTATAAATTAAGTGTATTTGTTTAAATTGGGCTAGGTACATAGCTGTTGCTTTAATCTGAAAAATATTTTTAAAAGTACTTTTAGAGCTATTGGGCTAAATCAAATAACAAATCTAGGTAGAAGAGAAACACCTAAAATCCAAAGCTGTAAACTAGCCATAGCCCAGCCTGGTCACTGCCTGACCTCACCAGGTGCCCCACATGCTGCTACTGTCCAGCTGCACAACTACTCTGGGCTGAGCTGCCAAGTACCAGAATCCCACACAGGGATCTACAAATCCTCTGCATAAACTCCCAAAACACTTGGCCTGGTAGGTAATCTCAGACCACATTTATCTCTTCCTGACAGATTTAAGTTTCCTTCAAAAAAAAAAAAAAAAAAGCAGATGTTTGTTTAAGGAAACTTGAGTTTCTTGTATTTGACAAATTGAGGGACTTGCATGCCAACTAAAATATAATAAAAGAAGCTAATCCCTGTATACCTGTACCTCTCTAGGAGTGCCAGGGAGGAACGGCTGAGGGGACTGTTGCCCCCTTCAGCTCCTGGACATTTATTCCTAGCCACATGACAGTCATCATCTAACTCTCATATAAGGAATTTTAATGGAAAGAAGATACCACCTAAAACAGTACATAACATATCTCTAAGGACTCCCAGATCCAGCAGTCAGTTGTGCAGTGACCCTTACAAGGCTGTTCAGCAAACTTTGATCACAAATGTTTTCACCAAAGCAGAATGAAACGTGCTCATCCTACACTTCTTACCCCTACCTATGACACATAAGGATATATACCATAGTTAGTCATGAAGACACAGCTGTAATTGCTTTAATAGAATGACTTGAATTATTCAAACTATCTTTTTTGCTTATTTATGGAGAAAAAAAAAAAAACACACAAACCCTGAGAATCTTTCTTCCTCCCACTGTTAATATTTCAAGCTAGAAAGCTTAAATATTTATGCATGTTGGGAAAAGTAGAAGTTATTTTTGTCAAAATGGCCTCCCTTTCAGAAGAGCAGCGTGGTCTTCAGTTACTTCTGAAACAAGCTTGATTTAATACTTTCTTTATTGCAAAATCTTCTCTTAGACCTTATTTCTACTGGCAAATATAAGACTACAGGGTTAAGAATTCCAGTTAAACCATTTTCTAGACCTTCAGTTCAGATAAAATTTAAGCATAAAATTTAGATTGCTCCTTTTTTTAATCATGAAACCAATTTAATCAGGTTTCAACACGAAGGTAACTACTAATCAAAAGAATTATACCATTAAAATAGAGGTATAGAAACACTGCCACTGGTTTTCTTAATCTTGACCTCAGAAATCCTTTTACACGTGCAAACTAAAGATTTTGCTGTTGCTGGTTATTAAGAGTTTATACACCACATATCCCAACATAAACAGCATGAAGCAATGAAAAATATTAGCAGACCTTAAAGTACTGTGAAAAAGGAGACTAAAGGGAATGACCGAGTTTTCCAGCTGTGTTTTGCCAGACAGCATCAACCCATGCTGCTTTGGTGCAGCCAAGTGGGTTATTCAATCAGGAAGGCTTTCCCTGAGGCCCTGTAGGAAAACAACTCCAAATTGAAGGACTTCACCAGAATTTAGTTTGTAGGGTCCCAGATTGTCACTTTGAAGCCTCTGTGCCCGAGCAGATGCATGACCAGCTGCATTCAGAATTTCCTCTTCCTTGGCATTGTAAGTTGATGAGTTAAGTAATTCAACACCAGCAACTTCAGGCAGCTACCTGCTACCTTCCAAGACTTCTAAAGATGCCACAAACAAATCCTTGCTGTCACAGCTAAATAATTTGCCTCATACCTTCCCTCTTGCAAACCCTATTTATTCTATATCTCTAACAAAAGATTGCCTTCTCAAAGTACCGTTGGCAGGCAGAAAGGTGTGTCTGCACCATAGCCACACTGCTGGATGGTCTCACATAGCAAGGCTCCAACCCCTTTCCTTTGGCATCTTTAGGTGGGCCAGCTAACAGGGATCTCTCAATGCTCAACACTTCCCTCCCTTATGGCTTTTGCCCTGTAACAGGGGCAGCTGCGGAGGATGGGAGTATGCTATCCACACCTCAGCTCCAAGATGTTACCAGTGTACAGTGGGACAGCTCTCCCTTCGAACCTTTTGTATGGGGACAGGGCAACCTGTTTAACAGCAACAACAAACCTAGTGAATGTGTGGCAGAGCCATTGCAAGTCTAAGTTTTAATGCCAGGTTATGTTCTGAGGCAGCTTTGGTGTGGGCACATACTGCCTGTGCCAGCTCTGATACAGAAACTAGAAGTGCCTGCAGAAAGGCAGGACAGGTGCTGCTGGTAACTTAAATGGCCACAGCACATTCTTCACAATCATCTGTAGCCCTCTTTGCCTCCTATATCTCAGTCCTTGGCACACAGCACATAACACTCTGGATTACATTCAGTTACTATAGCAGCAGAGAAATACTTCATTTCTTTTCAACATAAATTGATTATGGAAGCAGCACAATCCAGAATCCAGCATCATTAATAACTACCCAGTCGGAGCCTTATTCTTGCCATTCCACGACACCCCCAACACTATGAGTTTGCACCTGCAGAGACCCAAGCTGTCACCACCTACCTGAGAGAGCCAAAACCAGCTCAGGACACTGTTGCACTGATACTTTAAACCACACTGCTGTGAGACGGGGCAATCCACTCTCCCTACTGTCAATCCACTGTAATAACTAGCCTTCATCTGACTGCAAGAAGATTCAACTCTTCTTGTAGTCATCTGTGCAATCACTGCTATCGGCTCAAGAAAGAGGATAGGACCAGTTTAACAGAGTTTTGTTGGTGGGAGATTTGACCTGTGTCACCTGGAAGCACTGACTTTCTTCAGTGTTAGCCAAGCATGAAATCTCACCAACAAGCACCAGCAATGTTTCAAGTACTGCAGCTTTGCTGTAGAAACCTAGATTTTTAAAAAAAAAATCCAATCACCAAAAAAGCCCAGGAACAACATACACACCAACCATACCAAAAAACACACCACAACCAAAAAGTTTTTGGAAGTCAAGTAGGTTTTATGTTGCCACATGCATCTCTATTTCTTAAGCTAGTTTGTCTGCTTCCAGACTAGCTCAGGTCTACTTGAAGAAGCTGCAGCCATTCTTCTGGCTACATTATGGGTTAAGGAAAGTGAGGAGTGACACAGTGAGCTAGACAGAGTTCAAATGCCAAAACCCAGGTTAGAGACACTGCATCACCTGCAAACATTTTTTTGTTTTATTCACTAAAGAAAAAAAAAAAAAAAACAACAAAACAAAACTCTTGCAGAGTTCAGGGCAGGTACTGTTCAGAAGCAATTTTCATTCCCAAAGGCTGGTGGTTTGGAGTTGTTTTTTTAATTATTATTAGCATTACAGATTCTTCACAAATCTCTTCATACTCTGCTATTTCATACAAAAAGAGATATACATATCACATTAATGTCCTGTTCCAACATTACCAAGGTTCAGACAAGGAATGGAGATCAGTACTGACAATCCTGTTTCACAAATCTGCACCAAGTAACACAGTAATTACATTCTTGCCAAATTACATTTTTCATATTCAGAAATCAACTCCAAACTATTCCCATCTCCTTCAGGTTTGAGGGTTTCTTACAATCCCAAACAGTATGCCTCAATGTGGTAGATGGATTGCAAATGCCATGGCATTTACCTTTTTTTATCAGAGGAAGCATTAGTAGGATATGAACAGCTTGCGTGTCCCTTCAGCCCAAAGCCCTAGTCAAATAATTACTGAACTCAACATCAAAACTTTGTACACCACAGCATGACTCCTAAAATATTTGAGTCTGGAGGAGCTCAGAAAGGAGTCTTTACAGGTAAATTTTCTTTCATCAGTTTCTCCATAACAGAAATCCTCTATTCAGCTTCCACATCAAGGTCAAAGAAAAGTTAACACCTTTGTGGATACTGGAAAGAGGGTCCAAGACATAGGAGCTTCACTACTTCACATGAAAGTTATTTTTGTGCATTCTAAAAGATCTCTCTATGGACATTTGAATAAATTTTAATGCTTTGGCATTATTTGTTGGGTTTTGTGGTGGGTTGAGTTGGGATTTTTGCTTGTTTTGCTGTTGGTGGTTTTTTTTGTTGGGGGTGTGTTCTTTGTTGTTGTCATTGTTTTGTTTGGGTTTTTATTTTGCATTAGATGATTTCTAAAGCATAATTGTGGCGATGAGATGCACAGGTCCAGATCTAAGTTGAAACTCTAACTGCACATAACCTGACTTGAGTTACACAAAAACCTTTCTGAATGAAGTTCTTCACACAGGAATATTACTTATAAAACCTCTATTGCATTAAAAGACCCTACACTTCGGGCATCGTATTTTATTTTAGGTGAACAAGTGATTAATAAATTTATTTCATCTATGTTTCAACTTTAAAATATCCTTAGCTGAAAGCTTGGTTTTATGTAGTCTTTTTTCATAGATCTGTTCTTGTTAACTGCTTGAAAGCATGTACCTTTAAAAAGCATCCAGGCACAGGTAGTTCTATACAGCCTCAAATCAGTGCACTAGCAAGTGAAAAATGTGCTATTTGACATGAGATGCCTGAGAGGTTTTCCATTTCTTCACTATAAATTACTGGTAAATTCCCTTTTTGTTACAGGCTTTACCAAGTGGGTAGAGCCTGGCAGATCTGAACACATGAATCAAAGTATAGAAATTCTTGGTATACAGAAACTGGGCCTGGGATTTGCCAACTCCCACAATGTCTCTTCTAATTGTGTTTTTACCCCAACTGATTTGCCTGCAATTAACAGTCCTGCCTCTTCTGTCTTTGACACTGACTTAATCTCTCAAGAAGACAGATTGTTGCAAAAATTACTCTTGGCTGGAAGGATAAAGACCTGAGTGCCCTCGAAAAAGGGCAATGAGAAGAATTCATTCCTCTAGCTTTTTAGTAGTGTAATAAAATATTTGTGCTCATATCTTTACAAAAATGAAGGCCAGGGACTTCCCCAGTGGGAAACTGTTATCAGTCAGATACTATCATTTTCCCCCAGACACCTCATCTCAGATCTTCTTGGATAACATGCGTTAGTCATTTAGTACAGCCTCATTTACATGGAGCACAATGAATTACATTGTCTCCAAGGTCCCGGCTATTTAAAAGCAAAACTAGACAAAGCAACACTCTCATAGAGTTTGGCTGGCAAGGCTTGCTTTAATAAAATACCTTTGGATACTTCCAGTTATAAAATCTCAGCTTTCCGTAACCCTTACCAAGCTGTGCTGCTGCCAGGTACAATTAATCAATAACAAAAGGGCACAAGTAGCAGAAAAGCAAACTTAATAGCTGTGTCACAAGCAGCTTCGTTCCACTTCCTGCAAACACAACAGAAATTGCATCCCAATTTCCATACAGCAAATACAATTTCTTCCTGCAGCATGTTATTTTGGACAGTGGTGCTGCAGTACATGTTGCGATAGAGCAGAAAGCATCAACAAAAATTTAGGTGCATCCCTTGACTAAGTCATTGTTAGTTCAGTTTTACCCTTGCTTCCTGTTACTTCTATTGAACGTGCACAAATATGAGGGGGGGAGGGGAAAAGTAGTACTTCAGCATGTTTTGCATCTGATATTCATGACAAAGTCCACACAATGTCCTCAGCTTGAACCCATTATGAAAGAGATACCCTCTGAGCCTCTCCTGCCCAGCTTACAGTTTACATCCAACCCTCGGTTCCCAAACTCAGCTGTGCTTCCACTTCCCCCTCCAGGCTTTCCATCCCGCCTCAGGTGACAGTCTAGGATCATTATTTCGGAATAGCTCTCTCCTGGAGAGATGCAGAAAGTCGAAATTCCTCCCATGCCCGCTGTTGAAGCGGCCTGTGAATCTGCAGAAGCCAAGCAAAGACTTACCTTTGACAGCTCTGTGACAGAGCAGGTCTGAACCTTATATATGAATTATATGCCAATGGCAAACTCCCTAGTTGGCAGGAACAGGTCCCTCAGGACAGGTTTCAGGTCATCTACCTCTCAACTCTAAGAGCAAATTAGTTTATAAGCAACAGCTCCATAAATAATTTCCCTTTCCCCTAATAAAACTCCCAACCTGCAGTTGCTTCACTCGCAACACTTCTGCATTCAAAAAGGAACAAAAACCAGTTTAGATAAAAGATCTCCAAACCCATGCTGTTTGTGTAACAAGCAGGGACCAGGCAAGAGCCAGGATTAGTAACTAACCAGATCAGACCCAGTGGGAGTTGGTCCTCCCATCCAACAGCAGGCCAAAGATAGGAGATACTTGTTTAGTGAGGATGGCAGCGACTGCCACAATAGGGTGGAGAAAAATCTAATCTCTCACAGCATGCCAACTCTGCAAGCAAACACCCTAGGGTAAACCCACAGACCTGGATACTCTTTCAATTTCAAGTAGTCCAGATTTTGATCCCAGGGCAGCCTGATCCTTCTGCTTGTCTCCATTTACCCACACAGCCGTGACTACCTCCTCTGTCCTGTGCTGATAGCGTGGTGCTGGCAGAGCTGATGGACACCTTCCAGCTACACCTAGCTAAAATACATCACTTAGTGGTGCATTGCTGTATCTGACAAGTTTTTATGAGGGGCGCTGCCTGTAGCTCTTTATCACAGCACTTAGGAGAAGAAAGTTACCCAGAAAGGATTAATAATCTCACCAGACCCGGAGCACATCTACACTGTACGGGAAGCACTGCTCTCTGAGGCTGTTCTGATGCTCTCCTGCAAGGGATGCAGACCTGGGTGCCCTCCTACCATGGCTGGTATGGGTGGGAACACCTCAGTGTTGGAAATGGAGGGGAAGCAGAGCCTGAGTATAGCTGGAATAGAACATCACCCTCTCCCAACAGTCTGCTGTCTGGTCTACACGCGCATGCAGAGCAGGTGAGTGGGAGGCAATCCAACATGTCTATAACCACACATGCACAAGGAACCGTTTGGAGATAGCTCTGTCCAGGGACAAACAAGGAAGCAGAGGTAGCAAGCCTCCAGGGGAGCCCCCTGGAGAGACAGGGTTATGTGCACCTCTCAGACACCAGTCTGGGAGCTCTGAGGAGCTGGGTCAGCCCCAGGTTACATCAGTTTCTGGAGATGCACTACTCTAGTTGATAAATACCACCTGGTCAAACCACCAAGGCTGCCCATGAGGTTGGTATTAGGCAAAAATGAAGCTCTGAAACCTCTCCCCGTGCCACCAAGGGAGTGGAGGAGGCCTGAGGATTGGAACCCTGGTATTTCCTTAAAGCAAGTGTTTTTCTAATAATTTCACCCACTGAAGTGTCCAGAAAGCAGAGGCCAGAACAAATGGCTGCACTTGAGTATCTACAAAGGAGATAAAAGTTTAAAAGAACTCCTAAAGGTGGCTTGGACACTTCCTATCACCATGTTTCACCACCACTTAAATCCTGTTGCTTTTAAAACCAAAGCAGAAATTTTACAGTACTATCAGCCCACAGCATTATCACTCACAGCATCTTTACATTTCAATATCCTCCACAGGATAACCTTTCTCTGAAACTCTACACTTTACTGCCTCAGGAGTGCTATATGCGATTCAAGTTCAGCCAGTATAAGGACTTGAGAGTTGAAAACAAAACCCATACAAGAAAAGATCCAAAATTCCACTGTCATAGATTAACATCACTGTCTTTATATTTTTCTTCATTTTTCTAATGAATATATTGTGAATTGCTGAGTTATATTTTCATGCTGAAGAGAAAAAATTTTATTGATTTTGTGAGGTTAAAAAAGGAGTATTTTTAGTTAATATTAGATCTGTTTTAATTCAGTGAATGCAGACCTGTTTTCAGGATTCCTCGATCCATTCTAGTAAACATTGACGTAGTAAAAAATCTGGAAAGACCAGAAGTAGCAGTTTAAGTGCCTCATAGGGCCTTCTTTGCAGGAAAGGATATTGAAGTAGTACACTTCTGGATTTTTTTTTTTCTTTCCTTCTTAATTAAAAATCTGGAAACCAAGGCACACAGTGTCACACTACTGAGCCTCTCACAGTGACTGGAAGACACAGCTCAGGTTAAAAGCCACCGGCAAGATTAAGAGCTGTACCCTTTAGTAGATGACCTGCACCAGGCAATCTGTTCTAAAGGCAGGAACCTCTTTGGAGATTTTAGGTGGACCAACAGAGCATTCATCAGTCACGTGGTATGGACACGAAAACTTCAAAAGGAACAAAGAAAACAACCAAATGTAACATCCTTTTTATAGCAAGCTATGGTAAGTTGGGAGATAGCAGAAGTGTTCCAGCCTGAATTGTTTTTCTCCTTTCAATTCTGGCTTCGTTGCTACACTGTTCAGTACAGTATGTTCCATCTTCCACTTTTTTTTTTTTAGAAGGCACATAAAAACTTCAGAAAAACAGCACATGCTGGCACAGAAAAATCTTGAAGGACTGGCAGATACTTGTGATTTCTGAGCATCAGTGGGGTTTTCTATCTACAAATTGTTCAGATGTTGTGGGCTTGACAGAATCTATTCCAAGCTTGTTGTTTCCCTGCTCTTTTTCACAGATTTAGAACACTATGTGTACCAGCCCAGATGCTCTGTTCTCGCTATAAAACAATTTTAGTCAGCTAACTGGATAAGAGAGCTTAAAATAGTGCAGCCCTTTACTGTTTATCAGCTTAACATTTTCCAGTACACAACACTAGACTCTGAGAAGTACAAACCAGTCTGTTTATAATTTACATACATTTTCTGGGGTATTGTTTGAAGTTGTTTTAATATTGGATTGAAAGAAAATAGGATTCAACTGTTTGCATTGTCATTCTAAATAGCGACCAAAGATGTCAGCTAGATGAGCACTTTTCTCTTACAGTAATTACTTGCTAATTAACAGACCCGTTCTCAAGGATTTTGCCTTTCAGTTTTAAAGAAGATCCTGTTCTGGGATTTGTGCCTTTTCCTAGACTCTCTCTAGACACTGGAAAGAGTATTATTGTTTGGCCTTTGTCAGTGTTTAGATTAAAAGACCCAGCTTTTCCTTCCTGCTCAGCTGCATAGCTGACACAGTGTTATGCTCGCATTAGCAGGACTATTCAACTTCAAAGATAGCAACAGATATCAAGACCTTCTCCAGATCTAATCATCACAGAATAAAGTACCAAATGCCACTTATTTTAAGACCAAAATCATTTTTACATGTCAACTCTCTCAAATCCCTGGTGGCATCGTGCCTTTTGGCAAAGGCTGCGACACCACTCATGCCAATAAGGCAGTTGGAATTGAACTGTTTTTATGCCAAATCCCACTAAAACCATAGTAATTGGTTCAGACATAGAAGCTCAGCTGCCTCAATGAGTGCTAAAGCTACCAGTCACTTGACAAGGTGGGGTTTTTTTCAAGCCTGGCAAAATGAAATGAAAAGCAAACATTCCTGTTCATGTCACTGGCCTGAATGGTTTATGTGTTTCTAACCTATTTGATTTTCCATGTTGCATCCATAGCCCAGGACATGTTGACCAGTTTCAACCAAATGGGCCTGAAGGGGAAAAAGGTGTTTAGTTACTACACATTCTACCAAAAAAAAAAAGTTGGGGCTGATTAGCCCCCAACTGAAAGGGGCTGTACATGTACAGCCCAGAAATCCTTATCAGAGGAAGACAAATATCTCAAAGACAGAAAAATACCTCCACAAAGCTCAAACCACTTCAGACATAAGAAAAACCCATCAAAAGACAAATCTTAAGAAGCCACTGTTCAACAAACAGCCAGAGCCTTCATGCCACAGAGCTACTTAACAACAGTTGAGGGTGTTTATCCTCCTTATGGAAAGGATTCTCCAGCTCTAGAAAGGAATGGATATTGGTGTGCTGCTCACTTCTCATGAAAGGAGAAACACCATACACATTCATCTTAGTGACTGCTTCCCAGATGTCTATCAGAAATGTTATATCAGAACCTGCTATTTTGTGACGTGCACAACACATTTGTCTAAATATGGCTGTCATTTTTATCAAAACCAAATACTAACACAATGACTAATAATGGTTCCCTACACTAGTTTCAAGCACTGTATAAAAATATGTCACCTGATTCAGGTTTTTCATTATTCTGTATTATAACAGTACTACACACATCACATCTGAACCTCCAAAGCCAGTGACAAGTCCTTGGTAGTCTTTTAATATTGAAACAGTGACAGTATTTGGCTGCCATGCATGATCCCCATGACAGATGCAAATGCAATTTATTTTCACCAATCATTCCCAGTAGCAGTTTGATGTTTAAGGGAAAAAAATTAAACAAGCTTTATTCAACCTATTGAAGTGAATTATTTCAGTATAAGAAGAGCAGCTGAGGAGACGAGCAGGCCGGACATAAGGCACTTAGGCATTTCTCCTGATTCAGAATCACTTTGTTATCAATCTTTCTTGGATTCTCTCTAGCTGGCAATTCCCTCCTCTCTACCCTACTACTCTATAGCAGGACTCCTCTAACCCACTTGGGACCTGCTATCATACAGAAAAGGGTCAAAATGATAAAGTTCTCCTTCCCAACTCTCTTTTTGTTGACCCAGCACATCACACATTCTCCAAGCCTATTCCCTGCCATGTAAATGAGTAATTTATTCAATCTAATATTTTAGCATCCTGATGAAATATCCTTTTCCCTTACTGAAATCACATACTCTGGGACTTATTCTCCAGTTCTGAAATAATCCTTTCCAGGACAGAAAATCTGCATTTAAAAGAGACATTAAAAAAGAATAAACCACTTAAAAACCAAATTAATCCTTCAGCTTGTTATATACCAGAAAGAAACAATAGAGCTGTGAATTCAGGAAAAGAGGTATAAACTATTCATCCCACATTTGACACTATTCTAAACAAAGGAAACAAGATGTTTCCAGTTCTCCCTTATTTAGAGCTGCTTTGTAATTTATTTCTTACAGAAACCTCTGCAGGGTCAGACTCCAGGGATTCTGCAGGTGCACTGAACTGCAGCATGGTGCATTTCTAACCTTCACAAGTGCATTCAGTTGTGCTGCTGAAATGTTTTCTCCCTGCATCTGCATCAATAAGACTCAACAGTATTTTAGTAACCGAAGAGTTTCTAGTGTAGCTCTGATCTCTTAAGAGTGTCAGACACATGGATTTCCCCTGGCAAAACTCCCGATGACGTACTAGTCTTACCGTAACCAGATAGGAAAGCAGAATAATTTCCTTTATGTAGACAGCAGTATGTAGTATATTCCACAAACTGGATTCTGATCTTGCTTACATCTCACTCTATGTAATAAACTCCCGACAGTTGAACCCACCTGAAAGCTGGCTATTATCAAGGTCTGACAGTCAGAAACACTGCTATCATGCTCCAGTAGCCCCCTGGTTTCCAGAGTACATCTTAAGTAGCTGACCTGAACAACAGCAAAAGAAACCCGCCCCAAACACAAAACAGAGGGAAAAAAAGACTAAACAACCCCAAAATACATAACCCTACCCCAAAAGTTTTATTCCAGATGTGCCACTTCAAAAAGCTTGTCTAGTCTCTGAAAAGCCATCATCAGAGATTCTTGAGTTACTGCTAAGGTTCCTTTGATTACTGTTCCCTCGTGCTTGAAGAGTGGGGGCCAGAGGGGAATAGAAGACTCCCTGATTGAAAGGGCACTTCTCGTTTAGTGCTTACTCTGTAGGAAGTACCTTAGAAGCACATAAATTAATCTGTAACAGAGAGGAGGAACCTGTTGAAAATCTTCATGGCGACACTTGTGCTGTAGGAAAGGAAAAAAGAAAAGAAAAAAAAATCACAAGTCCTAGAGAATTGTGATGTATCCACTGTTCTGCACCATTCCCAACCTTAAAAGCAGGAGCACAATCCTACCCCATTCAAGTTTACAGTTTAATCTTTAGGACACTTTGCTTTAAGAAATGAATATGTACTGAAACAGCACCCAGAATCTGAACTTCTGCTTCCCATGTGAAAGCTGACCGTGTTCTCCTGTTAGGCACATGCTTACAACAAACAAAAATAAACAAAACCAAACTAAAACAAACAAAACCACACATACTGAAAATAAGAGGTCAGGCTACAGCTACCTGCTTGAGAGGAGCTGCAAGAGCCAAAGAAGAGATTACCTGCGAGGAACAGCCTGAGACTCATTATGGGGTTTTTTTTGCCTTCTTCATAGTAACATCACAATACACTCTGATTCCAAAGAACAAGGTAGCCTGAGAATTATTACAATTGGGACATCGAAGACATGGTAAATTGAATTAGTGGCAAGCCTTGGCTGTTCTCCATCATCTGATTAAGAAAGGAGAGACCAAGAAGAAATAACTAAGGAAGTAGACCAGAACTGGAAATATCTACCTGAAGGCTAGCTACAACAAGCCTTAGAAAGGCAGAAGACACTTAGGCTTCTTCATACAAGAGTCTTATTGCATCATCTGTTCTATGAGCTGCTGGGACATGCTAGCACCATACCTCCAATAAGAAGGGCAGTATGCACAACCAGTGCCTGAGGTGCAGTGTAGAGAAGTTGTGAAGTCTCTTTGCACATATTAGGAAAAGGCTTAAAGTCAAAATCTGCAAAGGAAACCCGAAATAGTTAGAAAAATAATGATATGGCAGGATACACAGAGCACACAGTGGCACAGAATAGGAAATAAGAATTTTTCTCCTCCCCAGTGTGTTCTTTCTTCAGTGCAGCCTCATTCTTGTTTGTAACAGATGGCGTATCAAGCATGTGCTGGGGGAGCTTTGGTAGCAGTTAACATCATAGAAACCGGTTTCCTTTAAGCTAGCTGCTCAAGGAGGTATGTGCAATGGTAGTAGTAACTGAAAGCTGCAAGGGTGACCTTTTCTGGGCTGCTTCTAGCTTGTAAAGGAAACACTCTCACTGAGGAAGGATTAAAAGGGAATTAAGAACGGGCCAGCCAGGGGTAAAAGCTAATGCAAATAGTTGTCCCAAAAGCTTCAGGGTGAAAAAATCCAACAACTCCACATGCACAAAAGCAAGAATAACTGTATGGGAAACATATATGCATGCATCTATATCTAGGAAGAGAAGCCTATAGGAAGCTGTTGCAAGCTGTGGAAATTCTAAACATATATGTCAGCAGTGTGGTTAAAGCCTTCAGTTGGAGCCAAGGGAGGCCCTCCACAATTCAACGAAATTATCCAGTTTGGAAAAATAAAACCAAACCAAGCCACCACTACAAAAAACCAAACCAAAACAGCATGGAAAGCAAGCTTCAGTGGAAATTAAGTACTGCTTTCTTATAAGAGCTAAAGGCATTAAGAAGTTCCTCGTAAGGCAGGGGTACGGGTCTAAACCAAGAAAAGGATGAGCAAACACTTACCTTCCACATCCATGCTTGTTTAGAAGAGACTGAGCAAACTACAATTTTAGAGATCCAGAGGGAAGCAGGAGATCAGAGGGAGCCCAGTACTACATAAACTGAAACTGAGCATGGGGAGCAGCTGAGATTGAGGAAAAATACAGTTGGACAGGATTAGATCAGCTAATATGGACTTGCCTCATACTGATTGCTAAAATAAGAGTGAAAAGTCCTTTTGAATCTGTGCATCAGAAATAAGCTTCAATTTCACAGCTTCATTAACCAAACATCACTCTTCCAGGTATTTTTAATTTTTATGTGTCTTTTATTGAAATGTAAGGTATAAAACACTAAAGGGCTTGCATTAAACCACCATTTATTCATTCCAGTGAAGATGTTGCTTTATGTAAATGGTACCTTTTGAAGTTGGAACAGAAATTGCCATGAGGCCCTTCTGGGATCCATTCTCTTTCCTAGATATTTGTTCTATTTCTATACATGACTGCTGGCACTGCACTGAAATAAGGGTTTCTTTGCTGCTGTCGATGCAAAAAGGAGAAAACCAGCAAGTAACCAAAGAGCAATGCAACAAAAGGCTCTAAATCAGCTGCTTCAAAGAGTATGGGATGGATTCACCTGGCTTATTTCAGCATTGCAAAGGTACACAGACCAGCATGGTGACTGAAAACCTAAGCAAGGAATTGATGTTTCCCCTATGGTCAGTGAAAAGAAACAGATGCCTCTGAAGAACAATGCTAAGTGTTTAACTGAGGCAGTTTTGGCTCCAAACACAGGTGAAACTAAAGCCAGCCAATGGATAGGGAATCAGTAGAGTACCCTGTAACTTACTTTAAGTAATCAAAACACAGTCATACGTCAAAGCCCAGTGTGGGTATGGAAAAACACCTATATTCTCCAGTGGATGTCCCAAAACCAAAAGCACAACACACTTATGAGAAAAGTCCTTTTGACTTGATGTCATTACCACAAGCAACAGCTGACACAGCTGGAGGCTCAGGACTTGTCTGCACTGCAGAACTGACTACGCAGAGCGATGCCACAAAAAACAGTTGGGAGGGTGCCCCTTATGGATGTGTAGTGTGGATGGGCAGGTGTTTCAACAGTATGATCACGGTCCCACAGCCTTCAGCCTGGAAGAGTACATAGCCCATCACCAGATACAGCATCCCAAGAGCTTTGTCTTCCGAAGCAAATTAAGGCAGCGTTTACCCCACTGATTCCTTTCCATCCTCTCAGTAACAAGCACAAGACTTGTTCTGGATGAGAACACACACAGCAGCCCTGACAGGAACAGAATAAGGGAGAGTGTGAAATCCTGGTTCAAATCCTGCTATTTCTGACTCATTACATTAAACACAAAAGAGAACCTCAGCACCACTGCACACAATAAACCTACAAAACTTGGCAGGTTTCTTTGATGCATTTGGTAAGCAGCCTGCTGCCATTGTGATTTTGCTCCTCCCTCAGACTGACACAGCTGGGAGGGAAGAAAGATTTGAAGATACAGAACTCAGGGACCATATGCAAGTAGATTTAACAAAAGTCTCCTCTTTAAGCAGAACAAACACGATTGATTTCAGCAGAATAATAAAAAATATAAAATCAAAGTTCAGCAAAAACTTATTCTTTTCAAACAGCAGTGGGAATACTAAGTGTAGAATTGCTCTGCATTTGCTTCTGAAGGTCTATCAGCATTTTGTTTCTTCTACAATGCTGCTGCCTCAGGAACAGCTTAAGAAGCTAAAGAGGTGGGAGAACGTCAGGGGCCTGCTAGAATTTAACTCCAAATCTTAGCTTTTTGTCTCATCTCCCCAAAGATGGGAGTAAAGTGCTCAGAGTCAACTATGATAGCGCTAGTGGAAATGAACCAGTGCTGACAGTGAAGGAATAAAGAAGTCTTACAGCATGAAAGCAAGGCAACCAAGTTTTAAGCCACACACACACCCACACACACACACTTTTTGGTGTGACTCAAGGAGTGATGGACCAGATAGGAAAATCAGAAGTGGACTGAGAATAGCCAGTTCCAGAAATCTGTTCATTTTTGTTTTCATGTCATTCTCTTTTGATTAATAATCTTTTGGTACATACTCTTAGATCAAGAGACAGCTCAGCAGTTTTGAAAAGTGCTATTTTTTTGTCTTTATTATGAAGAACCACCATCAATAAGGACTTCTACTGCATTTCATTTACACATTAAAAACCTCTCTTAATTGGAAGCAATTGTTTAAAGATTTGATTTTCTATAGCACCTCGTGATAATTATTCTGATGCAAACACTTTAAAGGGAAAGGTCAAAAGTCAGAAGCCAATCACATGTTATCAAGAATGTCCCTCAAGAGACTTAGTCTGCTGAAAGCCTTATACTAATCCTTCCAAGATATTCCTTAATGCCAACACATCTGAAGAGAACCCTGCAGGAAGCTCCTGTATTGAACATAACACCCACTCAAGTAGCTATTTATTGCAAAAAATGCCGAGTTAAAAAAAAAAAAAGATTTGCTTCTTTTGCATGAGATTTTATCCACTCTGTACAGTCTCTGTGAGCATCACTCAGCTTTGGATTTTGGGTTTTTCCTTTAGTCAGCTTCTAAACTGTACTTTCCCAATACAAAATAAAATAACATTTAGCCTGTGACCTTCAGCCACAGAAACTCCTAGAACAGATAGCATAATATCAGTGTTGTACAGCAAGAATGAAGCACCCTGACGACTTCATGTGTGCAGCACTCCAAGAAGCTCCCACACACAGAATGAAGCAAAGAGTGAGCTGCTCCCCAACTTTTGTTTTTTTGGGTTTGGTTTGTTTTTTGTTTTTTTTTTTTTACACTGGAATACCAAACTTTAAATAAATCCTTGAAGAAAAAAAAATATATAAAGGATCATCAGACAATTTTAACTTGTTCTAAAATCTGAGAGAATGGAAAAGATTTTGAAAGGTCTAAAGACCATTGATAACTGGTCAAATATAGCTGTGCTTACTCACTTTAATAAACTAAATCTATGGGATTATTCAGACAGTTAAGGCTACAGAACAAAAATATACACTAGAAGAGAAAAAAAAAAAACAGAGGGAGAGAAATTATTTCCTTGTAAGGCTACTGAGGTAAGGAAAATATCTCAATTAAAAGGGAATCATAAAAAATGGAATCAGGGTAAAAAAATTTGCTTTTAGTATATTTAAAGCAAGCCTGATCCCTGAGCTGTAGTTAAATTTCTTCCCTTACTACTCTTACAAACAAGAAGCAATTTTTTTTTTTTTTTAAGATTAATAGGGAGGTCAACCTTGACTGTCAGCCACCACTGTAGCTAGGTAACTGTTCCAAGATGTGGCAGAATGACAAAAGGATGGGCTGTTTTCTTCCCGCTTTTACTGCTCTGATGAAATATCACCATGAGCCCCAAATAATTAAGATCTTAACAGTTCTTTTCTCCCTGACTTCTGATATATAAATATATATATATACACACACACATTTTTAATCAGGCAAAGAGGGCTAATACAAATCAAAATCAGTTATGGCTATTAATCTGTGTCTCTCGGCAAAGATTTTTGGCATGGGTAGCAGAAATTAGTCAAACTTCAGCGCGAATGAGACTTTTGCTCCCAGTTCCCCTACATTACATCTAGGACAGCTTCTGCCCCAGCCAACCCCTATAACTTCCAGCATTTTTTGAATTTAACTTGGGCCCATTAAGTATTGTGAGACATGAGTGTAGCTCATTTGTAGCTGTAGATGTGGGCAGAGGCCCAGGGAGATTCCAGAAGGATGTTTTATTGTGAAAACA
Source organism: Heliornis fulica (assembly GCA_013399135.1). Taxonomy (NCBI): domain Eukaryota; kingdom Metazoa; phylum Chordata; class Aves; order Gruiformes; family Heliornithidae; genus Heliornis; species Heliornis fulica. Next base: position 10,402 of record VXBZ01011036.1, on the reverse strand, counting down.
AGGAAGCAGAAGAGCTGTATACAAGAGCTGTTATTGAAGATAATATCATTTTCTTTGCTGTACAAAAGCACGTTTGTTCAGTGTTAAGGAGGATATCTTCCTCTGCAAAACTTCACCATTGCCGGATGAGCACGATGGCCCAGAATAAAGCAGATAGTCAAATAGCACAGGTCCCTTATCTGCCAGGCTTTGGAAGCTATCCAGCCTCTCTGACAGACCAGCAATCACCTTGCTACTACCCAGGGTACACACACTCCTCCCTCTTCCCCAGCTCCTCCAGGCTAAACGAGGGCAGAGCATGAAATTACTCCCCAGCAATGTTGGTGGTGATGCTGATTAACTTGGGGACATGAAAATCCTCCCACCTGAGCCAGGTTTCCATCATATATGCCCACATCACACCAGTCTTGCATGGAAGATCACTACACCACGCACACATTCCTCAGTGTAAAAGAGTTTGCTGTTGTAGGAAGACTGGAAAGCAGTCACTGAATGTTACTTTTTTGTCCTGCACTATACACAATTCATTATGTAGGAAAAGCAACTGCCAGAACTGCATTTTTGTTTATCCTGACTCCATAAGTGATGAGGAGTCTGTCAGTGATCAGTTTTGCTGGATGTTGCTTTTGCCCTTATAACTCACTTTTCCTTCTTTGATTTTTAAAGAACTAGAAAATGAGGAAATTAAGTTAGTACATGTTATTCTTTCCTTCTTGAGCTCAGAATAGGCTTAAAAATATCTTTAAAAATCTTTTCAGATCTCATGATCAATGCATTTATGAAAACACACAAGGTTATCAAATACTACATTGGATTAATTTGTGGTTTTTTTTAATTACATGTTAACTAATGGTAGTTTATCTTTTAGAATTTAATAGAAGGAACAGCAGAAGTATTTGAGAAAAACAATTGGTTTATACATATTTATAGAAAGTAAATTTTATCTATTGTTATATAATTTCCTAGTTAGAATAATAATTCCCGCTAAACTTTGCATCTCAGAAAGGGCACTAAAATAAATCTTATGTCAGATCCATAACATTTCTCTGTAAGAAAATAGACCATTTAAAAATTTTATTGAAGCTTGTATACTGCATAAATAAGCAGTTCAGAAACATGCCCCTATGAGCAGCCAAGAACTGAAGCAATAGCTTGGTATAAGTTACCTTCTCACATAAGTTTCTGCATCGTGTGTGTAGGGAGAACTGAACCTTCAAAGGCATTAAAAAAATAATAATTGTAGAACTTGGAACCTGAACACACAACCTGAGGTATCCAGCTGTCTGCTTTGCTGAGAATTAAAAGTAAATAAGTGAACATAACACTCTGCAGCTTTCACTGGTACCTCTTCATAAAGAATACTTTGCTTCCAAAACCAGCAAGGCACAGAAACGAGCTGGCAAAAAGATGAAATCCCTTTACACACAGTGTTTACACTGAAAAACACAGGCAATAAAGAGAATGTCAACTGCAGCAGCTCCAATCTTGTTTGTCACCAGATTAACTAGAGAGCCAAGGAGGACAATGAGTCGGCCATTCATGCCTATTAGGCTTGCTGAGAAAGGCTCCATTCACTCACCAGCTGGCATGGTGGCAAAGCTATCTAAAGATGCGAACAAGCACAAGGGGTAGAGGCAGCCGGGTCCCGCTGCAATCTGAAACCAAAGCTGCAATTAATTATATATGGAATGGGCCAGGCACTCCTAGCATTGTAATCAAATGGGACCACACNAAAAAAAAAAGAAAAAATTCTTTATCACATAACATGCGCTATAGAAAGGCAGTTAGTGGTCTTGCAACAGAAGAGATTTGGATTTTTTAAATTCTTTACATCGTTATTCCTGTTGACAGGCTTTATTAGTTTATAACTTGACATGTAAAGTGTACCACTCCTGTTTTATTTCCAATGTGCTTTATGTACCTAACCGTTCATTAATTTTTCTACCACCAAAATCAGCCACTTTCATTTTTCTCCTTTCATATATGTTTGTCCCCACACATATAGCAATAATTTTATACTACTCCAGTGCTTGTACCTTATAGATATTTAAGTCTTCTTGTTCCTTACTCAAACTGCTTGCAAATCACAAGTCTAACGTGGGAAGTTCCCAATAGTCTCAACCACACATTGGCACAGTCCACAGAAGTCAAGATGCTGTAGACATGTTTCAGATGAGACCAGACTCACCTAACTTCCCCTTGGAGGATCACACCAAGATGGCACAACTGTTTTTCCTTTGGTGAAAGCTGCATGCAGTTTGAGGCAAAAAA
>VXBZ01011035.1:5618-27252 GCA_013399135.1 Heliornis fulica | reverse complement strand
CCCAGTCATAGCACTAACAGTTGTTGCCGCCACCGCCGCGTGCCTCTTCGGCTGAGTGAAACACAAGCAAATTCCTTATTTGTATTTTACTTTGGTTAAACTATGTTTGCTTCTATATATATAGCACAGATCAACTATTAAGCTGCTTAAATATCAATAATTCCTATGACTGACCTTTGAAAAGTAAATGATGACAACAAACCTGTTTTCAGCCATAATCCAGATTTTATTTGACTATAACATGAAATAGGATGATGTATTGCAGTGCTAATGCAGATTAGCTTTAATTTTCTTCTTTAGGGATTAAATTCTTCTCTAGGATATCTCAGATATGCAGGTCATTTTGCATATCATCACAATACAGTCTTCTGTTTACCTTATTTGTGTGATTTTATCAGTGACATGGCAATTATTGAAATATTCAGAAGCTAAATTGTAAGTATTATCCACAAAGTTGAAACTTCTTTTATATGAATAAACTAACAATTCATATACAGAAGACTGTGAGATCGGCCTGACATTTTTTTATTTATCTATAATTGGTAAATTCATATCCCTGAATATGAGAGATTTCTGGAGCAGGCATTCACATCTATCAAACACAACTACTGACTTTCAAAACTGACTGACTACTAAAAATGCTTTATTCTCCTCTTCTGTTTACAACTAAAATTCAGTGTTTGCCTTCAAACTGGCATTGGCGTCCTGCAAATTTGCGAGGCTTGTCAGTATCACACAGAAGGGTGACTCAGAGGCATGACTGCTCATTCCAAGGGACACAGCTGCAAAAAGGGAAATCAGAAAAGCTATTGCAAAGAATTAATGCCCTAAACTCATCAATTAAAAATCGCTTTTGGCAAATTACCTTTTTTGTGCCTGCTGTACAGTCAACATAGGGATAATGCCTTGAAGCAAACTGACATTTAGCCTCAGTCTCTACAGATATGGGGTTATGTTCTTGTTTAGGAAACAAAGCAGAAAAGGTCCTGGCTGTTTTTTCCCAGAAGTGCTCTGCAGCTGACAAGTACATCACTTTCTTTGACCATGGGCTTCAGGCATTTGTAGTACACACAAATGACACTCCAAAATGTTTACATTTTTTTCCACTGGAAAAAGTAGAATAACAGCCAAATGCACCATCTCTGATGTCAAGAATATAGTTTAAAGGAAAATGTATTTTACAATAGAAATATCTTTTATAATATAAACAACAATTTTCCATCTTAATTTGTATTTTTACAATAGAAATTCCTGGATTCAAGTCTAACCCTTAAGGTCACAGAAAGATTAGTAGTTGCACTTTTTTATCTGTTAGTCTAGATTAAACCCCATCATAGAAGTGAAAGAAAAGGGACAAAAAGTTAAAACTTAGTGATTAACACAGATGAAAAAGTATTTCAAGAGTTAAATAAAGTCTAATTAACTATAGAAATGACAGGCCTGTCCATTTTTTTTTACAAAACTATTTTTGTTTTGATTTATCTTCCTTCCTGCACAGCTTTAAAGAAAACCACAGAGGAAATCCTCAGAAAATAGCTTAGTAGTAGATATATATTGCTACTATGCCATTGGTAGAATCAAATGTTCACTCTTCTAACTCTCCTTTATTTTGACACCGTTCTAAATAAAGTGTCTCAGTCTTGATACAGAGAAAATATTTCAAAATAAATAACTTGGCAAGCCTTCAGCTTAAGTACCTTAATTTTCTGTACTTTGTAAGGTGGTCACAGAAGCTAACTACTGATGAAATCTCAGCATGATGACATATATCCATTAAGATTTAACAAGGGATGTGCCATGGGTGTAGACCTAGAATTCAAAGTAACGATGTACATGCATCTAAGAAGCTCTTTCTTGGTGAGTCAGTGAGGAAAATAATGTGGTTGCCTGGGAAATTTTTTCAAGAATACTTCAAAAGCATGTTTGAATGACTGCAATTCACTTCCCAATATCTAACTGCAAATAGGGTAGGAGTCTCAAGGTGTGAAACTTTACAAGCTCTTGGAACAAAAAAAAAAAACATGGACATGGGAGAATGTACAAGGTGAAAGAGTCAGTGTTAAGAGATGTGTGGTTTGCACCATAGAAGCATACAGCTCAGTTGCCCACTGTTTGTACTGTATAAGACTAATGGTCTTCCATCGTTCTCCAGTCAGGGCTCCAGAGTTAATATTTCAGCCTCTCCTCATAGTTCATTTACAAAGAAAACAATACAAAACAGTGAAGCTGGTGGCACCTGCACAGAAATGTCCAGAGAATAAGGGATATTCTGTAAGCTGGAAAGAGTATAGAGAGTTGGAAACAACTTGAACAGCTTGGAGATAGACCGTGGTATAGATGAAATTAAAACACATGTTAAGTTTTCTTACTCTTTACCTGCCAGTGATACCAAGATATAACTAGTGTAATTATTCTGTTTTAGAGACATGAACATGTCCATGAAAAGCCAAGCTTCTTGCTGCCATTCAGGCTTTTGAGTGCAACTAATAACAAGAAATATTTCAAGTGCAAGTCACTGACCACTGAAAGGTTTATTGCATTTTGATTATGTACAAATGTGAGATTTAATGCCACAGCTCAATAATTTCCTTTTTTGCAGATCTGGGACAAGAAGACTTAAAGCCTTTAGATTGTGTAGAATTATTTAAGGGAAACCAGAAACTGACACTTCCAGCACATTTTTGATTCCCTGGCTGCAGTTGTCCAATCCAGATTGGGTATCAAGATAGCCCAGGTGTTCCTACACCATGGTGTTCCAACACAAACTTCCTGTGGTGTGGCTGTCCAAGTTTCCTACCCACACCAGTCTCTGCTGGTGCTTAAGCCCCTCACAGTATACAACTCTAGAAGGTGAAGGGACTCCTCACTGCACAGGAGAATCACAGAATATTAAGAGCTGGAAGAGACCTTGAAAGGTCACTAAGTCCAACCCTCCTGCCCGAGCAGGATCATCTAGAGAAGATCTCATAAGAATGCATCCAGATTGGTCTTGAATGTCTCCAGAGAAGGAGACTCCACAATCTCTCTGGGCAGCATGTTCCAGTAATCCATCACCCTCGCAGTGAAAAAGTTCCTCCTTCTATTAAGATGGAACTTACTATATTCCATTTTGGAACCATTTCCCCTTGTTCTATCAGTGGCTATCTCTGAGAAGAGCCTGGATCTATCCTCCTGGCAGTCACCCTTTATATATTTATAGTCATTAATGAGATCACCCCTCAGTCTCCTCTTCTCCAAGCTGGAGAGACCCAGCTTCCTCAGCTTTTCTTCATAAGGAAGATGTTCTACTCCCTTCATCATCTTACTGGCTCTGTGCTGGGCTCTTTCAAGGAGTTCTATGTCATTCCTGAACTGAGGGTCCAAGAACTGGACACAGTACTCCAGGTGAGGTCTCACCAGGGCAGAGTAGAGGGGGAGGAAGACCTCTCTTGACCTACTAGCCAACCCCCTTCTAATAGACCCTAGGATGACATTGGCCTTCTTGGCCACAAGGGCATATTGCTAGCTCATGGTCATCCTGCTATCTACCAGGACCCCCAGGCCCCTCTCACCTGCACTACTCTCCAACAGGCCAGTCCTCAACCTGGGGTTGTTCCTTCCAAGATGCAATACCCTACACTTGTTTTTATTAAATTTCATTAAATTTCTCCCTGCCCAGCTCCCCTACCTGTCTAAATACTGTTGAATGACAGCACAAGAAGCCTCTTCTAAAACCAAAGGAGCACCTTTCCCCTCTCTGTATCTCGACAGAGCAACCCTTAGGGCCCAGTAGGCCTATGTGGTTTGGCACCACACAGCGCAGCCTCCTTTAGTTCCCCCTTGGAGGTGACAGAAGGAACTGACCCTTCTTCAGATGCGTCTTCATGTGAAGTAAGGTTTGGGAGGGCTTTTTGCTGTGGAGTTTGTCTTTTGCTGTGGGCCACACGAGCTGCTGGTCATGGTCAACTTTGAAAGTTGAAGGTCAGTAGCTGTATTTCTAAAGACAAGCAGTGCACAGCTGTGAAATTAACGTAATTTTTTTAAGTTTTTCGTTACTCTTGTTGACTAAAGTAGTTTCCTCCCTTTGAAACATTTATATAGCCCTCTGTCTGCATTTAATTATAGCTACAAACTTCAGCTCGCTCTGTTCAATATTTCAGCTTATCATCACCCAGGGAAAGAAAAAAAAAAGGAAAGAAGGAAAAGAAGACGTCATTTAAATATATCACACTCTCTATTTAAATGTGCTTCTGTGACAGTAACTTATCGTTTCACTAAATATATTTGTAACTAGACAGTAATATTGACATTACCACTCATTGTTGAAGAGTAAAGAAAAACATTATCATTTTTTGTACTGATATCTGTGAGGAAGTGTTTCATAATTCAGAATTTGAAGTATTCACTCAAACTATATATAGTTGGAATATATACAACTTTTTATAATGTTTTTTATAAAGGGCAATAATTTATATTCACAGAATGACAGAATCACAGAATGTTAGGAGTTGGAAGGGACCTCAAAAGATCATCTAGTTCAACCCCCCTGCCTGAGCAGGGTCACCTAGATTAAATCATACAGGAATGTGTCCAGATTGGTCTTGAATGTCTCCAGAGAAGATGCCACAACCTCTCTAGGCAGCATGTTACAGTGATTTGTCACCCCCACAATGAAAATGTTTTTCCTTATATTCAGATGGAACTTGTTTTAAAGTGTATTTCAAAACTTATTAAAGTTTTGTACAGGAAATAGTAGTGCTATATATGTTTCAGTTGTATTTTAGTACCTTGAAGAACTAGAAAAGGTTGTTTTTAAAAAAAAAACCCAAAAAACAAAAAAAATAAGCTTTAACCCACTGATTACTTTTCTCCACAATAAGGCAAATATGCTCACTTAGGAAAATTGACAGTATCCTAAGCTTTCACTCTTTCAGTCATCATTAAAATAAGGAAAACTTTTGTATCTACTTTTTCCTGTGCCTCTGCCATGACCTCAGTCATTGCATGAAGCAGGCCTTGAATTTATCTACAAATGCTGTGAACACACATTCTTAAGGGTTCTTAAAAGATACTTTTGTGTGTCTTTTAAAAAAAATGTTATGGAATGTGATTATTGGATGGATTTATTCACAAGAAAAGTGGAGAACATAGGTAATATGTTTAACTCTCAAGTTGGCCAACAGTTATTAAACAGGTGTCTAAACTCTAGAAAAATATGCTGGCAAATTTTTCCTGTATATTGTCAGCATGACGAGAAATCAAGAGCATGTTTTATGTATAAAAACTGACTAAGAATGATGAAAAAAAAAGGCAAATCCAAGACAGAAATTTTCTGGAGGTTACTGCACTCCCGTTTAATTGCCAGTCATGTCTAGAAGTAACAGAGCAACAGAAATCTGACATTTCTGTAACTTAGCCAGTTCCAGGCAACCTTGTGTACATTTTTATCACCTATATCTAAACATCCATTTCCACTTCTGGACTTAATGAAACCATTTTGAGCAACCCAAGTTGTGGTCATGCTGGCATTCCCCTAAATCTGATCTTTGTCTAGTTCTTCTATGAACAAAATCTAAATTTAGTTTTAGAATTTACTAAGTGTAAAAACGAGACAATACTGGTCAACTTCAAAAGTGGAAACCTTAGCAAAACAAGACCTTCTTGTGTGGGAACTTCTCAGCCTAGCTGCATCAATATCTGAATAATTGGGATTTAGATGGTAAAGTACATGCTCTTGGCAAGGTGTGTGTGTTTTAATGAACGTGCAAAAACGAAGGTCATAGATAGAAGCTAGGAGCATGAGAACCAAAAGAGATATCTTGAGAATTTAATTGGCTTCTGAAAAACAGTCCTACTTAATGAAAACAAGGACAGGTGGTTATGCAGCGAGGTTTCTCGTGAGATATGCAATAAAAGGATAAGAAGAGGGAGAAGAGAGAAGACATGAAAGATGAACATGGAGGATGGATAACAAGATGTAAATGAAAGATGAACATGGAGGATGGATAACAAGATGGATGGATAAATGAAATCAAGGTTCTCTCAAATTCATCTCAGTGTGCTGAGCTCTTTTCCACTCACTGATACCCCTTACCTCTCTGACAGAGACCTTTGCTTTTCTTGTTGGCATTGTTGCAAAGATGGGAGGCTTCCTGAAGTAGGTTATTAAGTGAGCTTTGCAGAGCTCTGCAAGAGTCTTCTTTCAAAGATGGATGAATGATGTGGAAGTGAAAAGGACAGAGGTCCTTGTTTGAGAATGAGTAAATGACCAGAGGAATCCTAGTTCCCTGGAAATAAATCTTGATAATTAGGTTGGAAACAGCCTGTGAAGTGCATACCAGCAACTTATGATAAATGAGAAAGAGAAAAGACAATGAATACTTGCAAAAAGAAAGGAAACCTGAAAAACTGTTTAACTAGGTAAAGAATAGTTGTAGCAAGGCTTTTTGTGCTCTTACTGGTAGAAAAATAATCTCTCTGTACCACAACTTTATATTCTCTGATTCCAACAAGAATAACCTCTGTTATCAATTCTTCAGAGCTCTTTTAAAATGACAATGGACAACAGATATGAATTAATTGACTGTTGTATTTTCTTCTGTTGTTCATAAGCAATCATCAGGAAATCTGTGTCAGAATCCAAAAGCCACCACAGTTGCATTGTCTTCTCTTTAGCTTCCTAGACATATTAAACACTCGAGGGTCTGATTTAACTGTGGATTTTAGTATCTTCCTTCAACTTAAATATGAATTAATGATATACTATGATGGCATTCTTGCAAATATTTAAAAAATAGTCAAAAGAGATGTTGCAGGAAACTTCCAAGCATATTTATTAAACTTTTGTTATTACAGAGAACATATGTCTACACTGTACTGAGCATCTCTTAGATTACACTAGACACTTTTTATTGTGTTTAGCTCCTCAAAATTAAAACATTTGATATAATCTATGATGTATTCAAAGGCTGGCATGGTGGGGCTTTAAATGTTAAGTGAGCTCAAAGTTCACAGGAGAACTTCTCCATTACTGTTGCAAACTTCATATATTCACAGCTCCACTTGTCAGCCATTCTCCAAAGTGCACTTGATGCAATGTGCCAGTACTGACCTTCATGACATTCTTCTCTAAGCTATGTCCTACAGGTAATGTAAATAATCCTAGAGGTAAAAGATCCAGAGGGTAGATAAACTACAGCAATAATCAAAGCAGCACATACTCTCAGTCATGCAATGAGTCAGCAAGTTTCTGCATGTACTTGCTGTACTAGAAGTTTTCTGTACTCTGTATGGCTTCATTTAGTGTTGCTTGCCAATATTTAAGTTAATCTTCTCAGATAGCTTACATCCTACAGTGTGAAGTAATACACTTTACCCAAGCTATATAAATCATATTTACATACATGGACTATTGTGATTTTTCAGCTTAGCTTGGCAGAAAATTTGTAGCACCCAGATTATAACTGAACTGGCTATCCACACTGAAATGCTAGTGGTGGGGGAATAGAATATAAATTGTCTTGGAAGACAATTGTCAGAGTTTTTTAGATATTCGAGTATGGCACTTTCAATGAAACCAATGTATCTCGAAAAGCTGGACCTTTGTTAACCCCCGGATGTAGGAGTATACAGCATAAACAGTATTTCATGACACTAATGCACAGTATAAGTTTCATTTACTGAGTAAATGCTCACTGGAGCTTGAGAGACAGAAAAAATTTACAAAGGTTATTTGTAGTGTAGTGGCCCAGAAAAAAATTATTTTAAAAAATATAAGTTTTACTGTAAGTACAAGCATTATATGTTCTCAATCCTAAACTGTATGTACACCCCCACCCTTTTATATCAGCCATTTTCCCACTGTTTTTCTTATGGACCTTTGGCAATCTTCAACTTTAAAACTTAGCTTCTCATCACTTCCAGGTCACAATTTTGTAATATAATCAGAGTATTATAAATGGTTCTTGGGTTTTTGAAGAACAAATCTCTTTAAACATCTCATCCATCAATGAAGCCTACATAGCCTGAATGGTACACATATCGGAGTTGGAGAACTGCTGTCACAGCAGGTGTTAGGATATAGCTTTCAGATTGCCATTTTTCTCTTCTTGGTTATGAAAACACCATCTTTCAAAAAAAAAAAACCCCTTTTTTTTTTTTTTTTTTTTTTTTTTTTTCTTCCACTGTTTGATTACTCCCTGGATGAATGAACTTGAAAATATGTTTTTTGACTGTATTTCCCTGCACTTGATCACTCTCTGAAAAGGAACAAGTCAAAATTTTTGCATAGCTGTGTATTAGAAATTTTGATCTTCAACCATTCAGATACTTAAAATGTTAAAAATCTTGTTTTAATAGATGACATTTAATTGCAAGAAACTTGTGGCGTATCAAAAGGCACGGACTCCGACTGTGGTGTGTCAGGAAAAAAGTTTAATAACAACAAAGCAAGCTTTTATACCTTATAGATGGCTGGCACAAGAGCCTGCAATCGAGTTTCAGTACTTTTCCATGTTTACACACAATTAGTTAACGCGGGAAGTGTTAACTTCCTTATCTAAAGTGTTGTCCGGCGCTAATGGACTTTCATTAACATTATAAAGCGTAGCATCTTCCAACGAACCATACCACTTAAGACTACAAGGTAATGACCCAGCCCCGAAAGACATCAGACACCAAAGCCACAATTTCTTCACAACAGTCATGTCTCTTTCTCAGGGCCGTTTTTTGCCTCCTACAGAAACTAGGATTTTATGTTTGTTGTAAAAATATATTACAAAATGACTCAAGACATTTCACTTACCGAGTCCCACATACTAAAAATACTCTAATCTGAAAGATGAATCAATGCAGGAAAACTAGGGGGCTGCAAGTCTTGTTGATATGTAGCTCATATCAGAATTTGTATGAAAACATTTCAATGAGATAAGGAAATGAACACTGAAATTACTGATGAATAAAATGAGGAAATGGGGATATTAAGAACCTAAAATAAGATAATTCTTATTTAGTTGTTGAGAAGAAGTATTTTTAATGCACTTACAAACTTGCCTGACCTACAGCAGAATGGAAAGAAATTTAAAAATCTATAAAGTTTAATGGTCATAGTTACCAGCCACAGTGTAGTTTCTAGATTTGTTTTTTTAGCAAACTTATCTGTCCTGCCTGCTAATAATCCACAGTAAAATATGAAAGTTGTATTTTGCATCATAGACATGCAAAAATAATAATGAAAAAGTTCAATTTTTTTTCTAAAGCCTAACCAATATTTCTGTCAGTCTTCAAAAAAGAAAAAATCAACTACTGAATAAGTAACGATTATGCAAAAAGAAACCAGCCTCAAAACCCCCCAAAACCCCATAGTGTATTTAAGGGATACACAGAAGTCATATTGACATGAGGAAAACAGAATCCACAACCCTTGAGATTGTAAAGTAGGTATGTTTTATTCAGCGCTGGGCAGCAAGGAGGGGGTAGTCCCACCAAAGTTGTCTGCGATATTTGGCTTTGTATTTATACAGCAATAAGTGACACATTCATAACCTCTCCCAAAATGGTGATCCATACAACAATGAGTTCCATATTCTCCACCTTTAACTCCTCCCAGCTGCGCACATATGGTGCTCGCTGGTGGAGGTGGGCTGGGATCTCAGGGGTGAAGTCTGTAGGTCTTCCTCGCAAACTTCCATATACCATCTGTTTTGTCAGGGACGGTGCCTTGTCCTTAACTTGTTTGATGAGTTCCCTTTCCTCACCTGTCTGACCAGTTCTCGCAACTTAATCTCCTAAATGGTTAGATCCTCTATCAATATTAAGTCTATGTTTCCTCCTTTCTCCAGATGTACTTTTAAAAAAAGGTACTTCCTTGAATGTAATGTAAAAGAGCTATAAATTCCCCCATTTTTTTTTCTACAGCAACCACTTTTAATAAGTGAGTTACAGAGAAGAACGAAGGGTACCAAACTAAGTGTTTCATCTTGCAAAGAAAAAGTCATGGAGAAAGCAAATTTACCATGGTACTATATTTTTAGCACAGCAACAGATGAACTCAGAATGTTGATTCTGGATGAATGTGTGCTAGCAGCTGTAAATTGGAAGCTCTGTGTGTAAGAAATAGTGCTATCTTCATGTGCTGCTCTAAGTATGGCCTTCGTGTGTTGTCATTTAACCCTTTTGTCTATTATGTCTCTGTCTTGCATGTGGAAGTAAGCATCAGATGTGTAAATAATTTCCCAAAAGTGAAAACCTGGGTTGGTTAATCTGTGAGTGAAATGTGAAAATCAAAAGGTGTATCAATTACTTTTTTCAAGCCCATTTGCATTTTTGACAACAATATTTTCAGGCCCTTAAATAGAAAGTGATGCCCTTGTATATACTTAGTGGTATGTAACTGACACAGGTTACTTCTGAAGGGTGATCAGAGCAGAAAAAAGCAGTCAAGGATTTAAGGATTCAAGTCTTAACAAACCCAGAATTAGCAGTTCTGCATTTTGCAATTTGATCGCTGTATTACACGCTCCTTATTTTCTGTTTTTTTTTCAGGTCCAGAAAAACCTGCATTATCTTAAGTACCTGATTTTTATTAAAAATAGTGTTGCCACTCCCTTAATACTCTGACAAATGCACAGATGGGAGACTTTGAGGGAATTGTTAAAGAAAAAAAAGTAAAAGGTCAACTAAAAAAGAAAAAAAGTCTTATTTGAGTTTATTTTAAAACCGCTTCATTTTAAGCCTGTGACGTTATTTTAGTAATGGGACACTTTTAAATGTGGTTGTAAAGAAACTTATGTCTTCCCTCTTGAATCAAACTACAAAGCTGTCTCTTTCTGAACTGATTCTGACCTGGATTATGCTTGGATGAAACTAAAGAGTAAACTAAAGAATAGTAGCTTTACTAACAGGACATGATTTAATATACATGCTCTCTGACAGGAGCAGATCCTGAAGACTACTTCTGCTTGTCATCCCTAAGTGGGGTGACCACTGAATATATGGTTAAAGCACTAATATCCAATTAAACAGAAATGGACTTTGTCTTACTCTTAGCATCATAGAATCACAGAATGTGTTAGGTTGGAAAGGACATTTAAAGGTCATCTAGTTCTAGCCCTCTGCAGTAAGCAGGGACATCTTCACTAGATGAGGTTGCTCAGAGCCCTATCTAGCCTGTGATTGAATATCTCCAGGGATGGTGCCTCCAGCATCTCTCTGGACAACTTGTTCCAGTGTTGCATCACCCTCATAGTGTAAAAAAGTCTTCTTAATGTCTAATCTAAACCTATCCTGAACTAGTTTAAAACCATTGTTCCTTGTTCTATCACTACGTGCCCTTGCAAAACGTCCCTTCCCAGCTTTCTTACAGACACCTTCAGGTACTAGAAGGTCTCATCGGACCCTTCTCTTCTCCAGGCTGAGCAAAGCCAACTCTTTCAGCCTGCCTACATAGGAGAGGTGCTCCAGCACTCTGATCACCCTCGAGGCCCTCCTCAGGACCTACTCTATAAGGTCCATGGCCTTATACCGAAGGCTCTAGAGCTTGAGTCAGTACTCCTGGTACTGCTCCTGGGGTACCCCAAGAGCAGAGTAGATGGACAGAGTCCCCTTTCTTGATCTTCTGGATGCAAGTTTTTGCTGCAACCCAGGATGTGATTGGCCTTCTGGGCTGTGAGTGCACATTTTTTGCTCATTTGCTTTTCCATTGATCAGTATGTCCAAGTCTTTTTCCGCAGGGATGATACCTATCACATCATTCCCCAGCTTGTATTGATAAAGAGGATTGTATCAAACCACGTGCAGGACCTTGCACTTGTCCTTCTTGAACTTCATGAGATTTGCACAGGCCCACCTCTCTGGCTGGTCCAGGTCCCTCTGACATGCTGACCTCACCACTCAGCTTGATGTCATCTGCAATCTTGCTGGGGGTAAAAGAAGTTAAATAAAGTTAAAATGAAGTTTACCCTGACTTCCTTAAAGGCAACAATTAAAGATACAATTCAATCATTTCTACCGTTCTGTCAGTAGAAGACAGAAAGGGGAAAAAAGGGGAAAAGAAAACACTTCTAAGTCAGAATTACAAAACCCTCACATTCAAAATCATAATGCATATTCTTTTTCTCTGAAATACTAGAAAAATGGCTGAAATAGGAGTGAATGTCTCATTTGTAATAGCCTGCTTTTGCCACAACTAAAAGGACATTGTTTTCTTAACACTAAAATTCTTCAAGAAATGGAAGAGATATTACTAAGGCAAACTTTTTCTTGTTCATATTACAGATGCAACGGTAGTGCAAACAGTAACCAGTGAGCCATAAAGGTAATTTTTCCTAGTAGCTTGACACTTAATGGGATGCAGATGCAGTGATAAATTGAAATATACTGCAAAATATATGATGCTAGTGAGAGCCACTGTAAAATTAAATATTTGCTCCTGTAAAAAACAGAGAAATGTACATGTTCTTTCTGTTTCTTATCCTTATCTATAACTTGGCTTCTCTGTGTACATTTACAGAGGAGATACCATGTTAAGCTCTTGAAAGTGATACAGTTAGACATAAGTCACAACAAATAACTGCTCTACCACTATAACAGGATAGAATTTCTAATGGACAGTTAGTCAATCTGAGCTAAAAAATCACTAAGGTTAATTTAAAATCTCTTCAAATGGTAGTGTTAAGTTCATGACTTTAAAAAGTTTATTTATTTATTTATTTAAGGAAAACGGACACAGAAAAAAATCCATTTGTATTTCTAAAAGCCACTCCTATTCAGAGTTGAGTGTGGTTGATTTTCAACTTGGTGTAGGGACATAGATACTTTTGCCTTTTTTAATCCAGTTCTCTAAATTGTGACACATATTTTTTTTTTTTTTTCTGATAGGCCTGCATTTGTTGTTCCTCTGGATTCAGTCTGTGTAGCCTTATGTAATGAATCTAAGGAAAATGATAGAAAGGTGAGAAAGAAATATGTAAAATACTGTAGTAGGCAGATGTCCCCCGAAAGTACTGGTCCTTTTAGAAAGGACACATTTCTTGTTTATTACAGTCATAATAGCCAGAAAAAATTATCCTGTACATACAAAGCCCTGTGGAATGAATTAATTCTGAACCCCAGGGGTCACAATAAAACTTACTAAGCTGAAATAAATTTGGATCCTCCCACCTATTTATTTGTAACTAGTCTAAATATAAGTTATACCAAAGATTTGCTTCTAGCATTTGGGTGGCTGTACAAGGACTGCAGCAGCAAGACATTCTCAAAAGTAAACTTCAGAAATTAATTACAGAGTAAATTAATAGTGCACAAGAGTTACCTTTGGCAAACTGATAACATAGTTGAGAGTGGTTGAAACAATTTGAGATAAGGCTTCACAAATACAATTTGTAAATTGTATAAAGAAAACAAAATAAATTATTCAAACATTTGGTTTGGTACTATGTATACTAAAGAAACTTTTCTTTTGCCCTCACACCATGCACACACATGCATCTATTTCTTTCATATTAAGTGGTAACTTAACTTGATAATGAAACAAAATCCTTCAGACATGTCTGTAAAAGTTCAATTTTCTTCAGGGGAAAACAATACTTCTTATAGAATAGTGAGGTATGACAGAATTTTCCTTCTCTTTTGTACCTGTCTATGGCTACCACTGAGACCGTCCAAAGCAAAAACATCCCTGAATACTATGTAAGTAATCCCCACTAGACAAGGAAAAGACTCAAGAATTTACTTAGCTCAACCAAACAAACCCATCAAAGTTGAATGCTTTACTGAGTTACATATTTGGATTTAACCTGTTCCTCACCTGAATGACACAATTTTCTTCTAAAGAGCAGTATGCAAACAAACATCTGTTATTACAGTACAGCTTCCAGCTGAGGACTTCATTTAGTCATTCTTGGGAAATCATAGAGATCCTGAATTTAAAACAGAAAAAAAACCAAACCCCCAAACCCTAAAAAGTAATCAAGTCACTGGAAAGAAAGCAATTGTTTTATAAAGAAAAAAATGAAGATTACTTTTTTCTCCAGAAAGAATCTGTTTATCTTTTCTTTCCTCTATGGCTGAAGAAGTAGATAAAGACGTGTTGTATCTTTTTCCTATGGTGCACAAACTAACTCATAGTTCAACAGAAAACTTACTCAATAAAAAGACCAAAGTCCTTCCCTGGCTGCTAGGAAGTTAAACAATGTAAAAAGAAACCTCATTGCATATACATGATAAATTCCACAGAGAAAGCTCAGACCCCATGTGATGGAAATATGAACTACTCCCCTTTGTGTATTTCACATTTAGAATGTTTCTTAGATGGTGGCTTTAGGATGTGCCTTAGAAGGCAGACCAAGAGAAGAATACCACCGAGTTTAGTCTGTGTTCTTGTTCTCTTAGCAGAGATTCTTATCTCTGTTAGCTCACTCTTTTTACTGATGATGTTTTTCTAATGAATCAAAGCCCCTTAGCATGTCATCTGTAAGACTGGATTTCACAACAGATAGGCCATATATTTTACTTGCTTTACTTGAAATAATGTACTCTTACTGCTAACTTCCTTTTCCTTCTCTCTTATTTTTAAATTTATTTCATTCTGGCACTCCCATATATAGCGTATGGAATCAAAATTTATCCTGTTGTAACAAATTTTTTTTTTTTTCAATAACGAGGTGAAAGATTAAAGGAGTGAAAATGGCTTTCTTGACACAGAAAGCACAATGCCTCCTTTTAAGAAACTTTTGGAAAAGTTTTTCACAATTCACCAGCATTGAATAGGGCTGGGCCCAACACGGACCCCTGAGGGACGGCACTCATAACCGGTCTCCATTTGGACATTAAGCCGTTGACCACCACTCTCTGAGTGCGGCCATTCAGCCTCGAGGCTCCTTATCCACCGAGTGGTCAAACCCATGCCTCTCTAGTTTAGAGAGAAGAATGTCATGCAGGACAGTGTCAAAGGATTTGCACAAGTCCAGGTAGATGACATCCATTGGTCGTCCCTTGTCCACCGATGCTGTTACTCTGTCATAAAAGGCCACCAGGTTGGTCAGGCACAATCTGCCCTTGGTGAAGCCATGTTGGCTGTCACCAACAACCTCCTTGTTCTCCATATACCTTAGCATGGTCCCCAGGAGAATCTGCTCCATGACCTTGACATGGACAGAGGTGAGGCTGATCAGCCTGTAGTTGTCTGGGTCCTCCTTGTTCCCTTTTTTAAAAATGAGGGTTATGTTCCCTCTCTTCCAGTAATCGGAGACCTCACCAGATCGCCACGACTTTTCGAATATAATGGCAAGTGGAAATATGGTGTTGAAATAGACACCCTGACTCATAGACGGGGCTGTCTACATTTGTATTCAGTCTGAGAGATGAGAATGTATTTGTAGAAGATGAATGAACAGAAAAATTGAGAAAAGAAACAAACTACATTCCACTTCCAATTAATTTGAGGCATAGGTACTTTGTTTCATCCACAACTTTGTAAGAGAAATTTAAGTTTTTTTTCAAAACTTAACTTGTCCATACACAGGTATGTGTATTTTTATCTCTTTTTGAACATCACTTCTAAAGATCTCTGCTGTGTGTAGCATACTACTTTTACATGATTTTTATATAGAATCATAAAGTTTGGAAGATCATACATTCTAATCATCAACCCAACACCATAATGGCCACTAAATCATGTCCCAAAAATGCCATGTCTATGTGTTTATGAACACCTCCAGGGATGTTGAATCCATGTGAAGTTACAAGAAGAGCATCACAGATTTGGAGAAATAGACTGCAATAAGGAGGTAGAAGAAATTTGTGTTATCATTCCAGTGTTTTCCCCTGTACTCTCCTTTTCATGAGGGCTGTGAAAAAACTCTCTTGGGAGTCAAACTGAAGTAACTTAGTCCATGAAAATGCAACATGTGGACTTCTGTCTATGAGTCTCACAAGCTCTTTTTGTTACACAAAGTAACCGGCCATGTTGAAGAGCAAATATTCGTTATTGCATAACCTCATATATCCTATGATGACATACTTGTTCAACATATAGGCTAGGGAGAGGTTATTACCACACGGCTAATCCTCGTTCAGGTTCAAGTCCACATAAAGAAAAAAGTCAATCTTAAAAATTGATGGAAGGCAGGCAATACAAAAGGTCAATGCTTTCACGAGCAGTTCCTGGACTATGATGATGTTTTGGTTCAGAATATTTGTCTTAGAAATATTGTAGCCAATGACTAGTCTGTAATTGCTATGAGACACCTTACATGGGAGCACTTGGAGGAAGTTCTGATGACTAAGGTTGGAGTGAGTTTTCCTCACTTTTTTATCATTTGCTAGATTAATTCTTGATAAATTAATACTTCTTGATGTTTTTGAAGCCTCTTACACTTTTCAGGGTTTGAGAAGTGTGGTTGTATCTATAAAAGATCAAAAGAACTATTTAGTGTATCCAGCACCCTCTAGTTCTGTTCATGAAGCCGTTTCTTTTTTTTTTTTATTTGCTCTTATAGTTCAAATTTTCACTTTTGAACAGTTCAGATACATACATTATTTATCTGTCATAGGTATTCTAAATTACATATAAATAGAAGATATATCATGGCAGAAGGTGTAATTACACTGGTGGTTAGCAGTAATGGCATAGTTACCATATGAGTTATCACAGTCAATTTTGCAAGAGCTCCTGATAAGACCATTTTCTCTATTCCATAAAATGAAGTTAGAAGTAGAAAATTAGTTTTGGGGAGACAAACAGAAAATTGTTGCGGATGCTCCTTCTATATTTCACTCCTGCTGAATCCTACTTATCAGTAAACAGAACCATTTACATTATTGTCAGGAAACCTGAGAGGAAAATCATGTAGCTTTTATGTACACATTTACAGTCATTTCATGGTAATTTATACAAGTTCAAGAAAATGTGCACCCCCATATGATAACTTTTGTCTTTAGTCTAGTTAGATAAAAAGGTTGCAACCACCACATGGAGCCTTCAATGGGGGAGAGACACTAACTAGCACACAGATGACAAGCCCTGTTGTCAGCTTAGTTAAGAGGGTAGTATTTGATTGAATTAAATAATGTTAGTTGAATGCTCTAAAGACTAAACAAAGAGCTTAGCTGTATTTCTCTAGATACTGAGATACAGGAAAGGACATGGAAAACTACTATCATATATATTTTATCCCCTCTGTTTGCAAGACCTGATTTTATTCTTACACAGAGCAGGCAGAAAAGTCATTCCCATCAGGATGATATATAGCATGGCAAAGTTGTCTTCCTAATGAGACTTATACAAGGGAAACCAGGAGCTTATCTTCACTCCATTGTGATCACTGCACCTTTGTGGTATTGCTACAGTGGAGAGTGAATGCATCTACTGACAAGAACAGCAGTAATAATCTCAGCTGTGTACTGTGCTTGCAACTGAGAAACCTCCCACCATCCATCTAATTTTCCTCTCCCGATTGATCAGGCACTTGGTTTTAGTGCAGAATTTCATCTCTAGTGCAGGCCAACTGTACCTTACAGCAGCAAACAGCGTTTAAACATTCGTTGCTGAATCTAGTGAAATGCTATCTCATTGCCAGAGTTTAGTACTGGATATAATCTCTGTCAGGCCTTAGATGTACTCAGGTAGCAAGAGAGCTCTTCAGAGCTAGTGCTGCTTCAGCTGTTCCATAAGCACCTGTAATGCTGCTGGTACAGACCCCATATCCTCCACCAGCCTCCTACCCAACAGCGGCTCAATACTGATGCAGCTTATCTGGTGATAAAACCAACAGGAATTCATGTTCTAAATGTCTAATACACAAAGTTTAGTCTGCCTCAGAGATGTAAAGAAATGCAGTGTTAGCAGCACCGGAGTCAGGTACATGGGTACTATTTTTGCCCTAAGGAAACAAACTACACTAAGAACAGTGTGATTCAAGTTTTCTTTCAGGAAACTTCAGATCCCAGTAAAGAAAGACTCACAGACAATCTGAACTCGTGTCTGACTGGGAAAGAAAACCCACAGAGCCCATCTGTGTAACTGAGAATGTTATCTCAACAAATCTTGCAGCAAGTAATAAAATGAGCTTAAAGTCATTGTGAATTCAGTATTTACTATTGATCTGTCTCTAGGGCAAATATGCTGAAATTCATATCAATATTGATATTAGAGTATTATCTAATATTGAGTTTTAATTACGGCTAGTGCTGGTCTATAATCAGAAAATATTTTAATTAGTTATGCAAGCCCCATGTTTTTAACTTTGTTAGCATCTCTCCTCTTTCTATCATGCTTATTAGAGAAGGATTATACAGCTCAGATAAAGCGTGCTGTGACAGGCACAGCAGCTATACACTGCCGGTACAGAATTGGGGTCTTTCTAATTCAATAAGTATACTGGCCAGTAGGATAAAAGAGCAATCTCAGGCTGGCATTGTTATCCACAGAAACTTATACGCAAAACAGGAAAGGAAGAACTAGAATAGCCGCAGGTACAAGAAATCCGTATTTCAAAACTCAATATTTTAGTAGACAGCAGTAAGTAATAAGAGTGATGGTGTAAGCCTGGAGAGAAATTTTGAAAAATATAGAGTGAAATATTTTTGGAGATGACAAAATATCTTTCAGCTTAAAATAAAAATAAACATTTTAGTGTTTGTACCTTGGAGTAGCGGTGGGGGTGGGGGTGTTGTGGAATTGGTGGGTTTTGTTGGTGTTGGTGTTGTTTGGTTGTTGGTTTTTTTTTGGGGTTTTTTTTTTTTTTTGTTTTGTGGTTGTTTTTTTTTTTTTTCAGCTATAGAGTCTGAAGAAGTTGTCAAGTCTACCTGTATCCACATTTTATACTTATGGACCAGAAGATCTGGGATAACATATGCTACATTCTTTCCTGGGTACAGTAGTGCCTAAACTGATTTTCTCTCCTTGAAGCACTGAACTGTTTTGATTCAGAACATATCCTGAAGTGATTCCTGGGAACATTATGATCTTTAGGTTTTCAGTTTGATTGAATATAATTTTTCTTTTTTTTTTGCATCGTGTTTACCATGAAACAGAAGTACAGGAAGTTACTAGTGACTCACTCTTTTGTGGTTGTCCCTATATGCTCTGTTATCTTCAACCACTAACACAAACGGCTCATGCAAAGCACACATTTATTTTTGCAAAGTTGAATGCACTTATGAACACCCCTAATCTTTTCTTTACAGCCAACAGAGCAAGACAGGAACAGAATGGTGGCTAAATTAAAACTAACAGGACAAAAGTGTGAATGTAACTTGCAGTTGAACCCCAAAGTGAACCTTCAGGAAAGGGTTTACTTTTAATCCCTGCAAGCAAAGCTGCAAGGTGCTTTTTGAAAATGAAATTTTAGAGAGTTTGCATAGCTCCTGCATCCATGACAAGTTGTGCACAGCCAAAATCCTGGGACAGATAATCCTTGCAGTTAGCCTGCTTAAGAAGAAAAAGGTTGGTAATAATAAAATACTTTGTATCAGACAGTAGAGAAAGTTATTGCAAATGATGGGAATTTTAAAAAGGCACAGAGAGGACAAGCATTTCTTTAGCATCAATTCCAACAAGGTAGTTAAAGCAGCATTGCTCCAGCCTGTAGAGGTGGTGCAGCATAAATCTCTATTGTCTATACAAAGATGAGATATGCAAATACAGTGAGAGTAAATTCTAGGTTCTACATCAGTAGTTTAGGAATAAGGCCAAATTAACTCCAATAAACTAATGTCTGTTAGTGTTGGGATAGGTTTTGTTATGTAATGCTTTTAGTCTCTTTAGTTGATATGTTAGCTGGCTGGTTATGAAAGATTTATTTTAGAAGGGAAAAAAACCCTCTCTCTACTAAAGTGAGTGAATCACATTCAGTATTTTTCCCATTTTTCCCTATTTCTGATAAGCGGTTGTTTTCTTCAGCAGTTGAAGTGTTGGAACAGAGTATGTCTTCTGTAGAAGTATACAAGTTTTTATGTATGTATGTATGTTTATATCAGAGAATCAGACATCTTTCTAATAGGTGTGACATCATTCTAATAGGTGTTTATAAGACCGATGAATCTGCCCACTTTTCAATTTTAAAACAAAACTTTCTTTGATTAATCCTTTTTAAGAAGACACCTCATGCTAATGATTCCTTCCTACTCAGCAACACTAGCTCTCTACATACACACATCACTGTTAGTCCTTAACAGTTATGCCATAAGTTACTGAGTGCATACCGCCACAAATCTCTCACAAAAAACTGGAGATTTCATAACCAAGCAGATAGATTGTGACCTGGAGTCCTGTTCCAGTCACAGATGTTGAGCTCCACACTTGCCTCCCGTGTCCTGGTCTCTCCCAGTTGGTGGTTTTTGGGTTGGGGTCCCACTTGCTCCTGTAGCTTACACCACAGGCCAGTAACACCTATACCCCCAGTCTAACTCCAGTTGCTGATGGCAAGTGCACTAGTGCCAGTCCTCAACCAGCTGTTGTGCAGTTCAGCATGCACAGACACAGAAAATTGTGAGATAATAGTTGGAAAAGGATTTAACAAGAAAATAGGATGCACTGCAATGATCAGGTGCAGGTCTCTGTTAGACAAGCATGTTAACTGACCTGTTTTACACTTGCTCATACCTTTTTACACCTGTTTCTACATACCTCTTCTTTGCTGCTTCCCAGTTCCCTTCTCCCCAGCTCTTCATCAGTTACATAATCCCACTTCCACTCCATGCCCACCCATCCTGGATCCCAAAATTTGCATGTCTGTCAGCTGCAAAATCATACTTAGCTTCTTTGCTTGCAGTTCTTCGATAGCCCCAACATTTAGTCTGACTAACAATGTTTGCTTCTTGGCTTTGTATCCATTTCATCTGCCTGTCAGTTTTGCATATCCCTGTATTATGTGGGTGACTCCTCCCTTTTCCTCATCCTTCTCTTAGACCTTGATCAAGAAATCTTCCTGAAATGAACATTGCCATGTTCCAGTACCCTTATCAATAAGCATGAATGACCAGATTTGGTTCTTGTTACTGCCTCCATTATCATTTACTGATCAGGTTTGTGTCACTGAATATTCTTGTTTATGGCTTCCTCCTTATTTTTCAGTTTGCATTGAAGAGGTCCTTGGCCAAGTACCCCTAAGGACACAGAGACCTCTGTGACACAAAGACTTCCACATACCCTTACAGCCTTTAAAAGCCAGTCAACTCACACCATACACACATCTTACAGAACAGTAGAGAGCAAAATGGAAGTTGTCTTACATTTTCAGTAGACATAAAGGATATGTTTTCCATTTCAGTGGTAAAGATTTTACTTAGAACTGCTCTCACAAATGGGCTTTGAAGGACACTTGAGGTCTAACATTTAGGAAAGTTTTTGCATATCAGAAGGAAAGGTTTACACTGATGGTATGGTGTAGGAAAATTTTTATTTCAAATGTTCTAAACAAGAGCAGTGGTGGTTTGTTACACTTTATTTTATATTTTTGTATAGTTTTATAATTGTTTTTAAAATGAGAAACTTTGAGTGAATTATTTGCTTCTTCCTAGTTGTCCTAGTTCAGCAAGAGACACCGGTTATCACTGTGTGGGGGTGATCAAGGCTGTGTATTCTACACCCTCTATTCATTCCTCAAGAATAATGGACCATTTGCAAGAGTTGTCCAGGAAGTCGTTAGCACCTTCA
>VXBZ01011034.1:34944-49543 GCA_013399135.1 Heliornis fulica | reverse complement strand
CACTCGGGCACTGCCCCAGAAGCCAATGAGCTGATCTTTCAATGGTACAGTTGATTCTCCTGCCTTGATTCCCTGGGCCTTTAAGGAAGATTTGCCTGCCCCTCTTCATCTGTAAACCACACTAAGGATAAGGCTGGTCAATGGCTTATTCTTTTAGGAACCATGATGAGATAATATAGATAGGTATATTGATATATGTATTTCTGTAATTAAAGGGAAACTCATTAGGCACTTCAATTATCCCTTTCCAGGATTTTTTTTTTTTTTTGTTATACAAAAGATGCAACCAATCATCCCAGGGAGCACAAACACCCATTTCCCCTGGAAGTCCCCACCTCCAGCAGTTGCTACAGCCATCCGGGCTCCTGGACACCGGGGTGGAGGGGCAGGAGAGTTTGGTGGGCCAGCCCAGCCTGGCACACACACCACGCTGCCAACACAAGGGTGGGTAAGGGTTAAATCCACTGCTGGAGGATAAGCTGGTCATACACACTGCACATAAGCAAGTGGTGAACAGTAGTTTGCCAGCCTACGGCAAATACCGGCACAAGTCACTCGCATGCCTGTCACCGGATATTTAACTCACAAGTTGCTAATACTGGAGCCCCTGAAGCCACGTTTTGTTAAAGATCTCCTGACGAACTAACTGTTTTCCTGGCTATTGGGATGCTGTAGCAGAGAAAGCTGAAAAGTGACTCCTGGCTTTGAGGCTGACACCCTGCAGAAGATACAGCAGCACCTTTTTCCTGTTGTGACTTTTTGGTCTTTTGAGGGTTGTTGGTTCTTTTTTTGTTTGGTTTGGTTTGTTGTTTTTTTTTACTTCTGAGGCCAAACAAAGACGAATTTGAGATGCTGTCACACAAGACAAACCTCCAGAGATAAGGCAGCCAGAGACCCACCCAGCAGCTCTGGCAGAGCACCAACACAGACAGGCTGGGGTGCAAACGAACATCCTCCAACACACACACTGCCACAGCTTGCTGACATTAATCCCAAGCACATACATTTCCAGGTGGCACCTTTGGAATAATACATTAAATTTCCCCACTGGCATTTTATCTCATTTTTGCCAAGACTAAAACTTCTTTCAATTGCCACTCAAGTTGACCAACAGCTTTTTATTCCTTTGCATCCACAAATGCTGACATGCTGCCTCTGGGAATTTGTCAAAGATGTAGAGCGCCCTTTTCTCAGTCCTGAGGCCACCAGTTGTGCCCAAGTAGCTGCAGCATAGCTACTAAACTTTAAAACCCATCAGATGATTGAAAGCTTATTATGGTTATTCTGCAAGACCTAGTGCTCCCAAAAACATGCTGCTGAAAATCCCAGAGCCAAAGGTCTCCAGGAGGCTTTCTACTGAGCATCCTGCAACTTGGCCATGGTCCAGACACAGGTTAGCAGGAGAGAGCAACGTGGCTCTTGGCCATGGGATGCTGCATCCGGCTCTCCTCCTGGCTCTCCTTGGATGCAGTCAGCTGCACCCTATGCTAGTGTGTTTTGCATAATCAAAATGGGAGTTAGCCTCTGCAACCACAACTCAAAGGGTATATTTAAGTCCACTAGAAGACAAAGGAGATCGGGTCCACCGCAGATTAAATTAGCTGAGCCTGCTTATGCCACGAGCTCCCATCTGCTATTGACCTTGCCTCCCATGGACTTATTCCTCCTAGCTGTAGAACTTAGAGGTTCCCTGAGGAGGAACGGACCTGCTCCATCCAAAGCTCTGAAAAGGAACATACACAGAAAATACATGACAGAGTGGGTCCAACAGGTTCCCAAAGCCTTGGGCAGGGCACTGTCTTGCAAGGGTTTATGTCATACATCCCTCAGCCCAAAGGGAGGAAAAGAAGGATGGAGGACAATTGTGGACCCCCTCAAACCACCCAGATCCCAGCTCCAGTGTGTCCCCTGCACCCCAGAAGGATATGGAAGGTGAGGATACTTCCTTTGGGATCTTCAGGACCTTTCTGTCTCCAGAGAAAATGCTCAATTTCCTGCCTAATTTCCTCCAATAACACTTCATCCCCTATCTCCTTCGCTGCAGTCTCACACAACTCAAAGACATGGCCAAAGATGTGGTTATTTTTACATTTTCCTCCCAGGAGATACTATCTCCACAGGGGCACAGCTGCCACATCACATCAGATCACTGCACCACACTGGCTCAGCCCCATGACAGCAGAACAAAGTCTTGGGGAGACCCTGACACCAGGTATTTTTCCATCTCAGTAGCATTAATATTCACCAGCTTTTCAGTCAATGGCATCCCAAAACTCAGAAGAGCCCCAGCCCTAAAGTGTGCCAATCACATGCCTTCTCTCTATAGCCTCCCATAAACCACCCAAAACATCTTCCAGACAACTCAGCTTTGGCTTTTCTATTTGTCATGGCAGCCTGTGAGGCACTTGCCTGGCCCAGATCCAGGTGAGTGGAACACCTTCCACATGAGGACAGGCTGGAAGAGCTGGGTCTCTTTAGCTTGGAGGAGACTGAGGAGTAACCTTATTCATGTTTAATTATGTTAAGGGTGAGTGTCAAGAGGATGGATCCAGGCTCTTCTCAGTGGTGGCCAGTGATAGGACAAAGGGCAATGGCTCCAAGCTGCAGCAGAGGAAATTCTAAGTGAATGTAAGGAAAAAAATACTCTGTGAGGATGACAGAGCCCTGAGGCAGGCTGCTCAGAGAGGTTGTGGAGTTTCCTCTCTGGAGACATTCAAGACCAATCTGGACACGTCCCTGTGTGATTTAATCTAGGTGATCCTGCAGAGGGAATGGACTAGATGATCTTTCAAGGTCCCTTCCAACTCCTAACATTCTGTGATTCTGTGATCAGGCTTTTGTGGATCCAGGACTTCCAAATTGATCCAAATTTCCCCTCCACATGGAGGAACTGGGTTTGGCCCTGCCAATATGTCAAGATGACCATCCTCCTCAATACAGCACATGGCCTTCAGTAAGACACAGGATTTCTTTAGACCTGCATCTCTTCTTGGGTACTTTTCTACTGGGAGGAGCTGAAAAGCAGCACTTCCACAAGTAACCTAAGAGCTTTTTTACTTTAAGGAGCAGGGTGATGGAGAGCAAAGTATGGAGATGCTGTTTTACATACCCGTAGAGACAACCAAGCGGTGCAGGATCTACATGATCTTCGAGGTCCCTTCCAACCCAAAGCATTCTATGACTCTATGCTATGGTGAACCCATATGATGCAGCTACACCCTTGCACAAGTGCAACATCGTGATCTCACTGCCAACCTCCCGTACGTAACCTACCAGCACAGCCAGCAACTCAGAGTTGGCATGGCAGTGGTAGGTGGCAGCCAGGAGGGCTGGGATAGGGAAAACTGGATCTCTTCCAACTGGAGTTTTCTTTCTCTCTTTCTCTTGAGGTCACTCTCCTCACCTTTTGGGCATGACACAGTTTGGTGTTTAGGGAAGGAGACATTAGGCCATGTGCTGCTTGATACTTTTACAAATAAAGGTGACCATAAAGAATGCTTGCACCCTAAAAATAAAAATCTCTGCACCCTTCCCCCATCTACATCTCCCCAAGCAAAGCATAAATCCAGCTGCTCCACAATCTTATCTTGATGCAGAAGTAGTCTGGGACAGAGATGTAAGGGTTCCCTGAAGGCACAGTTTATTAAAGGCATTTTCATTTAGTCAGTTC
Organism: Heliornis fulica; assembly: GCA_013399135.1. Classification (NCBI taxonomy): domain Eukaryota; kingdom Metazoa; phylum Chordata; class Aves; order Gruiformes; family Heliornithidae; genus Heliornis; species Heliornis fulica. Next base: position 45,873 of record VXBZ01011034.1, on the reverse strand, counting down.
TCCTCACAAACACCACACTAAAGTGCCATTCCCAGATCAGCACCCATCGCAGCGGCAGCAAACACCACCCAGGACAGGCCCCCCAGACTGGCACTGCAGCGTGGCCCCTCTGAAAGCTTCATGATTTTCCCAGCCTAAAAAGCAACCCAAGACCAGAGGATACACCCAGGCCAAGGCACTTTTGGGGACCCACAGTCACGAGGAACTCCCAAACACGCCCTACTCTCGCCCCAGGGATGTTACAGGGATGGGGACCAGCAGATTAATCAAGTCCACAGGACACTCGTTATTTATCCAGCAGCTCTGCCTCCGACCTCGCACCTGCTATACCAGGGGATGTCACACCAGCAGACAAACACACCTAATCCCAGGTTTCATGAACCGCAGCTACGGGGAACAACCGCACAAAGAGGCAGCAGTTCACACGCATCCCGGGGAACCTCCCCACAACCAACGCCTCCCTCTCCCACTTATCCAACACGCGATCTCTATACGTTCAGCTATTTTCATCCCACCCCGCTATTAATGGATGCAAAAGGCAGTTGGGTAAGGCGTTGGACAAAAATCTCATTTAGAGATCAAGACAAGCTTAATTGGTTTCTAGCCAGACCTGCACAAAGATGGGTTACTCCACAAATACAGCTGCTAATCTGCCCATTATACTCCCTAAGCTCTCTGTGACAAAGAAAAGGAAAATAAAGACGAGATACACAAAGGAATGCAGTATTTTGAGCATGTTCTTTCCAGCAAGTAACACATCAGACCTGATGAATTCTGCAAGAACATGGGCTTTGCTTTTCTTTAAAGGAAAAGGAGAGCCCAGTGGTAAACAAAATAACAAAAAGACCTAAGATAGATCAGACTTGCAATTTTCCAGAGGCAAACTCTGTCCATTTTGGGTTCTTTAAGAGCATTTCCAGCAGCTATTGTTTCTGCAAGCAGGCAGAAGCAGGGGAGAAGCTCTTATGCAGCTGAGGAGACAGCATGTCACAAGTGATGGAACAGAAAGGATAGAGAACCTTGTGATTAAAAAGCACAGGACTGAAGCCCCGGAGAGCTGAATTCACTTCCTAACTTAGCTTCAAAAAACCCAATAACAATAATAATAAAAATTGCAAGTTTTCTGTGTGATCACATCTTAGATGATTTATTTAAAAAACAGGTGTTGAACAGCAAGGGGGAGGGGGGAGAGGAAGCAGGAGGAGGAAAGGGAAGACTCAGTCCTGTGGGCTTTCAATAGGCTTGGGATCAGGCTGGCCCTGCCAAGATGTCTGGACACTGCACGACCTGGAGCTGGTGCTGGGAACCCACCCACTAGCTCAGGTAAGAGACCACCCTGCTCCTCTGCCCAAATGTGCGGTATAGGCTCACCAACACCACATCACCAACACCACATCCCCAACACCAGCATCCCACAAGCTTTCATAACACAAACTCCAAACAGAAACAAAGCCATGTGCAGAATGGAAAGGTTAGTGATAATTTCCCCTCTTGGAGCTGCACAAGGACTCAGAAACAAGAATATAAAGCTGTCCTCCAAACGCAGCGTATTATAAATTAAACAGGAATGCAATTACAGCGCTGCAGAGCCAGCTGCAGCAGCGGCACAGCTAGAGAGGCGATGAAAGGGCTGTTTGGTTACAACCTGCTGCCCTTGTGCAAGAGCCCAGCTCCGTTGTAGGAGGTCTGTTTATCTTCCCAAACCTGAGCCAGCTCTGCACGGCGGGAAGCACTGCACCGGAGGGAGAATGCGGCTGGGGATCCTCTCTTGGGACAGAGAACAAAGCAAGGCCAACACCAGATATGACAGTGGAGATGATGTGCTAGAAAGCAGCTCTGAGGACAAAGGCTTAAGGATACCCATGGATGTAAAGCTGGACATAAGCCACCAATGTGCATCTGCATCCTAGGCAGCCAGCTGCATCCTGGGCTGCATCACAAGAAGTGTGTCCAGGAGATAGAGGTGATTCTGCCCCTCTACTCTGCTCTGGTGACACTTCACCTGGAATACTGCATCCAGCTCTGGAGCCCTCAGCACATGAAGGACACGGACTTGTTGGAGGGTGTCCAGAGAAGGCCACAAAAATTATCCAAGGGCTGGAGCACATCTCCTGTGCTCCAGAGAGGCTGAGAGAGTTGGGCTTGTTTAGCCTGGAGAAGAGAAGGCTCCACAGGGACCTTCCAGTCCCTGAAAGGTGCCTGTCAGAAAGCTGGGGAAGAACTGCTCATGAGGGCATGGAATGATAGGACGAGGGGGGATGGTTTTAAACTAGAAAAGTGGAGATCTAGGTTGGGTATTAGGAAAAAATTCAGCAGGTGGGTTTGCTTTAGGTCAGAGAACCAGAGAGATATTTTTTAAAGACCTTCCTCTACCACACAGGTGCTGATAAATGCAAGGCTTGGCATGAGCAAAGGGCACCCTGGTGCCTGGCCTTGGACAGGGGCTGCCAGGCATGGCGATACAGGGCTGCTGCTGCTGTTGTGGAAACCCCAGAGTAAAAAGATTCAAACTATTACTTTCAGCAGTGAGAGAAGCTGTAATTAGCCACACTGAACACACAGCCCAGAGGCTGGGTAAGGACACCCCTGTGACATTATCTGAGAAGGCAACTGTTAGATATGCTTTGTTTGTATTTCTCCTCCTTTCCCCACCTTAACTGCTCCAACAGCCCATGGCATACAGCGAAAGCAAGACCCCAAAGACACAGTCTTACCACTGACTCCCACCTATATGAAAGATGTAGTCAAAAACACAAGGCAAAGGGAAAAAAAGGGTGGTGAGATATATCACCACCAGTGTCTCACATGTCTCTCACCTAGTTCAGCCTCGTTCCTGATACAAAACCTAGAGCTTCCTCTGATGCATCTACAAGTGATCCTCTGGAAATCCATCCACTGAGTATTTTGAGGTTCAGGTCCTTATTTACTCTCTTTTTCTCATGCTGAAAGATGTCATTCAATAGGATGACTTGAAAAAAAACAGGGAGATACTGTATTTTAAGGATGCAAGGAAAGTCCTGCCATGCCAACTGAGGAAACGACACAATTATGTGACTACATAACACAGACCACAGCCCACCACACATCACTGCAGTTTGAATACAACTATGATCACTGCTGCATCACTTAAAGAGCGAATCTGCTGAACTCTGTAAGGGGAAGAGCAGCATTTAACACAAAAGTAAATGTGAGAAAACATTGAGTATAAAGGCTCATTTCCAGCTCTATACCCAAAAGCAAACTGACTGTAGGGATTATAATATTTAGCATGCTCCAAATATTTTCCTTGACATCTTTGTGATCCATGCAGTGGGTAGAGGTTTCTTGTGGCTCCAGAGCCACCAGCTATTTCACATCCAATTTGCCAGGCAGCACCGAAAATAAAAATGAGATGGAGTTTAAAAATGGAATCGAGTTGCCCCCAAAAAACCTCCACCCCCTTCACAGGATGCCTCAAAAATGATGGGGCAAGGAGGCAGCACATAGTCTCAAAACCAACCTCTTGTACCTGCAGAGCTCTGGTAAGCAAATGGCTTACGTAAAACATCTGTCAGGTTATCCACTTGAAGCACTGGCTCTTGTAAACAAGGCTGTTCTGGAGGCACTGGGGATTAGCACAGTTCAAACAGTCCTTGGCGTGACTTACCGGGAGCACCCAGGAGCAGATTTGCAAGTTCAGCTTTTCTCCGGCCTGACGCTCACCCGGCACTGCCAAGCAACACCCAGGCTCCTGACAGCCTTAACCCTGCTGACTCCTGAACACGCAAGACGAAAAGCAGGGATGGGACAAGCCTCGTTCTTGACCACAGGACCTGATGGCAGAAGAAAACAGCTCTTCTTCCTTGCAGCTGGAGGAGCTCCATGACCAGGATGTCCATGATCAAGCTGGGCAAGTGTCCTCTGGCAGAGGCATGGCAGCTCTAAGTTATGCTTGGGATATGAAAGAACGTTGCCAAGCAGAACAGGGCAGCTGAAAATCACCACACAACCAAAAGATTTAACTTGGCATTAAGGCAGGGAGCAGCCTCTCTTCCCTGCACTGGACACACAGCCACAGCCAAGTCACTCCTAGCACCTTGGGGCAGCGGGAGAAAAACCTCAGCATCCTTTGCATGCGATGTCTGTGACAGCCCAGCAGAGTGAAAGCACCACTTACCCAGCCACATCTCCCTCACCCTCAGCTCTGGTGAGAAGGTGCTGCATGCAGTCTGCAGGAGCAGGAAGGAATGGGGAGCACAAAGGGTGCCTGGCCACTGTGACAGAGAAAGCTTTACACAAAATCACTAATACCCACATGAGCACTCCTGAAAGTAATAGTGCACTGCACCTCAGCTGCCACAGACTCTCCAAAGTGACCTGCAAGAGTTCCCAGCTCCTCTAAACACTGTGTCACTTAGAAGATGCTGAGACCAGGCAAGGAACAGCCACATGGGGAAAAATACCACACACACACAAAAAAAAAAAAAAAAAAACCCTCAAAAAACAACTAACAAACCAACCAAAAGACAACAAAACAAAAAGCACCTCATGGCTAGGTGAAAGTTGGATGGATATGCAGCTCCAGAAAGCCACCTCAGCAAGGTCTGCACAGAAGAAACACTCAGGAGCAGCAGCAGAGCAGACACACCACAGCCTCAGCTAAATGTCATGCAACATATCTGATCCAGAAAAGGTCCAGGTTGTGCTGCCTCCACAGCCATGCCACAACAAGTAACTCCTCATGCCTGTTTGTGGTGGGAGAACGGGTGTCCAGACTGTTCCTCCATCCTTCTCCTCCCTGATGGAGCTGGGAGCGAGATCTACTGCTAGCAGAGGTTTCCCTGTAACAGGCAATGCTCTGCTAGGACATCACCTGAGCCCCATAAAATACCATGGGTCTTTCCACCACCCTGACCCACCCTCTCACATCCCAGAACTCAGGGACTAAAGGTCCCATCCCACAATGATCTCCCTCTGCATCCCTCATTCTCACACTCCAGACGTTTGTGATTTTTACAACAAATACCACCCTCTCCTCCCAGCTCTAGCACTACAAAGCCAGCTCCTGGGTGCAGAGCACAGCCCAAGCTCCCCACCTTGCACCCCTGGAGTACAGGCTGATTTGTTCCTCCTCAAAAAAAAACAGTGCATGTGCCTTCCTGCTAGCTGACAGCCTACCCTGAAACGCTCAACCCTGAAATCTCTGAAGACACCTCGCTTGCTAGAAGAACCTCCAGCAAGAGGACACACTGATCCTCGCTTCTGCAAAGCATCAAAGGAACCAGTGTCCTGCTGAGCCTTCCCCACAAGGTGCCAAGTTCCATAGCTACACTGTGCATACTGGTCCCAGTATGCACAGTGTAGCTATGCATACTGGTCCCAGTATGCACAGTGTATCTGGGGGGCTTGCGTGAGACATTGGTCTCATGCAAGCCCCCCAGTCCAGCTCTGAATAGCACGATTTTTGAGTATCCTCCCTCCTGTCACAGGACCCTGGGGCAGGATCCACCAGCAGCCCAGTCCAACCTCACCAAGAGAGAAGCATGAAAGCCCCACGTGAAAGATGAGCAACTGGGAACAATGAACACTCGGAGATGCCACTGTATTTTCCTCTGCTTGACAGAGGATGGACACAGGTCAGAAGAACTAATTGTGTCCTCCTGCTCTATTTACATCACCCAACCCTGGCTGCTGCCGGGTTGCTTTGAGCTTTGGCATGACTGCTTTCCATGCAGGGCCCATGGAAGAAGGGGTGAGGAACCTCGGTGCAAAACTCCTGTCAACAGACCAAATCCAGAGGTTGGAAATTGAATCACTGGGTTCAGCTTTGGAAAATCACCCCTTCAGGAAGGACTGGTAAAAGCAGCAAGTCACCTTTGCCACCAAAATCAGAGCTGGACACTTCACCCACTTTTCCACCACACCCTCCACATGTTATTTCGTTCGCCCTCTTGTAAAAACACTCATGTGTTGACGGAGAAGCCAAGAGAGGGACAGCCCTAACTTCCAGCTGGTGAAGCTTCATGTACAGGGAAAACATGATTCAGGTACGCAGCACGTAGCTGAAAGCGCATCGCTATGCAATGCTCACCCAGAGGAATGCAGAAGGCAAAACATGAAGCCACTTGTCTGGCAAGGAGAGTAACTCTTCAATCATCCACCAGGCCCTGCAAGTGCTGGGAAGCCTGATGCTCTTGGTTGAGAAAGACGAGAATGTGTCCAACTAGCAACATACCACCTCTTACTAACCACGCTGTAGGCGCGCTCCTGTGTTCCCCTTAGCATCAAGTCCAGAAGAGTTCAGCAGAAGCTCCAAAATCAAGGTAAAAGACAAATCCAAATGGCAGCGAAGCAACTGGCATGTCCTCTGGGAAGAGACGAGGCATGAAGAACAACCCCGCACTGGCGGTTTGACACGTTAGCATGGGTCATCATAGCAATGGTGTTGGTGGACAGGCATGTTCTGACCCACCATGGTACCCATCAGTGGGTCATCATTGCTATGATGACCCACTGATGGGTACCATGGTTGGGTGAGACCCCAACACCGCCCTCCAAGTGGGTCAAGGCAGTGTTTTGAACACGAAGACTCTCAAGGCACTTCAATCTATGAGGAATAATGCACAATCCACTGAGTCACAGTAATACTGACTCATCAATGACAGTCACAAGTTTGGGCCACCCATCTGATGTAAGCTGAGCTCAGGTGCAAACTCCTTGCCCAGGTGCTCCAAGCAGCACAAACCTCTTCCATTTAGCAGATGGACAACAAAGTCCCCCAAAAGGTTTGGACTGAACACAGGTGAGAGCACGAACAAGATCGGGTGATCCGAGATTCGTGCAGAGAGCACAGAGGTTGCTCCAGACTTGGGTGCAGCGTGGGATGGGATGCCCTTGGGAGTGACCCCACCCAGGTGCACTACGCAGGAAAACACAGACCAGATGTTCAGACACCTTCAGACGTTAATATGGTTAATTTGCGGCCGGTGCTCAGGCCACACCAATCACAAAACAAAGCACTGTCAGCTCAGATCATGAAACTCCCCAGTCAACTAACCACATCTTCGTGGTGTGCCAGGTTGCTCCTCTCATCTCCACCTCCTTTGGTTTTCTTCTCAGAAACCACAAAGACTTGAAAGTTTTATGACTCACTGAGCTGAGATTTTCTATGCTTCCCCAGAACCGCTGGTTCCTCAGTGTATTCCAAAATGTTACTATACACCACAAGGACAAGAGATACCGAGTGCAAATGATCTTCTGAGAGGGCAGGAAGGCAAGAAGTCACTATCACAGCTTTTCTCCTGACCCAGTTCAGGTTGAAGAAGCATCAGTGTGAAAGAAGAACTAAAAGCAAACAGCAAATTACTACCAGTGTCTTGTGACAGGCTGAGGACACTCTATTTCGAGGTTGGAAATACATCACCAAGGGTGAAGGAGTTAACACAATACACAGAAAACGTTCTGCTGGCATGTTTAACTATTTTCCAAGCCTTTACTAATTGTTTCTGTCATCCCTTGGTATGGTAACCACAGAGAATAGTAAATCTATATGGCTTAACATCTAGATTAACCAACACAGAAGTCAGGATCAGACTTCCAGTATTTCTTCCCTCTATTTACAGCCCTCTATTCAGACCACTGTTTTTTTTTAGCACGGCACTGACGTCTGTCACGGTTCAGGAGTCAAAAGTACACATATGATTATCTGAAAGAGAGGGGTGAAAAGTCGATATGGAAATGATTTGAATTTTACAGCACTCAGCTGCCACAACTTGCAAATAAACAGCTGTTCCAGCAGGTCCATGCAAGCTTAATAGCACAGCAGTAAAACCTCAGACTTTCCTTCTACTTTTAAGAGAGTTTTACTTAAATAAAAAAAGACTATTTAAAAATAAATCATAGGCTGAAGAACCATAGTTAGGTCACACTCAATTCCAGCAGAACAAGTGCATCCTGCTTCACATGGTCTCACCAGTCACTCCATAGCGGTGGCAGCTGTCTGCAACCAAGTTAAGATATTTAATTACCAGCACTCAAGTCAGCAACCAAAGCGTCCAACAAAATCCTCATTTGTGAGCGAAGCCTGCAGAAATCTCGTTGAGCAGGCTTTGGCAATCTCCAAAGCTGACAGCTGGATGCCCTGGCTTATCAACTGCAAGAGCATACACACCAAAAAAAATCTGAATACTTGCAGTGCTGAGCAAGCCTTCAAGGCAGCCCTCCTGGCCTCTTAGAAAGGCTCATATAAATAGGCAGTCTTCATTTATTAATACTTCAGAGATAAAAGTATCTGTGTAGGAGTGGCTCAATGTGTATCCACGAAGCAGGAGGATGGGCACTGGAAAAACACCCGCTCTGGACGGTGCATCTAGCAGCATCCTCAAGTAGCTGTCAACCAGTTCAGGTTATATGCAGCAGGTAGGTTTGCTACCTGTGCACATGATGCACCATAAGCACATCAGCCAGAGACCATCAGGCAGCAAGCCAGTGCAGTTGACGTACTGCAAAGCGGTGCGGAGTGAGAGGGGACTTGCTCCTGGCCGGCTGCTAAACAGGATTTGCGAGGCACCCAGCTGCCCACAGCTCTGTGCTGGGTTCATCAGCTGTGACAATGACAGCACAGGAGAGAGGGAGAAGGGGAAGAAACCAAAACAAAGCACAGAAGCAACCGGAGATAAACATGACCTAGTTAGACTGGCTGTTCCCAGCTCCTGCCCATCTTCAACAGGAGGGACCGTCTGGGACCAGAGAAGCTGGCCCACCATGACCATCCCTTTCCTGCTCCCTCCCTTGCCCCTTCTGCAAACAAAGGGTCAGATAAGGAGCCAGCTCAGGTCAAGACCGGTTTGACTTTGTTTCGAGCCCAGGGGAGCGGATTCGGCACTGATTCTACAGCTCACCCATCCTGTTTGCCTTCCTGGGGCGGAGGCCGGGACGAAGAGCAGCGTGTACGCCTGGCTGGCTGGACCTAAAAACCCCAGGGCCGTGGCAGGGGCAGCACCGGCAGAGCCACACGCCAGCCCCAGCCAAGAACTATCCGGAGCCAGGAAGCATCAGAGTTTCCTGCTGTCCTGGTGTCACACAGGCGGTTGGAGATCACGGACTTTGGCTTTTGCTTCCTGCTTCCGACAGAGCCAGGGCAGGCCATGGCCCACGGCCATAGGGAGAGCAAGGTGAGTCACTCATTAATCAAGGAATAGCCAGGTGAATGCCCCCTGACCCACAGGTCTCAGGGGACAACACACATTGAAACGAATCCCAGTGCCACGGGAAAAGGTCCGCTGCTTCAGGACCCATTTACTCCTAGCAGGTCCAAAAGAGGGGCAGCAGCAAAAGCTGATGGCTTTAGCATATGCTGTTTTCATCAAGGAAGGATAATGAGGTTGTGTTGCAGATCACAACAGTGACCTTAATACACACCACCACTCGATTTTGTATACAGTATGAGAACCAGCCTCTAGAGAAGGAAGAAAAAACATAAAGCCTTGTTCTGCTGTCCCTCTCCTCTCAGTGCAGCCAGGAGAAACCGCCTAGTTGTCCAATCCTGAACATCTGCAGCGCTACAGCTTGGCCACAACCACCACAGATCAGCCCATGTCCATGAGCTCCCCTCATGCAAGCACTTGGCAAAGGGGGCTCAACGGCACCCCATAATTTCCCATCCACCTCTGATTTCCATGGAGAGCTCCCAACCTCTGGTTTGGCAACACACAGCCCTGTCAGTTCATGTTGCTTTCATCAGGAGGAGAATTATCTGGTTTTGCCTTGAATTAACCTTGACCACTTATAATATGCAGAAAGCCTGTTTCACACAGGTGCTGATGCATGAAGCTGCACAGCCATCCGTACACGGTGCAGACCCCCAAGGATGAAAATGCACTGCTAATACCGATGACTTTGTGCCAGTGGGTCAAGATCAGGCAGGATCCAACCACAGCCATCGCGCGCCAATGGCAGTGTGTGCCAAGCCAAGACTTGCATGCAGCATGGGCATCACCCTCCCTCCACACAGGACCCCCTGACTTGAATCTCCCTTAATTTCCAGCCCAGCACAGCCAGTGACAGATCTAACCTCCTCATTTGGCAGCTCTCCTGCTAGTGCCCGAGCCACAAACCCGCTCATCCTCCACCGCTGACGCAGCCGCAGCTGACACCAAGCCACGCCAAAAATCTACTCCCACCCCAGCTCCCACATCAGAGCACGGGGCAGGACCAGAGCACGCCCGCAGCAAGGTGTTTTACACCAGGGCTGGTGGCTCAGCACATACAGACGATTGGGCAGCCACAAACTGCTGTGCCAGGTGGGGAAGCATAACGGGGGGAGGCCAGGGACACCTCTCGCTCCCCAAACCCGCTCTCCTAAGCTGGGGGAACCCCATCGCTGCGGGTAAGGTGGCGGGGATTGCGGAGACATCCCGCCCTTGCGGGACCCAAAGCCGGCCTGGGAGCTGTCGCGGGGGTGGGGGCCACCGTGCCAGCAGAAGCCGGGAACGAAGCGGCCATCGGAGGCGTTGCCATGGAGAAGGCAGCTCAGCAGCATCCCGCATCCCACACCCGCGGGTGGGCGCCCCCTGCCCGACGTCTACAAGGGCGGGCACCGCCCGGGCACAGCAGCGGGGCCCGGCTCCCCTTCCCACACCGCCCCCCCTCCCCCCCCCCCCCCGACCACACCCGNCCCGAAGCGACCACCCCACGCAGCGCCCCGGGGAAGGGCGTGGGTTCGGTTCCCGGTCTCCCCACTTCCCCCACGGCCAAGGAAAGTCAGCCGCCGACCCAGGAAGCTCCGGCCCCACGCCCGCCTCCAGGCACNACCCCTCCACAGACCACACCGGGACCGCAGGAGACGCCAGGCCCTGCGTGACCGCGGACCCGGGACACAGCCAGGGTGGGCGCAGGACCACACGCTGCTGGGCCGCGCCGCTCCCCTCCCGAAGCGACCACCCCACGCAG
>VXBZ01011034.1:0-34827 GCA_013399135.1 Heliornis fulica | reverse complement strand
GGAGAGACGAGCGGCGGGGCCGCTGCCCGGGCGCGGCGGTCTCACTCACCCCACGGGCGCGGACGACCGTCCCTGCCGGCGCGGCGCTGCGCTGCGCTGCGCTGCGCGGCGCGGAGCCGAGCCCGCCCGGCCCCTGCCCACAATGGGCCGCGGCCGCCCCGGCCCGGTACCGCCCCGCGCGGTGACGTCACGCAGCCGCGCCCCCTTCCCCGCGGAGGCCGCCGGGAGTTGTAGTGACGAACGGGTGACGCCATCGGGATGGCGGCGGTGACCGGCGCCTCGGAGCGTACGTGCGGTACGGCGCGGCTGCGGGTCTTCCGCCGTGTCCTGTGCCGCGGAGAGACCAACATTTCATTTCCTCTTGTCCTATCTCTTGATAACTGAGAGAAAAGACCAACCCCCACCTCTCTGCACCCTTTTTGCACATGCTTGTAGAGAGCGAGAAGGTCTCTTCAGCCTCCCTTTCTCCAGACTCAAAAACCCCAGAGCTCCCTCAGCTGCTCCTCGTAGGACTTATGCTCCAGACCCTTCCCCAGCATCATTGTCCTTCTCTGGACACGCTCCAGCATCTCAACGTCCTTCCTGTAGTGAGGGGCCCAAAACTGCACCCAGCACTCCAGGTGCGGCCTCACCAGAACTGAGGACAATGGGACAATAACTTCCCTACTCCTGCTGGACACACCGTTCCTGATACAGGCCAGGATGCCATTGGCCTTCTTGGCCAGCTGGGCACACTGCTGGCTCATGCTCACTAGTTGCCAACTGACACCCCCACATCCTTCTCCTGGCAGCCATGGTCTTCACAGACATGCAGGATCAGTGTCCCTGCAGCCTGACAAAGTTCTCCCAAGCTTCAACATTCTCTGCTTGACATCCTGGATTTAAGAAATCTGTTTTTCTGGGGCTTCCACTTCACATGCATCAGAGGCACTATCTGATAGAGGGCTGGATTTCCACATGCACGGGAATAACCTTGTGGCATGAGATAAGGCCATGGGCTTCGTGCAGAAGTCATTATTGCTTTTGGTGCAAATCAGAACTCCTGATCGAGTTAATAGTGTGTAACATTTTAGCTTCAGTAAACACATTGGTTTTTTTTCTGGATAAGAGGTCTAGTTATTTATATCTTGGATGATTTTTTTCCTTGGTAACAACTATATGGGAAAGTCTGGAAGGTACTTACAGGGATTGTTCTTCATATAGAGCCCTCACAAATTGATATGGAGACAAAGGAAGGGCCAATGATGGGGAGATAAAGAAAGAGCATCCTTAGGAGTGTTGATAACAAAGTATGGGACAAAAATGTGAGCACCAGGATAGGTTGTAAATCCTGACTCCTAGGTGGCCTTCTGTACAAGGGAGACAGAAATGTATAGAGTCCATGCAAGCGCTAGACAAGGTTAGACACCTACAGGCCTGATGCTGGCTTTCTCTGCCTGTTTGAGCTCCACCACAGGACTTGATCTGCAAAGTAAAACCAGAGTTGGACCTATAGAGTTTCAGCCCATCCTACACTGTTGGAGTTCCAAACCCCACACTTCAGACCCACATCCATAGAATCATAGAATCATAGAATTGTTAACCAAACAAGTGGTCTACACCATCCCTGAAGTAAAATGCATTGAAGTCTCAGGAATAGTTATGCCCATTAGAGAAATAAATTAACATACCCTCTATAAGTTTTGTTGGAGGTTTTTTTTGTGTTTTTTTTTTTTTTTTAAAGCAAAAGGGTATATTTCTCTCAACAAAGCCAAGCTTACATAAAATGTATTTTCTACTTCTTCCTACCACGCTCAGTCCTTTTCCTAACCTCTTCTGGTCTCATGTAGTAATGAGCTCAACTGAATAAGTGTGACTTGCCTAAGAAGAAACTATTTCACTAGTTGTGAATTTTAATGTCATCCCAATTCCCTGTTACTGGGCTGGCTTCACCTCTAATCTTTTTGTATCGCTCTTCACAGCCTAGCCTTTGGCAAGTAAACACAGGCCCTTGACCTGCCATCCTAAGAATGCACTTTCAGCTGATAATCCATTCTACACCTTTCTGGAGACTAGTTAATGTTCTGAAAACTGAAATAACCACTTCTGAAAAGATCAATGTCATGGCCAAGGATTTCACCACTGCCCAGAAGCACAGGAAGATGCAAACTGCAACCTGTCTCTGCATCCATGTCAGACCACAGTGAGAAATGCATTACTATCATTTAGGTTCTCACATGATATAGTAGTGCACAAGGTGACCTACCAGGGCCATGGTGGGACTTGGGAGATTCATAATGCTGGGACCCTTCTTTGCAAAAGGACATGTAGAAGGTTTCATATCTAGCCAAAGTACCAGTAAATGGGCTCAGAGATCATAACTGGCAAAAGGAATTAATTGCAAATTCCCACCATCAGCTGTTTGTTTATTTTTTTGCACAGGGGCACTGCAGGAACCCAAGATGCAAATGGCAACATACTCATGGTAGTGCGTGGGTGCTCTTTTAACCTTGGTGTTGGCACAATGGGAGATAGCAATCACAGTGGCAGTTTGGGGATAAAAGGTGTCATGTGTGGGTTAGTGGGAGCAGTAAGCCCAATGGTGGTGCTGTGAAACTGGTGGGACATGAAGATAAACATATCTCTAAGTGTACTGGGGAAAAGCCGGCACAGTTTTTGGTGAGAGAATTTATAACAAAAAATCTGCTGTGGTCCTTGTATGCAGCCACAGACTTTGTGAACAATGGGGATGTCCAACCTAATCAATAAAACACATACGGATTTCTTAAAGGGTCTGACAAAATCCTTCATCATGGACTCTTGAGGAGCGGAAGGAACCATGAAAGATTAAGTGGTTTAAAGACAGAAAGCACAAAGGCCAGTCAGGGATGGTCAGTCTCTGCAGTGGAGGGATGCTCAGGGGAGTTTGGTGGAGATCTGTGAATTGTTTGAGCTGCTCAGCATCTTCATCAGTGATGTGGAAGTGGGGTGGGTGAGGAGGTAGTGATGGTTGCTAATGACACTGAGCTGCTCAGAAAGGCTGATGACAGCAAACTGCAGAAGGACCTCAGGACATTTGGTGATAAAATATCAGATGAAATTCAGTGGAGGTAAATGAAAATGATGAATGTCAGAGGAAGCATTCCTAATGTCATGCACACAGTGGTGGTCTCTGAACTGACTATTACCTCACAGGAATAGGATCCTGGAGTTACAACAGGTAGTTTAATGAGATCACCAACTCATTGCTGAGGAGAAGCCAAGAAAGAAAATGGGTTGGAGGCAAGGAGGAAAGAGAAAAAAAATGCTGTACAAATTCTGGATCTGCTCCCCTATTGAATACTGTAAGCAGTACTGGTCTCTGTTCTCACCGAAGAACTAATGATCAGAGATACGGAACATTTTTCACCTTAGGTAACTGGCTAGGCTAGGACTAGGCATTATGATTTTCCATACAAGCTTCAGGCTCAGGAAGTCCTGGAGCTGCAGGCTTGGAGGGTTTGTAGGAAAATAGCACTGCACACTTCTCATTGCCTTGGGGTATCACTCACTGTTGGCTATGGGAGAGAGAGGGTGCAAGGCAGGATGTTCCCTATGTCTGACCCAGCACAGCTTTTCTTAAGTTCTTACATCCATCTTTTTTCCTCCAACAAATGTCCTTTGTACTCACCTCCTCAAGGATGTTTGTTAACCATCTAGTGATGGTTTGATCTGGAGGCCCCCAGCCTGGACAAGCAGCTGTGTAATGGTTGGCATATGGAATTGCATCTTCCTCATCACAAAGACTCAGCTATTTTCCTGTAATTGCCTCCTTGGAGCTTGTTTGGAAGCTGTTTATCAAGTCCTATTGTGTTGCTTTTCTGCTTGTTTTTCCAACATCAGCCTATTAAATTAAACTCCTATATTGAGGCAAGAAAGTCCAATAACCAGCTGCCCAGAGTGTCTGTGGCTAAGTAGGACACATGCAATAGTTATCCCATAAGACAGATGAGCATCCAGCCCTGAGAAGTGGAGAAAGTGGGTACCAAGCCTGCCTGGAGAATAATCCCTATAATGCCTTGTAACAGGAGGTTTTGAATAGTGTTTGTTCATTGTATGCAAAACTAAACCAGGCCTTTCTCAGAGTTGAGGGAAATAACATGGGTTTCTTGTTCTAAATCTGTAAGAATATACCTGTTATTGTTTACCATTAGCAGTTCACTAGACCTCATAAATGTTCTTTGAGCTCAATCTGCATGAGATCAATACTGTCTTATCCCTGGGGGAGAGATTTTATGTGTCTGCACCAGTGAAACTTAAGAGGACACTCTTGATTCAGCTGAGAGTAATGGAATATGGAAACCATCCCCTAACAAAAATTAAACAAAATTCATTTTGGAAGAAAAGAGCCCACTATTTTCGAGGTTATAGTCTTTCATGTTGCACAGATGATCCGCTCAGCAGAAAATGGGCTGTAGCTTTTATTTAATTATTGTTTTGGTCTAAGATGAAGTCTTGCCACCAAACAAACAAAACCGCACTCTGAGCTGCTACCACCACCCTGCTCCACTGGAGCCAACGGGAAGATTTCCATCAATTGCAATCAGGGCTGGGTTTAGTTCAAAGCTAGGAGACAGCGTTATGCTTTTTGCTCTTTCTTTGATATGAGGCTTTTAGAGTATGTAGAGGACCTTTTTGCGGCTCAGTATCTGAGCTGGGTGGTTCTGCTTGAAAACAAACCGCACCTCAGGGCAGCATTATCTCTAACAGTACTGAGCCCAGTCTCACGCCAGGATTCACATCAGCTCCCAGTAACTGGCTGGAGAAGGTGAAGCTTAAGTGTAATGTTTCACAACCTCAACAGGGAAAATAAGTGCATTCCCCAGGCAGGACTCAGCTGTGCCCTGTGTTGGCTGGGAGTGCTAGCAGAAACTCAGTGGATTTAGGCCGTGATTCTGCAAAGTCCCTAAGCTTGTAAGGAATGTGAAATTTGCTTGTAAGCAAATTCCCGTTCGTTTCAATGGCATTTAATCACACACACATAAATGCTTTATGGTGTACAAGGGAGTTCTACTTTGGTGGAGGTGGAGATATTTAGCCCAAGCAACTGAATTCTTTTCCAACATGTTCAGAGAAGGGTAAAATGTAAGAAATAATTAGAGAGCAGATTATGAGACTTCTTGCAAACAGCTACTGCCTCTAGTTGAGTCTTGGCCTGTCAAAGCCCACAGTGCTGAGAGATGCTGGGAGAGTACAGCCTCTGACTACTGCTTCCCCTACCCAAACTGCTGTGCCCTGCAGGAAATAGTTGACTTGGACAAGTGGCAGTGAGATATAAAGCACTTGTAGGCATGCTGAGGGGTAGGAAGCCATTAATAATCTCAGTGCCTTGGCCAGGGTCTTCCACCCTATACCTCTCTGTGGCTCCTTCAATTACCTTCCTCATGTCTCCATCTGCATTCTTCAGCTGCTAGAAGCACCTCATGCTTTCCCTGCCATCCATCCTCCTGGCTGTCTCCTGCAAGATGCTATGCATGTGGCCATGCTCTATTTTCTATCATCTTACTTGTTCCTGAATTGTCATCAGTAAGCTCCTGCCACACAGCTCTTGACTGCTTGTAAAGCCAAGGGTGATTCCTTCTCTCCAGATCCTCCTGCCAGCCCAAGCTTCACTTGCAGCCTTGTGCAAGCATTTGATACTGATGGGGTAAATCTGCTGCTCAGGATGAGTCAAGGGCACTCTCTCTTCCCCACCCAGACTCCTCAAATCTGCTGGAAAACAACCCATTTCTCATTAGGGTTCTGTAANAGGGGAGGTTTAGGCTGGATGTCAGGAAGAGGTTGTGTCCTGAGAGGGTGGTTGGGCACTGGAACAGGCTCCCTGGGGAAGTGGTCCCAGCACCCATCTGGACTGAGGTCAAGAAGCGTCTGGATGATGTGTCAGTGCCCTGCTCTGACTTGACTGGTCCTGTGGAGCCAGGAGTTGGACTTGGTGGTCCTTATGGGTTCCTCCAAACTCAGTGTGTTCTGTGATTCTGTGATTCCCGGAGATGGCTTTTCTTGCATTGAATTTCTATGGAAGGTACCAGGCAGAAACCCCCCATATTTCAAGGATGATGGAGAAAATTGACAATGGATAAAAGTTCAGCATCATGATATCTTCCTCACATCCAGGGTTATTTATCTCTGGAGAGCAGGGAAGAGGGTAAGGTGAGGGGTAGTTACCAGGGAAGAGGTGAGGCAGGAGGAAAAGAAGGGGTGGGAGAGTGGTGTAAATTAAGTGCCTCTCTCTGGAGCCCCAAGACCACTGCAGATTTACACCAGCTGTTGCTCAGGCTGTCAGAGAAGGGTTTAATAGGGATGCATGCATACACAGCCTACAGGGAGAGCTGCTTTTATTTGTTTACATCTAGCAGGGATTGAATTTATTGCCATTGCAAAGGGGCCAGCAAAACGCCAGGGCATCACTTAAATCCCAGTTAAAACCTCAGATAAAGGCTTTGCAGGAAGTAGAAATGGGGAGTTGGGAGTGGCCTGGCCAGATGTTGGCTCCATCGCTTGGAGAAGTGAGCTACAAACCCACCTTGCTGTTCCTGCCAAGGACCCAAGTGAGGGTGTTGCCTTATCAGTGGAGAGTCTTTTGTTCCAGAGCTGTAGCAGAGGGAGTGAGGAAGTGCCAAGTCACCTTAGGCTCACACTGAGCCTCCATCCTCTTAATGGAGCATAAAACAGTTAACCTCCAGGTCACCAGGTAGGTCCCAGTCCAACTCTGCCGTCCAATAGGAGCTTATCCGATGGAAATTAGAAGCCCACATCAAGGGCCTAGCTGCATTTGAAATACCTTAATCCTCCTGATTTTTTATACAATTCAGTCCTCTAAGCACCCATCTTACTTTTGCAAGATGTGTAAGCCAATTCTTGGCAGCATTTGTCCCAAGTGACTCCGACAAGGTCACACGTGGAGGCTGTGGTCAGCCTGGGAACTACTCCCAGATACCCCAAGTCCTGGCTGAGTGCATTAAATCGCAAGCTTGTCTCTGTCTTGCTCACTATTTTGGTCCCCCTGATTTGTCCTGCATCATTAAATTTTTACAGTGCCTGACTCCAGATGACTCCAAGCTTGTGCCTCCTGTCTCCACTAAGTGCAGAGCTAAGAGGTTTTGTTCCTCCCAGCACAACGGATGGAATGCAAAGACTCAGCGACCAGCACAGGCAGGAAAATTTCTCCCATCCCTCATGATTGTTTAACATGGTCCTAGTATCTTTCAAAGCATCAGCATAGTTTTTGCAGGTCCTGCTTCTGCATTTCTTTGTAATAAGCAGAATCTGGGACAGATTTGATACAAGACTTGAACAACAACGTCACAGTCAGCAAAAGAGCGGGTCCTGTCACATCCCTGTTGCAAGATCGCAGGGCAGGTGTCCTACATGGATGGAGCAGGCACCAGACTACTCCAGCCTCCCTGCTCCATCCCAAGACACTTCTGGAGTGACATTGGCTCCCTGAGATCATCCTTCCTTGCTGGGTAAATTTGATTATGGGTTTTCTCTGGAAGGCTTCTGCTTGTTTTCTGGTTGCAGTTTCTCAGCTGGGAGGACTTTCACAGGCTCATGTGTCCTTTTCCACCATACCCAGGTGCTGCTCCACCCCTGGCTCTCTGTCCTGCTGTGCCTTCATCAGCTCATCATGGCCACTGTGCTGGAGGCTGTGTTTGCAATGGGAAAGGAGAGTCACTGCAGCTACCTCTGGCTGCTCCAGGCTGCACCCATAGGAATAGCCCTACTTGGAAGTTTTCCTGGCTGGACCTGAGGTTGGACACTGCAGCAAAGCTTTTCTCTTTCCTCTGCTCAGCCTTTTTCCTGATTGCCCAAGTACACAAACCTCTCCTCCTCCTGCATCTGCCTTGCAATAGTTTTGGGTCCCTGCAGAGGGTCTGGCTGATATCCTGGCAGTACTGATGTGCTAAAAGCTGTCCGTGGCTGGTGTTGCTTGGAGGACACAAACTGAGATAATAGCCTTGGAAGAGGACTGCTTCCCTGGCACAGAAGGAGCCCCTGGGAGAGCAGGTGTAAGGACAATAGGAGATGTGGCAATGACAGAAGTCTTCTTGCATCACACCTGCCCCAGTGAGTTGGATGGACCATGGCTATGCCCTCCCTGCCCTGAACCTCTGGTGACACAAGGGTGTTGCCAAGCTGGCAGAGAGGGAAATCACAGTCATGCCAACAGCAAAAGGAGACCTCCCCAGTTGCAATCTCCTTAGTCACAGCTGGATTACTAACCCCATTCTTATATTTTCCACGGGGGCGGCATGAATAAGAGCTGACTATCTCAGGGCTGGCTGTTGCCTCCAGAAACCCTTGAGGAGAGAAATGCTGATGGGAGTCTCAGGCTGTTTAAGTTTCAGGCCAAATCAGTGGTTGTGTTGGAAGCGGGATGCTGACTCAGACACGGGACAGAGCCAGCCCAGGGGAGCCAGGATGGCGAAGGCTGCTCCAAACATCTTCCAAGGCAGAGTCAGGGGAAAGGGAGAGGCAAGCATAGCTCAGCCTTTCCCACCATCTCTGAAACAACTCAGTCCCTCTAGAGATAATATTCAGGACACAAACTTATCTTGCAGAAGAGCCCCTGGCTCCTGCAGCAAGCCTGGTCTGTTCATGGTTCTCCCTGTTTTGACCCATGATGAGTTGGTGATGAGATCAGGTTTTGGGAGCGATTTTATACCTCCCAGATGCCTGACTTATGTATATAGGACAGCACAAATGATGAGCATAGGTTATAGACTTCAGGACTCAAACACACACCAAGTCTCACCCGTCTGCTGCAGCTCCCAGCCGGGGGGGTTGCAGCAGCCCCCAGATCCTGGCTTCAGCCTCCCAGCAGTGCAGGAGGTGGGAGATGGCAGTTCCCCAGCTCTCTCCAGGGCTGCAGTCAGGGTCTGCCCCCTGATCCTGGGGCGATTCCCTTTCCCGTGCAGACCAGGGAAGGGGAGAAGGGGAGAAGAATAACTTTCCCACTTAGTCTGAGACATGGGAATGAAACCTCCCTACCCCGGCACTGACTGCTGAGGCAGTGGGAACGTGAGCTCAGCCCCTAGGCGACTTAATGGGCTTTTAAAAAACCCTTTGTATCGGATCCATTCTTCTTCCCCAAGCTTGCTGGCTCCTCTCCAAGGGGAAACCTTTGATTCTGCAAAAAACACCANTTAAAAGATCAGCAGGATGCCGGAGAGATGCTTAAATCATTTCATCCTAAGAAAGCCTTGGGGTGTAATAGCTTCCCTGTTACTCCCCAAAAACCACCCCTCTCCCAAAAGCTTGGCTTCATTTTTCTTCCAACGATTCCATCTCTAGTGGAGGCAGGGCAGGCAGCACTGCGGAAACCAGGCCACCGGAGTTCCTGGTGATTTCATCAGTCCCAAGACCCAGGCTTGCAGTGATTTATGAGCTTGCAAGAATCTCATGGTGGAGTTATCTCCCTCTCCCCCTTTTTATTGCTGTGCAGATAGAGATTCAGTGATAGAGCTCTTGTGGGTATCGTAGCAAGCTCGGTCTGTTTGACAATTGCAAATATTTTTCTCCAACATTGCACAGGTCCATGTGCACAGGCTGCTCTCAGCATCACCACTACCCAACGTCGAGAAGCTCAGCTTGGCCTGGGGAACCCAAAACCAAAAGCTTGCCAATTGCAGCACCTGCTCCTTGACTCTATTCTCTTGCTCTTGGCTCTCCTAATCTATCTCCTTTCTCCTCAAGGTAGGTTTTTACTACTTTTAAATTGATGGATTTTTTTTTTTCCTGAAGTATTTATGTTTTCTGCAGATTATACAAATCCTGCCCTTCTGCAGTGCTCACCACTCTAAGGCTGGGTTTGTTGAGGTGCATTTAGGAGAGTTAGATGCCCCTCTTCTAAGAGGAGCCCAGAGCTTCTCTCCTCGTTGAAATTCCCTTTAAAACAAGTCATCAGTATTTTTCTGCAGCTGTTTTTCTTAGCAGTCCAAATAAAGCTTTCAAGTGACGACTCATTGATGTGAAGCCAGATTCAGAGGCTGTCAGTTCCTTTGTGTATCCTCAACTGGTCTGGGGGTGCTCTCTTTTATTTTGGGATAGCTGCTTGGCTTCTGGGGCCTGCTGCAAAGCTGTGCATTTAGCAGACCCCTCCTGCCACGTTCTGCTTCCTGTGACAGCGTGAGCTCAAAGTGTTGCTAAATCCAGCCAGCGCAACTCTCTTGCATGGTGCCTGCCATTCTGCACGGAAAAGGATTTTGCAAGCAGGATTTCATTCTGACCACTAGATCTCCTTCCCTTTGGCACGGCAGGAGCCCCAGGGAAAGGTGTGCTTCACTCCAGGTAAGCAGCCAAGGAGTGTCCTTCTCAAGCTGTAGCTGCAGCCCTCACAGCCCTGGGACACAGATGGAGTTTCTTCCTTGTGGAAATAAATTATATGGGGAAGGATGATCCCCGCTGGTGACACACAGATAATGTGACCCGTGTGGGTCCAGCAGAGGCTGAAAAGGAAGCTGAAATGATGGGGTGGCCCCTTCTTATCCCTATTCCAGTCCTTCCATGTGCTTGACCCAGCTTTGTTCCACTCGCTTGGTCATGCTGGTAGGGCCAAGCCAGCCCAAGATGAAGGTGATGGGAGTGCAAGAGGCTGAGCCAGCTCTGCTGTCAGGAGAAACATGGACCCACTGTTTAGGAACCAACACAGTTCACCCTCAAAACCTATAGGCAAGAAACGGGCTGAAAACAAAAATCCACTCCTATCCTTTATCAAAACCACTGACATTTACTTAGGATGCTCCAGGCATGATTCAACACTCATTATCTCATTGTGCTGGAGATTAGGCTGCAATCTTTCCAGATAAGAGCTTTATTAACTCTGTATTATTCTTTCTACATTATTTATTTACACAAAGTCTAGAACACTCAAAGCTTTCACTGGGAGAGTGAGATCAGTCCAGTGGATGACATTTTATGCTGTTTTTTACATTAGCAAAGATCCCATGCAGAAGGTACTATCCCAGGCCAAATGTCCTCTTGCCAATGTGGTCTCTTTGGCTCAAGGAAGCTGTACATGTTATGGACACCCAAACAGATACTACTAGTCAATCTCCATCCATCCATCCTGCTCTGACACAGGCTAGCACAGACTCTCTTTTGGCTGGGACAAGCTTGCACTCTCCCCCACCTCTCCTGAAGCAAGGCCTGGAAAAGAAATTAGACTCCACTAAGTACTGATTTAATGATATTCATATGGGCCCCTAGCTTTGGCCTTGTTCATCAGAAAAGGTGGCCCATGGGCCACTGCAAACTGATAGCAGCTTAGTGTACCAGTCCTGGGTACAAGAACTGGTTTGAGTCAGCCTTAGCAAGGGCTGCCCAGAGGTCCTGCTGTATATGCTAGTGCAGTTACCCAGCCCAGATTTTCCTCTGACTTGGTGTCACTGCACAGGATGGCTGTGGGAGAAGACAGCAGATGAGTGTCCATTCACCTTTTCCCTGTCCTTGATGAGCTTGGCATGAAAATCAGGAGATGACAACCTGACCCTCTGGCCAATCACCTTTTATCTCTGGGATGTAAGGGCCTTTTTCTGGCAGAGGGTTCTCAACTCCCTCCACAGGAGACTGAATGGGTTTTTGCTCACACTCTACCTATAAGATCCTGTTACCCATTGTTTCTGGCACTGAGCACGACACCCAACACACTCCCTGGGGAGGATGCTCCTGGAATATCCTACCACCCACCTGACTGGTAACTACAAAAGCATAGCTAGAGACAGGTGCATCATACATGTTCTTGGTAGCCCCAAATGTCCCTGTTCTCCCCCATTCTCTCCTGGAAGAGGGATTGCCACTTGGGAGTAAACACTTGTGATGTACCCTTGACACAGATGCTGCAGTTCCCCCCAAAACACCTGGCAGATGCTGTGGGCTAGCTTTGATGTGTATTTCTTTGCTGTTCCTAACTGTCTGTCTTAGAAGGGGCGGGACTGGAGCCTGTGTATAAAAGCTGCTGTTTGATTTTATTGGGCTTCCATCCACCTGTTTAAAACACAAATGCCCTGAGCAATTCTGCCGATAGGAAACGGAGGTGAAGAGGCTCCTTCGAATGTGCTCGAAATCATCTCTGCATCCAGGACTCCTTTTGGAGATGTTTAACATCATACATCTTTCAAGCATCTCAGAGCATTGCCACATGTCTAGAGTTTGGTATAAACACTGAGCTTCAGAGGTGGTGGGAAAGAGTAGGGCATTTGGCACGGTTATGAGATGCAACTGCTCAAAAGAGATGCATTTTGTAGCTGGGTGGAAATGCCCTGTCAGAGAAACAAGGGATCTGCGAGACGCACCTTTCCATTCCCCACACAGCCCAGAAGCAGCCTGCCAGCCCAAGAGCTAGTGCAGAAACACTGCCTAATGCCCTGGGAGCACAGGGACGAAGCTCTGGAGCTACAATAGAGACCATGCTTGTGTGTCTGTGCTTGCTGCCTGTACTCCATATCAGCCAGAGGTGTCTGGAAGTGAGCTCTGGATAATATTGTGTGGACTGTTCTTCTTCAAAAGCCCAGCTCCAGCTCTCTAGAGGTGCCAGCAACACACTGCCCCAGCAGTGCCTCTAACTGAAGATCTAGTCAGCCAAGAAAAGACAAAGTGTCTGGTACCTCCTTTTGAATCACAGGAGGGGAGTCACCATCCCTCTCCCCACCTGTGGTCCACTTGCCTGTATCCCACCTCAGACTTTGCTACCCAGCAGCCAGCTGCTACAGCCCAGCCCAGCTCCATCTGCTCCTCTCCACCGCACCCATCTCCTTTGCCATCAGGACATACCTTCCCTGGGTGCAAGTGTCTAGGGAGGCTGCACAGCAGAAAAAAACCCCAGAGTCTTGGTCCCCCTTATGTCTCCTACAGCTTTGGGTCCTGGGACTCAGACTGCAACTGGATGACTTGCCCAAGACCAAAAAGTGGATCAACGTGGACATCCCTCCTTGCGCTGTGCATCACACCCAGCCTTGTTCTATGTGAATAGTGCAAAGATCGGGCATTCAACTTATCACTTCTTTGCACAAGGCTGTCCATGTCTGGGGCTGCCAGGGAATTATCAGATGCTCTTGTGGATCCATGGAGAAAACAAGAGTCTAAGGGAAGGGTTATTGATTGCATTTTGGCCCTGGGGAGCAATGTTGGACAAACTGCTGTATAATCATTGTACAATCCAGCCTGCAGAACAGCACTGTAATATTTTTCTCTTATAATAGTGCAGTTTTGGAGGCTCTTATGTGATCTCCTTTACCCATATGAATACATCCAAGTATGCAGCAGTCTCTTTTCTTTTTGTGAGGATGAAACTGAATTCAGTGCTCTTCAAAATCAGGCCTCCAGTTTTTCAAAAAAATCCTCTCTGAGTTCTAGATCAGCCCTTTACAATTCTCATTTTGGAAACACATACAGCAGTTTATCCTCACACAATCTTTACATCCTGCTGATGTGCCGTTTCAAAACCAACCTCAGCTCCCTCTGAAAACCCACCTTCTTGTAATCTTCTTCACAAAGAGCCCATAGGAAGATGTCAAATTATATGAATGAGAACTTTGGCACAGATGGGTTAGAGTGGGCTGAATGATGACTACATCAAAGCTACAGCTGAAGTTTGTTCATCTGTTGGTGACTTCCAAGCAAATTATTTTTATTTTTTGTTTATGAAATAAAAGAATGAGATTATTGGTCAGACCTTGAGGTGCATTGCATCACCAACGATGGTAGAACAAAGATGATGGTGTGGTCCTTCAATAAACCTGAGTCATCACTTCTATTAAGAGCAAGATTGAAGGATGGAGCATAAAGGCTAGGCATCTGCCAGAGCCACTTGCTGCCATGGGGCTGCTGGCAGTGGCCTGCACCTGCTGAAAGCCCTGATCCTGCACTTTGCAATGCTCTGGCATCCACAACTGGATGGAAATTGCTGGCTCAAGGCTGGATGCATGCCCCAGCTTTCCCATCTGCCATGCTGAGAATTGCTCTTTAGACTGAGCTTGTGTGAGCTGAAGGTTAAAGATTATTATATCTTTTCTTTTTAGGTCTGTTACTTATTTGCAATTAATTAAGCGGGGAAAATCACTGCTGTTCAAGCCTCATGGATATGCAGTGCTGTTAATCTCAGACTTCACAATTTGTAAATTAAGCTTCCCTAGATCATGAGGGGTTTTTGTTGTTTGGTTTGAGGTTTTTTCTGGTAAGCCAAGTTGGCTGCCTGTGCTGGGATTTTATACTTCCAGTACATGTCTTGGGTTGTTTCTTCTTTTTCTGTACATGTAGCAGCAGAAACAATCCCTTCTGTGAAAGTTTAAACCTGTAACACAATTACCTGACTTCAGAAACAGGAATTTAGAAAAACACCCACTTCCTGAAGACCCAAATTAAGTCTTTGGACATGTGCAGTATAGGAAGAAGTCATTTTAGTTCCCAGGGACCAAGCTCTTTCTGATCTGACCTCATTGCTCTCAGACGACTCTTTGATACCGTTGTTGCTGGGCACCCATTATTTGATCCGCAGACTGAGGATCAGAAAAGATGAGGAGGAAAAAAGATGATTTTCAACACAGCATCTCCTCTGCCTCATGCAAAGCCCTTCCTGGCAGTGAAGAAAGCAGCAAAACCCTCCAACTTGGCACTTCTATTATCAAGCAATGTCAGGTTGCACTACCCCCCAGGGTAATGTGGATTGCACGGTGGGCACCCATTTCTCATGGGCTTGCC
This sequence comes from Heliornis fulica, assembly GCA_013399135.1. NCBI lineage: Eukaryota > Metazoa > Chordata > Aves > Gruiformes > Heliornithidae > Heliornis > Heliornis fulica. Next base: position 20,112 of record VXBZ01011034.1, on the reverse strand, counting down.
AGCCAGTGAGGAAGAGCCAGTGCTGCATTCCCCAAGCTGACTGATGGAATGGGAGCATCGAGGCGAGCGAATCCCTCTTCAGACGGATAAAGGAGCAAATAACCACCAGCTGTCCATGTCCCAAGTGTCTCTTTCATCTGCTGAGTTCACAAAGCAAGAGCAAAGAACAATCCTCCTTTCCTATGGCTCTTACCTACCTGAATCACTTCTCATTAAGGCAAGAAATGGTCAATATTCATGGTGTTGAAATGAAGCACAAGGACAGAAATATCTCCTGTGCCTGGTTCAGGCTATGCTGAAAGAGCCAAGTGTGAACCAACATTTTCCAGAGCTCTATCACCTTGAGGTGACAGTTTTGACTTGCCAGTGTGCAAAGAAGGAGCCTGATTTCAGGAAGCAATTTGCAAACAGACCCTTGGGAGTCTAGAGGAGAAAAAAAATAGAAAGCACCTGTGAGTGGGACCTGGCTAGCCCCTCCCAGACAGAAGTTTGAAAAGTGTCTGGCAATTTGGGAAATTCAAGAAGTGGTGAACACCTTCCACCAGGAGAGTGCTGAAGAAATCTGAGGCTCTCCACACCAAAGTCCTTGCCAAGACTTACTTCCCTGGCTCATCCCAAGGCACCCACTTCTCTCCTTGCAGCATTTGTTTGACAGTTTATCCATGGATCAAAGACCACACCTGGGCTTGTCTTCCTTAGCATGAGCACATCTTCCCAAGTGCCTCACAAGAATATGGTGTTTTCCACCCCATGACTTTACTTGCCCAGTTCATGTCTCTGCAGTTGTCTGTCAGCTCAGCTCTACTCAGAACATCAAGGCCAAGCAGATGCTTTCCTGGTCAAGCATGGATTTGGTCAATAGTAACCATCTCACACCACCTTCATTCCACTGCCTTCCTGTTCCCTGCTGTGCTTCCCCTCACACTTCCCACAAACATCTTGTTAATCCCTCTTGGAGATCACAGCTGGTAGCAGCACCCAAGGTTTTTAGGCTGTGCCCTCACCGAGAGTAGACTTCCTCCCATCCTTGTGCTTTTCTGTCTGTCCATCTCCATCCACCACTTCTCTCTGCTCTTAAAACCCAGGCATCCTGGATGGAAGGTGATGCCCCTTTGTATGTAACCATCTCTTACGATGCTGTCTTGATCCCAAGAGGAGCCTGTTGGGCTCTGGGCAATGTAAACATCAAGGATGTCTTGAAATAGAGGAACACCAGGTCTCCACACTCCTCCCAGCTTTATATCATCGGTGTACTTGCTGAGGGTGGACACTATTCCCTCATCATGCCTTCTGGGAGAGTGGTCTGAGAACACACCTGTAGCTTTGCATGGGGATGTTATGACAGAAGTGCAGGACTCCGAACTTGGCTTTTTTAAAACTCATGCTTCTGACGATCGATCCAGCCTGTCCAGATGCTTCTGCAGAGCCTTCCTACTCTCAAGCAGGTGGAGCAGATGGACACTGCTACTCAATTTAGTGTCATTTGCAAACTTACTAAAGGCTGCTTACATGGGGATCCTCCTATCAAGGTCCTCCAGAGAGCTTGCGCTTGCTGATTTAAGAACGATGAGATGTTCATGACTTCCTGTGTTCACAGAACCACAGAATCACACAGAATCAGAGAATGTGTTAGGTCGCAAGGGACCTTTAAAGGCCATCTACTCCACCCCTCACCATACAGCGAGCAGGGACATTTGCACTAGATCAGGTTGCTCAGAGCCCCATCAAGCCTGACCTTGAATATCTCCAGGGATGGGGCCTCCACCCCCTCTCTGGGCAACCTGTTCCACTGATCTAGTGCCCTCATATTGAAGANATCTTGTTAATCCCTCTTGGAGATCACAGCTGGTAGCAGCACCCAAGGTTTTTAGGCTGTGCCCTCACCGAGAGTAGACTTCCTCCCATCCTTGTGCTTTTCTGTCTGTCCATCTCCATCCACCATTTCTCTCTGCTCTTAAAACCCAGGCATCCTGGATGGAAGGTGATGCCCCTTTGTATGTATCCTACTCTCAAGCAGGTGGAGCAGATGGACACTGCTACTCAATTTAGTGTCATTTGCAAACTTACTAAAGGCTGCTTACATGGGGATCCTCCTATCAAGGTCCTCCAGAGAGCTTGCGCTTGCTGATTTAAGAACGATGAGATGTTCATGACTTCCTGTGTTCACAGAACCACAGAATCACACAGAATCAGAGAATGTGTTAGGTCGCAAGGGACCTTTAAAGGCCATCTACTCCACCCCTCACCATACAGCGAGCAGGGACATTTGCACTAGATCAGGTTGCTCAGAGCCCCATCAAGCCTGACCTTGAATATCTCCAGGGATGGGGCCTCCACCCCCTCTCTGGGCAACCTGTTCCACTGATCTAGTGCCCTCATATTGAAGAATGTTTTCCTAATATCCAACCTAAATCTCCCCTTTTCTGGTTTAAAACCACCCCCCCTGTGTGGTGTATTGATTCACAGCCTACTCTTGCCAGGGCCTGTTGAGAGCTGGACTCTGGTTCACATTGTCCCATCATTTCCCCAGCTTCACTAAACACACTCGTGATCCCCAACCTGATTCACATCCCACACCCCTTGTCCTATCGCTCCATGCCCTCGGGAGCAGTTCTTCCCCAGCTTTCTTATAGACACCTTTCACGTACTGGATGGCTGACATAAGCTCCCTCTGGTGTCTTCTCGTCTCCAAGATGAAGAAGCCCAACTCTCTCAGCCTATTCTGGTATCCACAGAACCACAGAACGTTAGGAGTTGGAAGGGACCTTGAAAGATCATCTACCCGTGTCGTTCCACCCCCCCGCCTCTGCCAGAGCAGAAGCCCAACTCTCTCAGCCTATTCTGGTATCCACAGAACCACAGCACGTTAGGAGTTGGAAGGGACCTTGAAAGATCATCTACCCGAGTCGTTCTACCCCCCCGCCTCTGCCAGAGCAGAATCACGCAGATTAGGTCACACAGGAACGTGTCTAGGCAGGTAAACTTAGTGTTTCTGTGATTCTGTGATCTCATCTGTGTATGAGGGACACCTTCAGTGCTCCTACAGCTCCACTGCCCACAGAGACTTTCACCAGGGGGACAAAACTGCCCTGCAAGAAGCACATCCCTGCTGGAGTGAGGTTCAGCTGGGATTTACACAAACCCAGCTAGGTGGGCTTGATGCCATGCTGGTCCACAAGGCCTTGTCAATGGAGGAATGGACTGCAGGCAGAGCAGCAAGACTGTTGTCACCTTACTTGGATGCTATGAAGAGTCTACATCGAACCATTGTGCAACAACACTCTTGAAGCTGGAAGTGTAACATTGCCAAGCACTGTATTCCCTCCTGTTTGCAGAAGTGGCTCATAGCAGTAAGAAAAACTTACAGTTCCATCTCTAATCTCTATTTACACAGGAAAGTGATAAACTCCTTACAATCACTTAATCTCTCTTTGGGCTGCCACCACCATCTTTGCTCAGCCCAGCTCCAAGACAGCACCACACGCAAACACACCACAGTGCTTTGTGGACTAGGGAAGGATCATCACATGCAAACAGGCTCTGTGCAAAGTCTGTTGCAGAGCATGAGGATTAAGCAGCCTTGTGAGTTGCAAATGTCTCCTGAAACAGGCAGGATGATGCTGAGAGGAAGGGCAGCCCCACCTTCTGGAAGCTGACTTGTGTTTCCCCATTTTTTGGCATGTAAATTGAAACAAGAAGCCTTCTTTTTGGGTGATTTTCTGCATGTAAATTGAAACAAGAAGCCTTCTTTTTGGGTGGGTTTCTTCTGTGAATTCTGTGGGCAAAAGGCACAGTTAAGCAGCTGTGCTGCTCCTAACACAAACCAGTTTACTCGTGTAAGTAAGCTCTGAGCAAGCTCTGTGTGAACTTGCTGCCTGGCCTAAAGGGTTGGAAAAACAGGAAACTCTTTCAAAGGTGTCTAATGATTTGATGTTGACATTTGAATTTCCTTTTCGTATCACTGCAACATTTTTGTCCGGGCACTTTATCCTTGCACTGCAAAGCTGTCATTTCTTCCCAGTCAGAAACTTTGTGCTTTAGAAAAGAAAGCCAAGGAGGACAGAAAATAGAAGGAAACAGAAAACAGAAAAATTCCAAGATGTTTTAGTTCATTAGACAAGTGTTTATTATGGGAAACTGAGCCTTTCAAGCCTTTCGTGTACACAAAATTTAGCAAAAAAGATGAAGGTGTTCTGCATCCTGAGATCTTTGGTGCTCCTGGAGTGTATTCATCAGGAGAAAGAGAGTTGCAACACAGTGATAATCTAGTAGAAGCTGAAGGGGACCAAAGATGATCCAGACTGCATGGCCAAGCATCTGGGAAAGGGACATTCTTTCTCAACCATGTGCTGAAGCAAGCGGGTGGGCTGAGAAAACAGGGCAAGGTTATCATGGGAACTTCTCTGATGAGACTGTCACCTGTGAAATGGGCTCTGTTTGCTAGCAGCTTGTGAACACAGAGACTGTGGGCATAGAAGCAGGCAGAGAGCATCTAGTCCTCTTCCTAGGAGCTTCTGGAAACCAGGTCCCAGAACAGAAACTGCCAGCAACTGTTCTTTAAAGATGCACCCCTTGATGCTGCAGCTGGAACTGGCCACATTTTCCTGTCAGTAAATTGTGCACTGGGAGGAACTGTGAAAAAAAAATCCATGATGATTCTATGAATATAATCCTTTAGATGAAACACCATCCCTCTTGCAATCCAATTCTATTAATGATCTGTCCCTGCATTTGCATTCCCATCAGAGCCATTTTCCTCAGACAATGGCTGCCCCGTTAAACACAGAAAGTAGGCATTTCCTCAGAGGAAGTGAATTTGGATTTTTAGACCAGAAAAAAATAAGAAGAATGGGAAACAAAGTCTTTTCAGTAATCTGGGAAAGTATTATCAAACAAAACATTTTCTCCTAAAGGGAAACTCTTTCCTCAAGCCATTGAGAAGCTAAGGACCAACACAATAATGTTATCTTTAAATGAGATAAACTAGATGGCCCTGCATTTAATTTTACCAGTATACTTACCATAGTTATTGAGGTCCTCAATTTATTTTAAGACTGATTCATGCATTTAGTTTTTATTTCATTTCTGTCTTAATTTTGGAGCCATAACAAATCTAACTGGAGGTGCAGAATGATTAATTTCTCAACCACATTTTTGCTTTGAAGTGTCTATTGACTATTAAAAAAATAAGCCCTTTTACATTTTCTTCACAGTCACAAAATGCAAACACACAGAGATGCTTTTGGCCAGAGGAGGGAGCTGAAAAATCTGTCTGGCACTGAGAATTTATCTGAAATGAGGAGTGGGGCTCCTATCTCACCACCCTGGGGAAGAGCACTGCATTTGTTCAACCCAAACCACTGTGTACATAGACAACGGGAAGGTTGGGTCTCCAGAGCTCCTGATTTAGAGGGTGACATCTGGGGGAATGAATTTTACATTTTATTAGAAAACCACTAGTGTTTTTGCAGCACAGATTTAATAAAGCTCATTTATGTCTGTCTGAAAGTTAACAACCTTGCAACACTGCACTTAGTGTTTACTTAGGATTGTGTCTCACCCACAGCTGTTTTAACAATGTTCCTAGAAAAGAGTCTCTTGCCTCTGAGAAATGGAGAAAGATGCAACAATCAGAGGAGCAAATTCCCGCAGTGCTACCCCCCCACACCCCGGGAAGCCACCAGCTCAGGCTGGTTGGGAGCAAGCTCCAGGGACTCAGGGTTAGATTTTTTTTATAAAGGGCATTGATGCTTTGGGCTGTAGCAGTTGTGCAAAGTTTTGCCCATCATGAAGGAAGGATTTCATCTGACTATTTTGCCATGATGTATTTGACCTTTCAAGAGCCATCTTGCAGAGTTTAAGCCCCTTCTTAGGGTCATGACATGACATATCCTAAAAATATCCCAGTGCTGAAATTACATGATGCAGTGTAGAAACTGTCTGATTTTTGGACCTTTAAGATGGTTGGGATCCCCCGTGTCTCTTTCTCCCTTAATTCTATCTTTCTCTCTATCTCTATCCTCTCTCTCAATGTCTCTTTTGAGGCTACACCACAATGTAATGTTAATAGTATATTTGTTCTCTGTGTTCCTATTACAGTTAACATTTCTGTATGGACATTAAGTGTTGTCTCTCTTCAATTCCAAGAAATGCAATCAGTGAATCTGAGTCACCATTCCCACCTTTTGGACTGGGCTCTGACAAATGTTTTGGACTGGTAAGGTGCGTCACCACAGAGAATGGGAGGGTGAAACAAGGGAATCCACCACTATAAAGGCAGAAGGAAAACTCTAAAATTTTCCTTGTAGAAAATTTTAGGGTTTGGAGTGAAAGTAAGCAGTGGAAGGTCCTAGGATGTCAGTATGAATTTTGGTAATCAGCAAGGCCAGATTTTGCAAATGGGGTTCCACTACCAAAGAAATCCCCACTTGCTGCGTTACTTTCCATGAACTGCCAACTGCCAGTACAGGTGAGAGCCTTTCCTTGGACCTGGTGTTCAGCAAGGCCCCAGTTTGGTCAAACCCTGAATTCCTTATCAAAGCATGTCAGATTTACACTGGCATGAAGAATAATGACAGAGACAGGCAAGCTCAACAAGCTGTTAATGCAATACAGCTTAGGCTGCTCCTTTATATCTCTGGGGCCTTACAGGAGAAGGTTGGCACATCCATGGGATAGGCTGACTTTCACCAGTAGTCCTGCTAACAGCACAGGGCACCCTAAGGGTTTTCAGTCTCACACAGTGTCCCAGCATAGACAAGAGCACAAGTAAACTCACAGGATCTTTCCCATTTGCAGCAACTGGAACATGGACCGGAGCAGTGCCAGCAGCAGCAGCCAAGAAGCACAGCGAGTGCAGCGCACTGCTGCCAAAATCAACCAAAGCACCTGTGAGAAGCGACTGTGTAAGATCCTCACACGCCCCCTGCTGTATAGACATGCCATCTATATCCTGTCTCTGCTCTCAACATGCCCATTTCCTCCAGCTGAAGGTCACCTGGGAGAGGGCTTCTACCCTGAGTGATCTAACCAAACACCCTCACCCAAATCTTACACTCATGCACTGGTGAACAGCTCTGAAATCACACAACAATGAACACCCCTCCATACTAGCAACTGCGAGTATTTCGACATGTCAGAGCAATAGAAAGTGCCCCCCCCCCCCCNACAGCACCCCCCCCCCCGCCAGGCTGCAGGCCATAGCTTAAAAGGATGGAGTAAATGGAAGCAAATACACACTCAGGGTGACGGGCAAACCTCCACCTTGTCCACCTTGCCTTCCCAGGTGCCTCTGGCTGCAGAAGGTGAGTTAAAGGAGGACATGGATGACCCTTGAGTTACACCAGAGCTATCATCAAGGCCAGAAAGGCCTACGTCCTGTATTGTGACCACCTCCATGAAACAAAGCAAAGGTGGGTTACAGTTGTAGGTGATTCCCTTCTGAGGGGTCCAATAGGTCAGAAAGAACCTCCTGTTATAGAGGGATGGGGTGCAAATGCCCTCAGCCTGTTGCTCAAAGACATGCTAGACATACTGCAGCATGCTTCAAGTCTAGTGCAGATGAGGAGCCAGGGGCTCCTGAGGTAATAGGAACCAACAGGGAAGCGGTAAAGGACATCAAAGGAACTGCAACCCCCCAGACAGCGACTCAGCCTCATAGTGGGTCCCCCACTGAAGTGTTTCTGCAGATGAATGTAGCACGTGGCATGGAACCAAACAAAAGGAGTTAGACATGTGCACATACCTGCAGGGCTGTGACCTTATTGGCATCACAGAGAGGTGCTGGGATGGCTCCTGCGACTGACCCTGGGGATGACTGGATACAGGCTGTTTAGGAAGGACAGGGAGGTGGGACAAACAGAGAGTATGACTGAGTCAATGACCAGCTGGAGTGCATGGAGCTCCATCTGGAGATGGATGAGGAGACAAAAGAAAGCTTATGGGTCAGGATTAAAGGGAGGACAGGGACAGGGGACACTATAGTGGAGATCTGCTATAGGCCACTCAATCAGGGAAATCAAATGGATGAGCTTTTAGAGGCAAATAGGAGCAGCCTATTGTGAACAGCAGTTCACAAGCCCTGTTCCTTATGGGGTGTTCTGTTGGAGGGACAACAAAATACGACAGAATCAATGAAAGAAGTACCTGGAGTCCCTTGATGTTAAATTCCTCCTCCAAGTGACAGAATAGAAAACTAAGAGAGGTGCCATACTGGGCCTTGTTCTCATAAAAAAAGAGAGGCAAGTATGAAAGAGAGGCAAGAAGCTCAAAGACTGTCTTGGTTGCAGTAACCTTGGATATGTGTGTGGAAACCTTGATCTGGTTCAGATTTGCCCTTGGGAGCTGTGAATTGCAGATCCAGTGGGACTGTTTCAATGGTGACCAAAAGTCCTTGGCAGGGCCTGTGTATGCTTTACTCTTTCCTTGTGCTGGGGCAGCTAGGTCTTTCATGCAAATGCTGCTGTGGCATGTGACAGTGCTCCTCACTTGGCACAGGCATGTTTTACTCTACCCTGTCCTTTGCAATGGACTTAGTGGATTAAGCCCCGATCTTTGCAGTGACCTGGCTAGTAGTCTGTATGATAGCTCTACTTGTATTCGTGCATTTTGCAGGACCAGCACAAGAGAAGGGATCACCATACAAAAGAAACAGCTGCTAGAGAGGAGAAAAGAAACTCAGCGAGGAGTTTATGGGCAATCCCATAAACCAGAGATAGCCAGACATTTGGAAATGGCTGTTTCTCTCTCTCTTCCAGTTCATGTTTCTTTAACAAGACTACGGACCATCTAAAGACAATGACAGACTGATGGTTTGGAGTGGGCAGGAATGTCTTTAGCCTTTCACTTAGGCTTCTTTAGGACCATGGTGTAATACATACATCTCTGGCTCCAGCTAGAGGCCATTCGTGGCTAGGTTTCTAAACTGAAAGGAGCTCTCATAAAGTATTGCTTTGCTGTTGAGGTGCATGGTGCAATATACTGATTGTACCAAAGAGAATGAGAAGAGCAGAGACCACGGAGAATTTTGAATGCTGTCCATATCAAACAGCAGGACTTTATTCCCTGTATATAAGCAAAAAGACAGGGTGATATTCCCTTCCCTCCATTTATGTTATCAAACCAATGGGCCTTGTAATATATTAACCCTACTTGATGCTGTGAAACAAGACCTCTGAATGACTGAGCTGTTGTCCTCATCACAAAATCTGGCTGCTGCATTAAAAGGTGAAGCCCAGCAAGTGCAGTGCCTTCCTCCCTCGGCAAGAATCATTCAGGAGGGCTAATGGCCAGCCACTTCAACCCCCTTTCTGTCCTCTGATGGGCACAGCAGCACTTGGAACAAGGGGATGTGCTGAGGGACATTGGCATACAAGGTCACACTGTGGGGAGAAGTACCACCCTGTCTCTCCCTGTGCTTTTCCCTTTGTGGTTTTGCCTTTGTGGTTTTGCTGTTTTAGGAAGGATTTCCCACTACGATCCTTTGATCTGGAGCCCTCCACTGTGGCATGGAGGCCTTGTGAGACTTGTAGACAGCAATGAGGTCACACCCCAGTCTCCTCTCAGCTGAACAAAGACAGTGTCCTTAACTGCATCTCCTAAGGAGATGCCTGCCAATGTTTTTACCATCTTTGCTGCCTCCTTTGAACACATGTTAATACCAGCCTTCTGCCCCTCTTGCTCAATACGTGAGGTATAGGAATTGCCTGCTCTTGTGCTCTTAAAAATAAGGTTCTTAAAGTGTTTAAAGCTCCTTCAACTAGCCTTGCTAATTCATGAGGAAAAGCAATTTTCCCCCATTGAGAATGGTAAATATTGTCAGGCTCCAGCAGGATTAGTGCCACATGGACTATCCCATAACTGAAACCCCCACATTCTGCCAGTGATGCTACACACACTTCCAGGAATGGATAAGTTGCATCTGCCTGGTTCAAAGTCATTCCCTACAACTGACCTTTAAAGGCCATCTACTCTACCCCTCACCATACAGTGAGCAGGGACAGGGACATTTGCACTAGAATGACATCTTCAGGTTGCTCAGAGCCCCATCAAGCCTGACCTTGAATATCTCCAGGGATGGGGCCTCCACCCCCTCTCTGGGCAACCTGTTCCACTGATCTAGTGCCCTCATATTGAAGAATGTTTTCCTAATATCCAACCTAAATCTCCCCTTTTCTGGTTTAAAACCACCCCCCCTGTGTGGTGTATTGATTCACAGCCTACTCTTGCCAGGGCCTGTTGAGAGCTGGACTCTGGTTCACATTGTCCTATCATTTCCCCAGCTCCACTAAACACACTTGTGATTCCCAACCTGATTCACCTCCCATATCTCCCCCCTTTTGTTTTGCGTGTTTATAATCACTGTGTCATTAACAGAATGTTTGTTTCTTTTGTCTGAACCAGCACAGCTAGGAAATAATTCACTATTCTTAACAAGACATTACACCATCCCTGGGTTCACGATGCGTTCTTCCACCATTTTCCATGATACCACCAGAGAGGCTCAAGCATGCCTGGCTTATTGCATGGGTTTACACTGTGATTTTATAAAGGGTGTGTGAAAAGGATCAGCTGGCGCAGCCATGGAGATTCTCATTGTGCTTGTGTTCACTGCATTAGCAAGGACAAGCCAAACATTGCTGTCAGGTGCAGTCAAGCTGACGATGGGCAATCCTGTGGTTCCTCCAATGTGGCTGAGACATAGGGCCACACAAAACATGACAGAACCAACTGCAGTCTGTCACCTGTAGAAATACAAGCATATTCTCGACCCAATATTATCAAATCTTTTGGTCCTTCCCATCTCCAGAGACTATATTTTTTAACATTACTGATGGCTTATTTTGAAAGGGCATGGTTAAACCGTGTTGTTTTGCATGTCTCGACCTTTACATCTTTTCTTGATTCAGAAAATCAAGGACGTAAGTTGCTTTCCACAACCCTTCCTGTGGTGATTCCAACCCCATACTCCGCCTTTTTTGCTTTGTGAGCTGTTCTTTCAAGACCTTATGAGTGTGTTCAATAACTGCTTGGCCTGTAGGTGAATGAGGAATGCCTGTAACATGTTCAACCCTTCAATGTTGTAAAAATGCTTGAACATGAGTAGTACTGTAGGCAGGCCCATCATCAGTCTTCACTCATCGTGGAACACCTAAAAAAGCGCAACAGATTAGCCAATGCTTACAGGCACCAAGAGCCTTTTTCTCCCATGTGTGCAGTAGCAACATGATATACAGAAAATGTATCTGCTGTTATAAGTACATATTTCTTCGTGCTGAACTCTCCAAACTGTGTGACATCTGTTTCTCACAAATCATAATTTGTAATGCCACATGGGTTAACTCCTTCTTTGACAGGCAATGGGGCTAAGAGTTGACAGGGCAGGCTGTAAGAATACCATGTGCCTGAGTCATGGTTAGCTAAAAGCACCATTTAAGGGCTCTGGCATTTTGATGGTAAAAGGAATGTGACAATTTGGTTTCTTCAAATCAATTAGTATACCATGACAAAGATGGTATAGAAGTCTACTAATTGGTTCTGCTCCATTATAGGACCAGGTAAATCACTATGGGATCAAAGATGCATAACCTAAAAATCATGCTTTCACTGATCTATTAAGGACTAAAACATTCAAAGATCAGCCATCAAAAAGGATGGCTCCACATTCTTAATAAATGAATGATCAGGCCTTGCTAAGCCATTTTCAAGCAAATAGTAATTTTAAGAGAGTCTTATCAAATCTGGATTTTCACAGCACCACCAAGCAGCAAAATAAAAAGGGGCCACATAAGAACGGTGGAGGGATATAGGTGCAGAGCTTCAGGGCATCCCCTGAAAAAGCCAGCCCTTTGGAGCAGTATCATTGTTGCCTTCTGTAGAAGCACCCCCACGCTTTTCCAAGCATCTATTTGGAAGGTTCCACAACCAGACTGCGGGTGCTCATCGTGAACCCATTCTAATAAAGTCACTAGTTGCGTGTCAGTAACGTTTCTGTTCTGCCTCTGTAGCAGCCTTCTAAGTACATCAAGGATTTGTCTTTGTCCTCTGGTTAATTTCCCTCCAAGAGTTCCCAGCTGCTCATCTGTTGTCAGGCGATTGGTGCACTTCTCCCTTTTGCCCTGCGGTTCCCGGTTCAGGTGCCTAAGCACCAAAGCATCTGTGGGCTTCCCTTGTTTCCTCACGATTCTTTGCAGGACCTCCAAAGCAGAGCTTGGTGCTGGAGTTTGCAAATTCCCCATGGTATTTCAGCTGCTTCCCTCCTGTCCTGCAGGTCGGTAATTGATGTGCACCCAAGCTTCCCTTCAGCTCCTCAGTTCAGGCAAGCGATGCCACCGGTACAGCCGTTGCTGGCTCTTGCGAGCCCCTGTGGGGCGTGATTTGTGGCGTATTGACTCACGGACTCAGGTCGGGGCAGATGCTGAGACAAGTTGATTGTGTTTAATGGCTGCTTATGTACCCATGCACACAATGCTGTTTTTCCAGGGACTTTCCACAGGGAATTTCTCAAGGTCTTCCTTCCAGTTATTAACCTTGCAAAGTAGGTTAAGGATAACAGGAAGGGTTCAATATATTCACTGATGACCTGGATGAGGGAATAGAGTGCACAGTCAGCTGGTTTTCTGCGGACGCAGAGCTGGGAGGGGTGGCTGACACGCCGTCACTCAATAGGATTTAGACAGGCTGGAGAGCTGGGCAGGGAGAAATTGAATGAGATTTAACAGGGGCAAGTGTAGGGTATTGCATCTGGGGAGTAACAGCCCCAGGGACCAGTATAGGTTGGGGACTGATCTGTTGGAGAGAGCAGTGTAGATGAGAGGGACCTGGGGGTCCTGGGGGACAGCAGGATGACCATGAGCGAGCAATGTGCCCTTGTGGCCAAGAAGGCCAATGGCATCCTGGGGTGTATTAGAAGTGGGGTGGCTAGTAGGTCAAGAGAGGTTCTTCTCCCCCTCTCTTCTGCCCTGATGAGACCTCACCTGGAATATTGCGTCCAGTTTTGGACCCTCAGTTCCAGAAGGACATAGAACTCCTTGAAAGAGTCCAGCACAGGGCCACCAAAATGATTAAGGGAGTGGAACACCTTCCTTATGAGGACAGGCTGAGGGAGCTGGGTCTCTTTAGCTTTAAGTGGAAGAGGAGACTGAGGGGTGACTTCAATAAATGTCTATAAATATCTAAAGGGTGAGTGTCAGGAGGATGGAGCCAGGCTCTTCTCAGTGTTGGCCAATGATAGGACAAGGGGCAATGGGTCCAAGCTGGAGCAGAGGAAGTTCCATCTGAATATAATGAAGAACATTTTCACTGTGAGGGTGACATTACTGGAACAGGCTGCTCAGAGAGGTTGTGGAGTCTCTTTTTCTGAAGACATTCAAGACCAATCTTGACACATTCCTGTGTGGTTTAATGTAAGTGATCCTGCTCAGGCAGGGGGGTTGGACTGGATGATTTTTCAAGGTCCCTTCCAACTCCTAACAATCTTTGAATCTGCGTTTTTTCTTAATCTCAGCAGCTACAGAAACACTACCTGGGTCTAATTTATTAGTAGGCAGTACTAGGACGCCTGGTACTTGTTGAGAGAGCACCAGACCAGGTGTTTGCCAAAGGTATCATGCGTGAGTTCAGGTCATACGCTTAATTTTTGCTGAGGCCCTTCCTATCTGCATAGAATACAACAGCTTCCCCTTTCAGAGGGGATGCAAGGACAAGATCTGCTGTGGTTATGCAGCACTCAGAGGATGATAATTCTTGAAGAGGCTGCTTGCTCCAGCTTGGAGAGCTTTGTTGCACTTCTGGAGACAGCTTTATTGTTCAGTATAAGCATGAGGAACAATATCACATCCAAAAATCTTCCTCTCCCACCCTGGCTTGCAGATTTCCTGTTTTTTTTTCCCTTTTCTTTCCCAGTGGAGAGACCCACACCCCCTTTGGTGCTTGTTCTTTTTTCCAGGTATCTGCAACTTCTATCTCCACCCTTTCAGAGGGCTGCATGAGGCACTGCCTGCTCTCAGGGCTGCCACAGAGTGAACCAGCTCATCCTGGTCCCAAAGCCTGCAGCAAATATTGGCATTTTGCAGATTTTCCTCTGGATCAATCCATTTCCCTATGGGAAAGAGGGTGTCTTGGTCCTGCAGCAGACAGTCATGCATGGGAAGCTGGTGCATGGGACATGTATGTGGCAGGAGCATACCCCAATTGTCATCACTGTGAGTGCTGTCAGTGAGGGTCCTTTGCATGCTGGTTTGCTGGAAGAAAGCTGTTGCACCCCTAAGCTGAACTCCACAAAGCTGTTTCAGTGTGGATGCAAGGCAGGATTCCTGGTTAGTCCAGTTGGGGATGCCTATGCCCACCTCCTTGAGAATGGGGCATGTTTAAACCCTGAGCAAGCTTGTATGGACTGCGTAAAAATACAGGACGATTTCCTCGGGTTCACAGGCAAAGTTGCTGCAACCAGCCACGAGAGGGCACACAAGCAAAGCTGACACCCTTTTCCATAGGTCCTCCCTGCAGGTGTGGGGATTTATGGATCGACAGTCTTCTTTCTTAAGGCAGTTATCTGTATTTCTCCTGAGAACTTCTATGGGTTTTATGCTTATGAATGTGTTTTCTCTGTTCCTAGGCTGGCATCTGTGGGAGATGCAGGGGGTATTGGTGATTGGAAAAGAGCTCAGCCCACTGAGATGAGTTCAGGAGAATCTTTATTTATGCAGCCATCTTGTTGTGTTACATCTTTCAGCAAGGCTCCCCTTTTAGAATCTTAGAATCATAGAATCATAGAATTTTTAAGGCTGGAAAAGACCCCTAAGATCATCCAGTCCAACCATTAACCTACCGCCACCAAGTCCACTGCTAGACCATGTCCTCAAGCACCGCATCTACCCGTCTTTTAAACACCTCCAGGGATGGGGACTCAACCACCTCCCTGGGTAGACTGTTCCAGTACTTGGTGACTCTTTCAGTAAAGAAGTGTTTCCTAATATCCAACCTAAATTTTCCCTGGTGCAGCTTGAGGCCATTTCCTCTAGTTCTGTCACCTGTTACTGGGGAGAAGAGACCAACCCCCACCTCACTGCAACCTCCTTTCAGGTAGTTGTAGAGAGCAATAAGGTCTCCCCTCAGTCTCCTCTTTTCCAAACTAAACACCCCCAGCTCCCTCAGCAGCTCCTCGTAGAGCCTGCTCTCCAGATCCTTCACCATCCTCATTGCCCTTCTCTGGACACGCTCCAGAACCTCAACGTACTTTACTGTACATCTCATGAGAAAGCCCACTGCACAAACACCTGTACTTGTTTTCATTAGAAAAATCTGTTTTTCAGAAGCCAGTTAAATTCTCAAAACATCTCTTCTTGTTTTCATACTCCTAGCTTCTATCTATGACCTTCAGTTTTACACATTCATCAAAACACACGTTTTGCCAAGAGCATGGACTTTTTTATCTAAATCCCAATTATTCAGATGTTGATGCAGATAAGCTGAGAAGTTCCCACAAGCATCTGCAGCTGGAGAACAGCCCACTGACAGTTGTTCCTGGTTCACCCTGGCCCTGAGTTGTTCAGTCCCTCTGTGCCCTGCCTGGAGTGGCACTTCCTCACCCAGGGAACGTAGCATGAGAGGATGAATTAAAAGGAGAATCGCCTGCACCCTATGACAATGGCTACACAGGGCAGACTGACTTTTGGAAATGGGAAGTATTTGTTTTTCCTGGTTCATTGTTAAAACACATGAGAGTGTGAAGGATAGAGATTTTGTCCTACTCTGTTCAAAGAGCCACTACCTGGCTCTGTGCTTGTTCCTGGTCAGAGTCCATGGGCCATCTCATTTGCCCTTCCTGAAACATCTAAACCAGCAACACTCTGTGTTTGAATGGAACACCACCAACTTGCTTCAGGGACTGTGTCATGTGCCATGACAGGGACCAAGATGGATAGCGAGAAGAAATTGAAGAAAACTCTTTAGAGGTGTGTTGACTTCCAGGTGTTCCTTGGAGGCCACATGTGTTGTGCTGGCCCAGAGGCCCTACCTGCCACCCGGAGGGCCCTCAAACACCAGGAACTGACCTGTAAGGAACTATGAGAGGCTGTGAAAAATGGCCATCATGCCCCAGAGAAGACCACCTCTCCCTAAAACAGTTCCATTAGTACCGCTCACAGTCCTTGTAGGAAAGGCTGGGAAAAGACAGAAGAGAAAATATGATGCTTGGAAAATAGTAATGTGAGACCCCTTGGTGAGAGTGGAATACAAACAAGTGAAGAGATTCCTGCCTGGAAGCATTTTGCTTCTTTCTTTGCCTGGTGATGGTGTCACCTTGTGATTGCAACAAACTCATGGCTTGCACAAGGACCTATGATAACCCTGTCACCTTGCTCTGATTTTGTACATTTTTCTTTCTGCTGCCTCAGAAAGGTTAAGGAGTGAGACATATTAAGCAAGAAGTCAGCCTTGAAGGTGACACTGTAAAATAATTTGGGGAAGGAAAGTATGTATTTGGTCAGGTCTACATGCCAAGTCTTGAACCAGCAGAAGCAGAGCTGTTTTGGCAAGAAGCATGGCTTTGACTGAAATAGTTATGAATTCAACTTCAAGTCTGATTGTATCTTTATGGCTTAAAATTGCTTTATAGCTGTAATTTATTCTGTCTTTTTTAAAGGAATAGCTCTGGAAAGAGCTGATCTTACTTTAACTAAAACCTGGAAGGTGAACCGAGAACAATTATACAATCTCTGACAAAACAGGAACTTGAGCATATCATGAAAACCTGTCAAGTGACACGTTCAGCACCATCAAAGGGAGTCAGTTCAAGTACAAAACCTATAGACTGACTTTGCCTTAGCTGCATCCTGTGGGTGCTGATGCAAATTCAGCATTTGGGCAAGTTCATAGTCTTTGAAAAACAGAGACTCTAACCTCTTCTTTGGGTTGCCTTTGAGCCACCAACTACTGGAAGAGGGACTGAACCCCAGTGCAGGACCACGGCAAAACTGTCTCATACTTGCTATTTGGAGGCTTATGATAGTAGGCATGTTCAGAAACAGGATATTGGACTAGACAAACTTTTAGTGTAACCATACACACCCATAGAACTTTCACCTCTATGACTGGTTTCCCAGAGAGTTGGTGGATGCCCCAACCCTGGAGACGTTCAAGGCCAGGTTGGATGAGGCCCTGAGCAACCTGATCTAGTTGGGGGTGTCCCTGCTTCTTGCAGGGGGGTTGGACTAGATGACCTCTGGGAGTCCCTTCCAACTCTAATCATTCTATGATTCTATGATTCTATGATTCTATGATTCTATGACTGTGTCTACCATAGCTGCTTTTCCAGCACTTCATGTTAGCGTTTCATGGACTCTTGATGCATATAAGGCACCTAATGTGTAGATCCAGCCTTTAAACACTAAAGTCTTCACCTAGGGATGTCCTGCATGCTAGATGGCACATGTGAAAGACGATGCTCAGGTATCACAGACTCACAGAATGTTAAGAGTTGGAAGGGACCTTGAAATATCATCTAGTCCAACCCCGTTACCTGAGCAGGATCACCTAGATTAAATCTCACAAGAACACATCTAGATTGGTCTTTAATGTCTCCAGAGAAGGAGACTCCACAACCTCTCTGGCAGCCTGTCCCAGGGCTCCATCACCCTCACAGTGAAATAATTTTTCCTTTTTAAAACCACAAGGTGAAATTTCCTTTATTCATCTTAGTATAAAACAGGAAGAGGTAGAATTAATATTTTCTAACACACTAATCTTTTATAACACTGACCATTAGATGATTCCAGTGTCTCTGGACTGAGCTGAGGTCTTGTCCTTTAAGCATCTTTCAGTTTGCTATAGCTTGTCCAATATGAAGGCTCAAATCAAACATCGCTTAGGTTATATACCTTTATTTCCTCTTCCAAAGGTGTTGTGCAATGCCTTAGAAAAGCTTGTGCATGTCAGTTCCTTGGAAGAGACTTGATTTCTTTCAAACAGAAATATCCAAATAGAACCAGCAAGCTCTACGATGTCCTTCCTCTGCATTTTTGTGGAAGTACCTTAAAAATGCTTTATAAAATAAGTGCACTTCTCAGGTTATTAGTACAACCTAGCTTCAAATTGAGGAGCAAATTTCTTACCATTAATATTTGGGCTTTGCATAATTGTAAGGCTTGGGTACTGAAAGCATATCTCAGCAGAAGGGAAGAAAACATTTATTTCCGTGGGAATTTCTTTAGAATAATTTACTAGCAATTCTCCAAGGAAGAATTCAATTCTCACATGTTATAGCAATAGTTTTGCTAGAATAAAAAACATTTTTATCATTTTTTGTGTGGTCAGAATCTGCCATTAATGACTCCATTTTCTGTGCACCCTCTCCAGCACAAGGTGGTAGTAGTTCCTCTTCTGTAATAAATTGAGCAGGCCAGCATCTTCTTTGTTGGCTTGCTGCATTGTCCTTACTCACCTTTCCAATTTCATGGAGATCCTTGACAATTATTTTTTCAGTATCTTCTAGTACTGTTGTCAACAAATTAAATAGAAGAGCAATCCAGGCAAGACCGAAAAGAATCCAAATGGCCACCAGTGTTCGGTAGTAGGAAAAGTAATTCCTGCCAGGCTGTTTCCCTGCAGGTAAGGGGAGAGAAAGAAGAAAGCAAGTTAAAATTGCTTCGACAGTGTAAATTGGAACAGACTAATGGATTCCTCAATGTATTTTGTATTGAGTACTTCAAGGTGAATTTTTCATTGTAGCCTCTCACCAGCACTAGGTTAAGGCTGGGCAGGTCTCTTGTTGCAGTAAACTGATACATGGTAGAACAAGCATACTGGCCCATAAGAAAAAAAAAAAAAAAATATATATATATATATACTGGGATTGGGTGAATTAGCTGCAGAGCAGGTAAATGCAGTGATGTGGAAAGTAGTGTAAAACTGTAATGTATTATCTTGAAAATATTCTCAAACTTCCAAAGCACAAAAAGTAGAGCACAGTGGGCCACTACAACTACATGCCTATTACTACCTAGTGTATTGCAATTCTGTGTATTTCTATAAAGTGTGATTGTAACCTAATATATATTTGCTGTAAATTATGTTCATTACAATCACTAAACATATCCAAAAAAGCGAGGTGTCACCTAGATTGCTAAAGCACTACCCAGCCTTTTAAGTGGACTCAGAGAAATTAAGGTTATCAGAGAACATCAGACAGTGCCTGGAAAAACTTCTGGATTCCCTCTGCCAAAAACCTCAGCCTGATATAAGGTATCTTTCATACACGCAGCAAGGATTCCATCTAAGTCTCCAAGGACCCTCTTGCATCTTTGCAAGGCTTGAGAGCTTAGGTTTGTTGTGGGATGGATGTCTGTCCATCTGAAAGAGATGAGAGTCTTCCAGATTCTTCATAGGAACAACACTGTTAGTGAACTATTAGCTTTAGAGCTTCCCTCTCATATCTCCACTGAGGAGAAGTTCAGGCTAGCAAGATGCTGGCAGGATAGGTTGTTGTAGAGAAATACTTGATTCTCCGTGGAGTCCAAGTGTTTTATTGCTTCTTCTGCGGACACTGATTTAGCTCATGATGATAATTTTGAAGTTCCTCCAGGAGCTGTTCTATGAAGACTGTAATTTAGTCAGCAAATCCACTGGAGTGTTTTGAAAAGTACTCCAGCATTCTGGAGTGTAGTTTTACACACTTTGTCTTCAGGGGAAATACTAAGCTCTAACTTGTGAATACAGAGAACCTCCAGTGCAGTATGTGAGACTAAAGAAGGCCACTTGCACAGTGATATGTAGTTTTATATTCCAGTCCTCACAGAGTGAGTATATTTCCATACTTTCCCATGACTTTGATTCCACCTTTCAGTCTGTTGTATAAAATCATGTCTTCTGAAACATGACCACTTATTCCTTTATTCCACACTTTGAATCTCAGATGGATAAGACAGGGACGCATGCCTTATTTTGTATGAATGTCACAAACTGTTCCCTTTTGGTATATTCAAATTCCAAGGCTCCTTGAATTCTCCCCCTACACTTCTCTTTTTTTTTCCCCAAAATACTTGGCTTCTTTATGCCCTAAAGTACCATGTTTCAATAGACAATTTTGTGCTTTTGTCATCATAGAATCATAGAATG
>VXBZ01011029.1:40454-58897 GCA_013399135.1 Heliornis fulica | reverse complement strand
TGCTTGGGGATGGGATTTTCCGAGGGGGGCTTTTTTTTTTGTCTAACAAATATATGCGTGTCTGAGCTGTGTGAATCCATCCCAACTGCTGGATCACCGCCTTGCTTCCCAAAGAGGGGATACCGAGATCAGCTCCATTGCTCCCTTGTGTATACGATGGAAGGAAACGCGAAAATCTGACCCTCNTACGCGTCTTACTGAATCGGTGATACTCCTGCCACTGGCTTTGTGAGACTTCCCGCAGAGAGGTGACTTCCCCTCTCTTCATTGAGAGGGCAGGTGACACAAGAGCAGAGACAAATCTTACTGAGCAGCAGAGTGTTAGAAAAAGGTCAGTGTGTCGAACAATGTCTTCTTTTGTTTTATATGTATTTTTAAATCTGCAGCGTCTTCTGTGCAGGTTGGTTCCATGTGCTGGGAGTGGGGAAAAGCTGCTATTTCAAAGGAGGTTTCTTGTCTTTGACAAGAACTTTGGGAGAATCCAAAAAGCTTCTGTTACAAGCAAAAGTCAAGTAATTCCTTACAAGCCATCAATCACTTCTCCCTCCTCCCACTGGGGACTGAGCGCTTATATCAAATATCAGAGCAGCTAGCCTCTCCTCAGGCACAAGTGTCCTGCTTTATCTGTATCTGTCTTTAAAGAAAACTGATGCTTTTTTCAGATGGAAAAGTTGAAAGGTGTCTTCCAAGAGCACTACGTTCAGGAAGGAGAATTTGTGTGGTTTTACAACACAGTTTGTGCCACTAAAGTCACCTCTACTCAGACAGATCACTCTTCCTATTTTAATCAGTTGGAGTCCCATATGCACCTTTGCTTGCAGACTTATGTCTTCAAAGGTCAAAGTGTGCATTTTTTTTAACTTTTCTTTTTTTCCTGCCTTCTGATCTGGATTAATAAGCTTACATTAGTTTAAAAAATGCACTAAAACCAGTCTGAGAGCACTTGGAAAATTCCTGGATATATTGAGACTGGCTCATATGGCATTTACATCAGTTCCTGTTGCAAGTAAAAATCTATTCAAGTGTGATTTAAATCACCCCAAGTGTCCATATTGAGATCTGTAGCTTACACTGGTGATGTAAAATCAAGTCCAATGAAAGAAGCTTGAGTTTTCTAAACCTGCCAATGTTTGAATATCAATAGAATTTCACAGAGGCGCCAAGTTGCTGGTGCTTTTGACAGGTTTTTTTAGCCCTTGGCTCTCTGACATCTTCCTGAGCAACACAATTACTTTGCAGCAGTGGGATGGGACATTATGTTTAAATCCTGACAGCGACAGCAGGGTGGGTATGGTCAGTATCTGTCAGCCTGGGAGCTGCGTGGCTCAGTTGGGAGAGTGGGGGGCACAGGGAAGCACGGGGTGCTGGGGTCCTCCCGGTTGCTCCGGTACCTAACCCTGCCCAGAGCAGCTCTGCATAACAAGGCATTGAAAGATTTGTTTTTTCTGGCTTATTACTCAAATAAGAGTTTCCCCAGGTAGAGAGTACTGTGCAGGAGTGCTGAAACATTTTTATTTTCAGAGAAAAAAAGCGCCCAGGTGTAGGTTTTTGTTGTTTATTTCTGTAGGTTGTAATGCCAACCTTTCTGCTTGAGAAGCACCTGCTGTCTCAAAACACAGTGATATTGCTCTTTTTGTGGTAGAAGCTGTGGCACAACCCTTCGAGGAGAAGGGCTAGGGAAAGATAACATGGTGCTTTGGTAAAATGAAATTGAAATATCTTTGAAAGCAGATCAGGAAATTTTAAAACTCTGAGAGGAAATGAAAGGCTAATTCAAGCTCTAGCAACAATATTCATGCCAGGGACATCTTTTAATTGTGTATTCTGCAAGATCAGGAAACAATGGGTCGGTAAATCAATCCAAGAAGTGACAAAAGCATTCGTGGCAATAATATTTACAAGAATATTTCCATATGCCATTTGCTCAGTCGATCTGACAGTGTTGTGGGGATGGTGGAAGGACTGCCCGAGTCAAACCCCTGTGACGGTAGGTTGTCCAGTATTTGCCATATATTTCCAGCTGCTAGAGGGGAGGCTGCACCTAGCAAACATCTTAGGCCAGCACTTACTGAGTCTTACAGATTTGCTGCCACTGAAAAAATTTGGAGGAGGATTTTTTTTACTTTGAGCAGAAAAAAAAAAATGAAGATGGTGAGGAAGCGTTTAGGTTTGGCTGAATAAAAGCTTTTAAATATTTTAAAATAATTTATTACTTTATTGAGAAAGAGTAAAATTAAAGTTTTGGTCATTCTTTAAATATTTACTCTTGTAATCGTGAAAATATCTCACATTTTTAAGTGGCACAACCATTTGAAATGGATTCCCAAACCTCCTCGATTAAATTAATTTAAAAATAACTTAAAAACAAATTATAAAATGAATTTGCAATTTAAAAATACCAAGCATTTTGAATTAAATAATAATGAAATCAAGCATTTGAACAATCAAATCCTCTTTTCCCTTTGACTTTTAACAAAGTTATTTGCCAAATTCTGTAAGATTTCCTAAATAAATTTTCATTTCCCCAAAACTGAATTCTCTTGGTCATTTCACTCCCTATATATTATAAGTTGAGCTATACTTTTGCCCAGTAGAATTCAGTCCTTGCCACACAGGGGATAGTTTCACTGGGCTGCAGCTGCACCTACTAATTCTTTTTAAGGCGTTTGCTTTTTTGGGAAAGAAATTTTCTTGTATCATTCAGTGGACATTTTCAGCAGTGTCCAAATGTGCAGCTCTTGGGAAAGGAGTTTGGGAAGTAATTGCTGCCAATCACCTTCAGAAGAAACAACTTGCATTTTCTAAACAGAACTTAACTAACTGGTTAAGAACTGCCATGGATTAATAACCTGCACATTTGTATGAACGCAGCCACAGCAAAAATCGTTTGAAAATCAGTGGGCCAGGGCACACAGAACAATTATGAATGATTTACAGTTCTTTGACTTCACTCAGAGGCTAGATGCACTCTTGGCTAGTGTTAACATTTTTCCCATGACCAATGAATTAAGAAAACCAAGCCTCCACTCTGAGGAGCTTCAGGAAACAGAAAAGTCCCCGGTCAGAAATCTACCCCAAAACTAAGGGCGAAACTGGGGACACCAGAATGTCTTTGATGAGAGTGAAGAGCTGTGCACTGTAGGCTTTTTAAGAAGCTGCACCAGTTAATAGCAGTAGCTTAAATAAGATACCAAAAGTGCTGTCTGGCTGTGTGGATGCATATATGGACAGCAAATAACTCTGAGGAGAACATGTTGTGGCACTTTGGGAAAAGGTCAGTTTTTAAATGTTCATATTGTCATCACTTCTACGTGCATCACTTGATCCCAGCACTGCCCTGTCACCCTTGTTCCAGCTTTGCATGCAGGTCCACTTTGCACAGAGGTAAAGCAAAAGGCTGTGCCTCTCTTATCTGGAGGGGGGATAAACGTAGAAGAACTATTGATATTCCAACTATTGATATTCCCTTTTCCCCTTTAACGGAAACTCTCCCACTGAATTCAGCCTTCAGGCTGGACTGGATTCTGCTGCTGCCTTAACCTGTAATAAATCACCAGGCAGTAATTGGAATTGATAATCCCGAATTTTTAGTTAACATTCCCTCTTGCAAAGATGTACGTTGCGCCTGCGTTTCCTCCTTTATTTATCAGGTAGCTGCAGAATTAGAAACCAAAGACATTGTCAGTGCCCTTGGACATTGCAAAACAGAGCGCCAAAGGCTGAGCTGAGCAGGGGGGGGAACCCTTAGCAGGCGGCTGCTGAAGGGCGGCCCGATTCTGCCAGATGCTGAGCATCTGCATTTGAAAGGACTTTACGCTGATGACTTTCAATGGCTCAGCTTTTGTGACCTTATATTCGGTGGCGGTAGAACGTGTAACTTCCACAGAGAATCCCGTGCCTGGGTGATCATTTTTATGCTCTGGAAGGATCATATTTTCCTCTACTCTTCAGTTTGCCTGCAAATTCCTGATATTGTGAAAATTACCAATTTGGACCAGACACATGGTCCTGCATTATGCCCATCTTCTCAATTTCTAAGTGCTTCTGCCTTTTTATTGTTTAATGCAATAAAATAGTGCTCCATACAAGGCAATGAGGCTGTTATTTTTAGACTTAGAAGTTGTTTTTTTTTTTCTTCAGAAAGCTTAATCTCTTTATTCCAGAAGGTTATATGAAGCTGGGAAAAGACAGAACACAGCGCACGCCCGTGGGTGCCTAAGGGTTTTTATTTATCTCCAGAATTTAAAAGATAAATAGAAGATTTATTATTGCAGGATTTGGGGGTTTCCTGTGCCAGGCTCCTAGGAGCAAATAAATTAGAAAAAAAAAAAAAGTCTCCATTTACCATCAATCAACCCTAACAAAATTTCCATCTGCCTAGCAGCGAGCCGGTCAGATTGGGAGTGTTACCTGCGTAGTAGGGCTGTGACACCACAGCTCCGTTCTCTGGGTCCCTGAAATGCTGTCAGAGCAGCAGAAAGCCCCATTAGAGACTACCTGGATTATTCTGTACACAGTAATTCTGTCGACTCCATAACTCAGGAAATTGTGCCTGGGCTGGGGAAAGGGAGGGCAGATGTGGAAGTGCCTTAGCAGTGTGCTGGTATAGAAATGTACAAAAATGAATAGCTTTTGTGAAAACATAGCCATAATTCAGCTTCAGGGGGAAAAAAAAGGAACCAAAAAAACCCTCATTCTGCTTCTTGGAATGAAAGATTTGATTGTGAAGTGGCTGTTTATTAGGGGTGTTTCAGGCCTGATTGCTCCTGCTACGTTAAGGCAGTGAGCATCATTTCTTCGGTGGAACTTACAAATAATTGATTTGGAAAAAAAAAAATGGGGAGAGGCTTGACAGACTACATATGGGGCACATAGGCAAGTAACCCTTGGTTACAGCCTTTAGGAAAAAAGCAGTTCAGCCCCAAAAGGGGATGGAAAATGTCTGGGGCATGTGTTGTTTCTGTCCTATTTACCCCCGGCGTGCTCTCAGGCATGGGGTGCACTGGGAATGCACAAATGCAGTTCTGGGGCATCCCTGGAACTCTGTAGCCCCTCGGGCTGAGAAATGCTAGAGGAATAACACATCAGGCTGAGAAATGCTAGAGGAATAACACATCAGGACTAGAAATACTGTAGCTCAGCCTGGATGAGGACTTGGTGGCCCATACTGCTCTGTGGGGCTCTCTTGGAGGGAACAAGGGACGTAACGCGCCGGTGAAGAGACCCCGGTCACTGTTGTAGGACTTTCATGTTGATGTTGAGCCACATGTGTACACTATTGTCATCCTCCTGGGGATGGAATGACAGTGAAATCAGGGAGAGATGAGTTACTAGGGGCAAAGCCAGGTGGAAAGGGGAAATCACCCCGAGGAAGGGAAGCAAAGAGCGAGGCACGAAAGGGACTTCAGGACTTCGTTTCCTCCCCACCAGCTGCTCGTGGCATGAGGAGGAATTAGAGACTATTTTCAGACTTTCTCCCTGCATCTGGGTACCCTCCTGTGGTTTTTTGTTTCATTTTGTTCCCCCTCCCCCCCCAGTCATGAATGACATTGCTCCTGTGAATGAAATATGTTGTTCAAAACAGTTTATGAAGGCAACTTAGTACATTATACGTAGTCATTCGGTGTAGTTTAGATGTCTAAGAGGCCTGGGGATAAAAAAAAAAGGGGAAAAGCTCTCAAATAATCAGAAGCTTTCAGGAAAAAGAACAAGGTTTCTTCCCATGGTCTTTGTTCTCAAGGATTTGTGTGCAAAAATTCAGGAATTTCAGGGAAAAAAAAATTTAAAGACTCTTTTAGACAAAGTATTTTCTTTTACAGTGAACTCCATAGGATTTTCTAGAATAGTATTTAAAGCCTATGTAATAATAATATTTGTTGCCTTTGCTCTTTTTATTCAGGCCTTCAGCCCTTTTATAATCAACAGATATTATACACAGAGTTTTTCTGAGTTTATTTAATTACACAGTTTCACTGGCTGTATATTATAGATTTCAATTGTATATAAAAATCAGGTATTTCAGTGATTTATACTATTACTATTTAAATTGTCAGTGTACAGAAGTTTTCTTATGTGCCTGAGAGAACTTATTAGTCATGATTGCAATGAGTGTAGTTAGCTATCCTATAGGTATACCTAGAGGCTATTTCTCATTACTAATTAAATTACACTTCATATTGCTAAGAAAGCATTTATTACAACATTTCATATTGCTAAGAAAGCAATTAAACTTTACTTATGATAATCAACTACTACAGACAATTCAGTTTGCAATTTAAGTGAAGAATTGTGAACAATAGTAAAGGTTTTTTTATTACAGTTACTTGTAGCCGAGTCAGAATATTTATTTATAATTTTATTTATGAATATTTGGACAATTGATGAGTATTTGTGAAATGGCTTGACAGTCCTCAGTGAATATAAATAATTACATCTCAGTTGCTGTTCACTGTAGCTTTTACAGAATGATGTTTGCTGTGCAGATAAATGGGGGGAAAAGTGCTTAGTATTATTGTCACCTAATGAAATGTATGCTGGTTATTTTATTTCCTGAAAAATGAGTGTGTTCTTTTTAGTCTTTTTTCCCCCTCTATTTTTCCATACTTTTTTCTTTACTCCAGATTCATGGCTACAGTATTTTTGACTCACTCAAGTCATGCCTTTAAATCAAGATGCTTACCTAGCTCTGTTTCTGAAGCAAGAGATGATTCTTTGCCAGCACTTGGGCTGTTGACTCTTTGCAACATCCTGATGATCTCCTTTGCTTACATTTAATAGCACAGTGGAGCATCAATCTTCATCTGGGGCTTTGGGATGTTACAGTTAGACAAAGAATAATATTTTGGAGGTGTTGCTGGTTAGTCACCTTCCTTTAATAAGACAACATTCAACCAGCTGTTTACACTGTGGTTGGCTAAATTTTTTTTTCCCCATGTGCATACTGGGATGTGATCTTCATGTCATATGCCAGGCTTTGCTTCTTTGAGCACAGCAGGTCAATGCCCTTAACTCCTCCTGGGTATCTCTGTCATTAGTGGGACACGGATTTCAACCAGGATTTGCCATTATTTTATTTGTGGTCTGAGTTTGACATCATTTAATAATAAATTCAAAGGGACACACAATGGTATTTGAGTAGGAAGTAAAATCTCAAAATTTCAAAACTCCCCTAAATTAAGAATGAAGAAATAATGTAAGAGTTTTGTGAAGCAGAACAGAAGTCTCGTGTGGTTTATGTGCACAACAAATTAAAGGTGAAATCTCTGTTTTATAAAGGAATATTTTGTGAAAAAAGGTAAAACCAACTCAGAAATTCCTGAGATATGTCCCCTCTTCCCCATAGATCTTGGGAGAAACCCCCTTTCTTCTTGTGTGTCTCAAAAATAAGCAAGGGAATGGAGAGCAGTAATTTCTCATTGGTGAGTGCAGAGAGCACCTGAAGCTGAAGAATTAGTTTGCAAAGTTTGCAGAGCAATTAAAAATTGATTCCCAATTCAAACTGCTGGATGGAAATGCACCCTGATTCAGTAGAGAAAGCAGAGGAATCAGTCAGTGACTGTCCCTTACACCAGGGATTTGCAAATATGGAGATCTAACAGTTTAAGTCTCTTCAATTAAATTTTGGCTACCCACACACATATAAAGGTTATTTTTTATAATGCCATGACTTACAAATGTTATTTCAAAATACTTGTTTCTTTCTCTGTCTTCAGAAAGAGTCTGTAGACCCCTATTTGGGGCCAGATTCAGCAGGCAGCTGAGAACTCTAGCCCATCCTGTCACCATATTTCAACAAAAAATTAACTATGACTTATGCAAACTATCTTATATTCTGCATTTTTAGTGAATGTAGTTTTCCCTTTCTCTCTCTCTCTCTCTTTTTTTTATTTTTATTTTAATTTTTTCCCTCTTGGATTTCTTTTGTTTAAGGATTGGATTTTTTTTTAGGGAAGAAATTCCTGTTGCTCTTACCTTCATAGTTCAGCAAAAAAGTGCCTGTCTCATACAGTACAGCAAAGAATTTAGATTCAAATCCCATTTCCCTTGCTATATGCTTCCTCCACAATGTGTGCATGTATAAGCCTCTCTATACAGATAAATTTATAATATGTACATGTATATATAATAGTAATATTCTGTGTGTATATATATATACACAGAACATATTATATATATATATATATATATATATTTAAGACTACAGTCTAACCTTTTTCTAGGGCCTCTAAAACCCTGAATTGAAACAATTAATGTGTATTAAGTATCTTAGAAATTCAAATATTTTCTGTTCCTGTTTTATGCTTATAGTTCATTATGGCAACAAGTATTAGATCCTAGTGCTGTGTATGATGGCTAGAAATAACTCTGCAAGATGAAATTTAAACACCATTTTTTGTACAGGGCAGAAAAAAAAAAGAAAGAGCAAACCCTTGCTTTAAGCATCAATTTATCCAATTAAATTTACAGCAAGTACTTAATATTTAGGAGTTGAAGGTGGAACTGTCTGCTGACTTTGGTGAGAACCACTCAACCAGGAGCATTCCCATTTATCCAGCAGATATATTTGCAGCAGCCAGGGTTTCCCCCCCAGGCAAAAGTGGAGGTGAAATCCTCTTTTAGAAGGGCAATTCAAAAAATTCCCGTGTTAAAAAGTGGAAAAAAAACCCCTTTTAATGAAAGACAGATTGCAAGCATTTGCCTAAGATTATCACTAGGCTAAACTGAAGCAGAACAGCCAAAATTCCTGCATCATTTACACCCTGTGAGCAAGGCAAGGGCAAAAAAAAAAAGCTGGAGGGAAAATACTTGAAAGCATGGGAGCAAACAGCTGTGAGGAAGAAATAGCTGCACTTTTACTCGCTGAATTTCTTAGTAAAAGAAAATAATAGTTTAGTAAAACCCAAACTAAGCAAACCCTGGTTTGTGCCATGCCATAAATTCTTAAAGGGACAGTCTCAACTTGGATTTAAAAATTAAAAAAATAAATAAATGGAGATTTGTGAATTGCTCCAGTTTCTGCTCCCTTTTAAATCCTCTGGCTGGCATTTAAAAGTATATAAAACTTTAATTTTTGTTCCTGGGATCTTTCCTCTTTGTGTTTGCAAAGGTGGTTTCTGTTAGCTGGTTTCCTCCCTTGCTATCTGAGGCCCTGATCCTGCCAAAAGGTATTCATGTCCTTTATTGCCGTGAGTCTCCCAGCGAAATCCCTCCCAGCAGGAAAGGTGAGCTCGCTTTTATGTGTTTGTAGGATCAGTGCCTAATTGTAGGGGAAATGGAAACTGTGCAGAGTCCTGTCTGTGGCACAAAGCAAACACTACAGGACGTGGAGTAGAAGATCTTTATTTAATACTTCGGTTATGGAAACGTGAGATGTGATGAGTAACTCTAGTAAGGGGCAGACTTTTCTGAGAAGAATATATTTTTCATGTTATAAATATATAGTTTAAGCAGAAATAGTTATTAAATAGTATGTATTGCAATTGTTAGGAATCAGGTTCTTTATTTTCATTCCATATTTTCCTTTTTTTTGTGTGTGAAACTGTCAAGCCCTTTTGTTACTTGCCATTGAGCTCTAGTGGGACTTTGGTTTTATTTCCCTAGTGCATGATCTTGTTTTGCATGCTCAGCAGATCTGATGATGGAACTTAAGATAAGTCCATTCAGAAATTGCAGTATTTATTAAGTCACCTTTTATGGAGGAAACACAAGACAAAATGTTAAACAAAATGAAATTGTGACCCACCCTGATATGTCCTTATTCAGAAAAATAGTCTAAGGGCACTGGGAACTGGAAAATACATCAAACACAATTCAAACATTTACTTAAAGCTTAAACTGCATTTCAAATTGAAAAAAAAGCCAAAATCCAACCCCAAGCCAAGTGTGCTTAAATCTTTTACATGTTTTAAAGATGCTATTGAGATTTAAAGTATGATACTTGCATGTGTGGCCATCATTGAAAAATCTAGACTAGTCATCTAATCATCACCATGGTGCCTTCAACTTGTCCTAGGGCTGGCTGAGATAAAGGCTGCAAACTTCATCTTGCAGAGCTAGGAAAGGTCATCCCACAAACCTATCAGACCCAACATGAGGAATGGGAACGATACCTGAGTGAGCTGTTAGCTGAGGAATTGTCTTTCTTTTGGGGTATCAACCTGAGAGAAAAGTTAGGGGAAAATGTTTTGCCATTAGTAAGGATTTGAACTTCAGCTACAGTGATGAAGAAGATAAGAAATCTTTGTTCCTTGTTCTCTCACACACCAGAGCAGCTATTTTAGCAAGAAACATTTGCAGAGCACAGGTGAATTGTTAGTACTTAGATCTTGCAAAATAAAATATGATTGACTGCACAGCAGCACTTTGGGAAGATTTTATGAGCATTTTATGCTCCAAAGGCTCAGTTTTGCTCTTCTTCTGGGCCCTGAGCTCTAGATGACTTTTAAAGGGTATTTCAGTGAAAGAAGGAAATTTCTTGGAAGCAGCTGGACAAATGACTTGCAGGATGTCCTGATGTCCCCATCACAGAAATGCTGGTTCCTCCTGTCCTTTCCCCCATGACTGTATCCTATTGTTTACCAACATTTTCAGCTTCACATAGTTTTCCCTGAACATGCCATAGTGTCCCAATTTCAGTTTGACCTTCTCTACAACAGCCAGGCACAGGCCAGTGTTTTCTCCATTTGGCTCCTGTCTTGGGATGCTCTACCTGGATGAGTACATAGAGCAGGTAACCAAAAGAGGGTGCCAGTTTGTTTGGCCATTGATTTTTCACATAATTTGTTGAAATTTAATTTCTTTGAGATCTCTATCCCTCTGTCAAAGTTGGCTGAATTATAGAATCATAAAATGCTTTGGGTTGGAATGGACCTCAAAGATCATTGAGTTCCAACCCCCAAACTTATCAGTGAGTGAGTTGGGATTAGAGGATCCAGAATATTAAAGGGAAAGGGAAAACTGCCCAGATGATGACCTTCTGTGAACCTAATTTCCAAAGAAGTATAGGTAAAATTTTTGATACAGACAAACCATCCCCTTATGTTTTATATCTCAGTGTTCAAAGGAGATGCTTTAGGCTAAAGATAATGGTTTTTTTTTGTGCTTATGAAAAAATAATGTTCCACACTTTCATACAGTTTTTGTCTGTGTAGCTTCACTCTTCATCTTCTAGATCTGAGTCCCACTTTAGGAAACAAACCAAACTGCATAATACTTACACACATGCTGCTGCAAGGCTTTGATTCTCCATGCCCTTTTGGTCCTGACATAGGTCTTTCAAATACAACATTTCCTCTCCTCTCCCACAATTTTTGGTAAGGAGACAGCTAACACAATTCAGTATATCCTGATTACAGTATATATATATCCTATATATAGTATATCCTGGACTAGATGACCTCTGGGAGTCCCTTCCAACTCTAGACATTCTATGATTAGCAAAGTAGCATCTGATGATATGAACAGAACATCTGAACTCAAAAAAAAATGGATTAGTGGCTCTGCAGATTCATGTTGATGTCCATGTTGGGGTGTAGAATCAAAGGTAGATAAACCTCTGTGTGTGTGAGACCCATTGTCTGATATCTAATGCACACTCAACTATGGCAAAATAAAGATCACTGAATACAAAGGCTCAGTCTTACTCTTGTTTTGAGAAGTTCAGTGTACTAAGCTGCATTATCAAAACATTTTAGGGTTTTATGAATGTCATTTCACTTGCTTTTTCCAGGAGATTCGATTACATCAACATTAGTTGATGTAACAATACCTTAATGCTGACTCTGACAAACCATTCAGGAGCATTTTCCCAGAGATCACCATGACTTCACCACTGCCCCTTCATTTGGGCTGTTTAGAAGCCCTGGCAACTCAGAAGGGAGCATTTTCACTTACTTGGTAAACATTTTTTTCCTGATTATAATTAATATGGAATTAACCTTCTGTAATTTCTTCAGTGGTTTAACAATAAATAGTTACATCCTCTCATTGAATACCTCCCTGGCAGAGAAACCCAGATTAAGAACCCATTTACCACATAAGACTAATTCAATCACCATCTTAAGGGTTCAGCATAGTTTGTTTGCTCTTGTGTGGAACACTGGATATGGATTTCACCAGAATATTTATAGATCCAGCATTCCTCCTTTGTATCACCATCTGCTCACCACCTCTGTTGCTCTAGCTGAGCTTCAGGGTCTGTACCAATGTCAGCGGAAGCTTTAAAATCTGCCATTAAAATAGCAACAACAGTAGAGATCTGCTGTTAAAATAATAGCAACAACATCCCTCTGTGGGATGCTAGGGAACACATGACTATGGACAGGCCTGATCCAGCATTCCTTTCCTGCCCTGGGAGCTTTTCTTTCTTTTTTTTTTTTAAATAAAAAAGAATGCATGGGCTGACTCTGTTTTGTATAGATAGATGGAAATGTGGAACTACTTTCTCCCATTGTCCTTCTAGCTGAACACTGGGGAGAGAGTGGAACAATGTGTGGAAATGTCATGGAAAGGATGTGAGGAGATGCTCAGCAGATGAATTCAATATAAGGGGAGCTAAAACCACTGATAATGTTAATTCATAAGTTTTCCAAGTGACTCTCCATGTGACTGTAACTGAGCCAGCTTCTAAACCTATTAGAGTCAGGAGTAGCAGGATGACAGTCAATGGGAGCAGTCCTTATGCCTGATAGCAGTGGGACTGAACCTATGGGCCATGTGTGAAACATCCTGAAAACAAAGTACAGTGTGTTTTGGAAAACAAGATGTGAAAATGAAAGTAATAAATAAACATTAAATGGTTTGGGTTTTTTATTTTATTTTATTTTTTTTTTAATTGTCAGGGAAAACCATTGTGGCAACACCATCTGTTTCATTCTTCTTTTGAAAGGGTCTGGGTGGCCAATGATATAGAAAAAGATGAGAAATGTTCCTGGATAACATTTCAGCACATGTGTATGTCTGATGAATTCATGTTCAGCAGCACAACTTCTTATCCCATTTTCATTGACTAGTAGAGCTTCAGTGTGATTCCTGACATGAAAATAAGATTGTGGTGGCTAATATCAAGAAAAAAGATAATCACAGTGGTCAGTAATGTAAGTTGAGAGTCTTAATTTTCATGTTTCATTGCTGCTTTGACTAAAATAATAGTCTAAGACTGCAACAAGACAATCTGAAATGTAGCATAATGTGCTGTTTTGAACAGGAAGAAACTAAGGGCTTTAACCCTTGTCTTTTTCACAGAAGGATAATTTAGGACTGAGGAACTCAGGTAACCATAGCAAAAGGGTAAAAAGGAGAACTCATCAAGACAGAAGGTGCTTTTGGATGCACTGAAAAGTGCATGAATGACCATTTGCAGTGGACGTCAATGATGTGAAACCAATAGGATGTTTTAGGTGTCTGGGGTGGGAGAGGGCACAGGACATCTCTGGGGCAGCAAAAAATAATTTTCCTGTAATCAATTTACATATAGAAGTAGGAGGAAGTTTGCTGAGTTTGATGCAACTATTTGGTGAATAACTAGTCAGGAAAAGAATTCTGTGTCTTGTGGTGCAATCACTGTGAAGTGCACTGGAGGAAGCATAAGGAATAAAACCTGGAGGCCTGATTTTAAGTATCATTTGTATGTCAATGAAGTGACTGTGTGGAAAATATTAGTTCTAATTGGTAACTGGTCATTTAAGAACAGCACCATTGTTATTGGTAGCATTCCATCTCTAAAAGACTCAAGGTCCTCCTTAGCTGTTGGACAATACAAATATACACTTCAATTTTCATGACATAGGAAGAACCATAGAATCATAGAATGTATATATAAAGAATATATACAGAGTTAATTGACAAAGAGGAGCACAAAATGTCAGCATTTTAAACAATCAATTCGTGTTTTAACAGTGTTGGAAGAGGAGTGGGAATCATAGAATCATAGAATCATAGAATGATTAGAGTTGGAAGGGACTCCCAGAGGTCATCCAGTCCAACCCCCCTGCAAGAAGCAGGGACACCCCCAACTAGATCATTTTGCTCAGGGCCTCATCCAACCTGGCCTTGAACATCTCCAGGGATGGGGCATCCACCACCTCCCTGGGCAACCTGTTCCAGTGCTCCACCACTCTCACAGGAATGAACATTTTCCTAACATCCAATCTAAATCTCCCTCCCTCTATTTTGAAACCATCACCCCTTGTCCTGTCACAACAGGCCCTACTGAACAGCCTCTCCCCATCTTTCTTGTAGGCAAAGATGGGGAATACCAAAGAATACCATCTTTGTATGCAACGTCCTCTTAAATTGTGTAGGAACTTTTACCTTGCTCCCCTTCCATGTTCAGAGAGTGCTGCTGGTTAAGGGGAATATCAGATGAGTGTGTGATCTGCTGGTGTCTCTACTGGCAGAGGGAAAAAGGCTGCTGCACTTCATTTCCATCTTAAGTCTGTCAGCAAGGATGATGTGGAAATGAACAGGAGAGTAAAACAGGAGGGGAAAAGAAGAGATTTCCATAAGATAAGAGAACCTAATTTATTATTTTTAAATGACAGGCATATGGAAGAGACTCGTATACCACAGGAGTGACAAGAAACAGTCTGCCATTCAATAACTGTAGAAAAGAGCATTTATTTCTGGGGAAGGTCAAGAGCCCTATTCACAAAACAGATGAAGCTTTGCTTTCATGAGCTCAGCAAGCCAGACCCATACCATGCAAACCATGACAGCAGTTGGACTGGTCTTTGAAGTTAGTTGTATCTGCCTTTGCAGTATCAGGCACATGAAGCATGATATAGGGAAAAATATCTTTAAAAAAATCATAGAGAAAAAGGGAAATAGCATGAAGGACAACAAAGACAAAATCCACATTCCTGTGGCTGTAAATCAGTTCTGGTGACCTGAGTGAATTATTCCTTGTTGATACTTCTCTTGTCTGGGTTGACCCACAAAGAGACAACGCTAAGTACAGTAATTGGGCAGACCAGCAGTGAGATAGGTTCTATCTGTGTAGTCTGAGACAAATTCCTTTTATTTTTGTTCAATAAGAGTAAGAAATAGATGGTGCAAGCCATACAGATGAGGTCAGACTGGGCTGCATCTCTCCTGTGTGCCTCTGACTGCCTGCCAGTAATCTACAGGTGTGTGAGACGTGGCTTTGAGGCTCTGAGTTGAACTTGCAAGTCTGGTGCCTTTTAGCACACTGCAGGATCTCTTCTGCCTCTGGGGTTTTGCAGAGAAGCAAAATGGGATGAAACACCCAGCAGAAGGTGTCTGCCCAGCCACATTTCTTTCAGGGATGTACCTGCATGGCTAGGAAGAAGTACCTGTCATTAAAACAATTTATTTGGGTACATCAAACCTGCTCCTTTTTACTTGTCCCAAGCTGCTTTAGCTACTTTCTGTCCAGGTCATTTCTTACTATCTCTTCCCAACCATCCCCCTTTTCCCTTTTGTTTTCCTCTTTCTTTGTTTTTCCCTACAAAATTCACTATGCTCTTACTCTTAGACCATCTTGCCTATAGCAACATTACTGCTAATAATTCTTTCCAGATGTTTTCTGGCACATGACCATCAGGCCAGGAATTTCCAAAGCTATTTACCTTCTATTCAAGGAAAAAAACTAAACCAAAACCAATTTTCTGTTTAGACAACTAAAAATCCCAGGCCAAAACACAGCTAGAATATGCAGGAATTGCAAAATAAGATATTCAAGATTCACAAAACATTAACATGCTAATAGAAGAATTACACCTGTTAACAAATGTAAATTAGCATGTGAATAATACAAATATGTATTTATATTAAAATATAATGGGCTTACTACCTGGTGAATTTCTACATTTTTGTGTAAGTAAAGACCAGAATATGGATTTATAAACTCTTTTTCCTCTCCTGACTACTTTCTAGAGATGTGACCTGATGGTGTTCTCCATTTTTTACCAAAGCATCCCCAAATTAGTGTTTTTTTTTTTAAGCTGCAACTTTAAGGGGGAAAGGGGAAGGACAATTCAAGTAGGAGACTTGTTGTCTTCCACATTTGATCATTTCAGCCTTGAGATCTCAAAAGAAGAGGGACATCTTCTCTTCCTTCTGCACCAAGTGGACTCTAAGCAAGGAGCAATCCCAGTGGGTCCAAGTGGATATTGCTGTCTGCTCTTAGGTCTAGGGCTCTGGTTAAGAGTCCACTCAGGATATTTGTGACATCCAGGATGACAGAAAAGGAGTTTGCATCTCAACAGCTTTGTCAGTGGGAAAAGTCACTGCCACAGAACATTCACTGAGTTGCTACTGAGACAGACACATAGATACAAATATAATTTATTAAAGTTGGTTTTGAGGATATCATGCATGGAAGATGAGTAGCTTTGTGTTCTCTCTCTCATCTCTATGCTGCTCTATCTATTTCCTATTAAAATTACAAATTTATCCTTGAGTTCATCTACCTCAGTTGCTCAGAAGGGTAAAAACTGAGAGCTCTTGTATGATTCTTACTAACTGCTGTTGCTGGTAGAAGAGAGGATTTCTTATTTTATTATCACAAATCTTTTAATAAGATTTTATATCCTCCTCAGAAAGAGTTAATCTAAATGTGTGAAAGCAGATATAATGCAAACAAAATTATACATTAGACTGACTGAATAATTCTTTATTTTTAATCAAGACAGTAAACAGGGAAAGATAAAAAAAAGGATTTTTTTTCCCTATTTATCTTTGTATATCAAAGAAGGCCATATAAAAATGCAGGGTTTTTTTGTTTGTTTTTGTTTTTGTTTTTTTTTTTTTGTTTTTGTTTTTGTTTTTGTTTTTGTTTTTGGTTTTTTTTTGTTTTTGTCCTTTGTCTCTGTCTTATATAGCACTCAGAATTCTCCTTATACCATTCTCATCCTGTATCAATCTACAAATATGGCTTTGCCCACAAGTACAAAACATCCCTCAGCCAAGGTCCTTATTTCAGCTGATCTCTGTAATAATGTACCACACTCTCAGCCTTGTAAGATTTCCCTTTGTGGGAGGCCTCAACAGTACAGAGCTGTTTGGTTTTTGGATCTTGTCTATTGCCAGATGAAATTCATGACAACAGCTTTTCAAGCCTTTAAAGAGCTGTCTGGTACACACACAAGTAGTGAAACAGGAAAAGAATGTGAGGGAGTATATTAATTTTTAAAATTATTTTTTTATTAGCACATCTCAGAAACCTAATGAGCTGTAGGATCTTTATAGTGCTCCATGTATCTTCAAAATCATATTTCAGTGCCATTGTTAGAAGTTCCTGCTACTTAATCAAATTAAGGTGCATTAAAAGGAGTGTAGCCAGCTTGTTGAAGGAGGTGCTCCTCCTCCTCTACTCTGGGTATTTCTCCATCCAGAGACAAATCCAACCTGTATAATTTTCAAGCTTTGCAACTATCTGGGGTTTAAAATGTTAGTTTATTTGTTTCTTCTGGAAGCTAAACTCCCTTTTCTTTGTGTGATCTTGACAAATATGTCTGATGACACCATATTTGGTCATAAACCCATCTGTTCCTGCTGCCTTATTTACAGTCAGGCTTTCAATGATAGTACTCACTTTCTCCTTTGAAGTGGGTTATCCAAGAATTCTGTATTTTTCTTGTGGTTCTGTGGGAAAGAAATCCTTAAAGCAATTCAGAAGTTGTTGGCTTTTTGGAGAGCTGACCTGCAATCAATAAACCCTTTTGGTCTCAATTCACCCAGCATCCCTTCTCAACATGTTATCAGATGTCCCTTGTTGTCCCTTTTGAAGAATCTGCCATATTATCCACTTTATAAAAAAGCCTGCCTACCATCTCTCCTTTATATATTTTGCTTTATGCATTTTTAGACTAAGTTCTGTGTACCATATTTGCAGGAAATCCAGTTCCTCCAGTCCCTGTGGACTTGTGCATTTTTTAACAAAAAATTTTAGCACTTTTCTACTTATCTTGGATTGAAAAAATTCAGCAGGACACTTCATTCACTGGTTCTTGATTTTTTTTTAAGGTGAAAAGCTTTCCTGGTAATTTTACCATTTATTCTTGCCTTAAAAGCATTCTGCAGAGTTTTCTATCTCATTGAGCTTACTGTTTTCTTTTAGATAAGTCTGAAAAAGCCTTAGATATTTATTTTGCCTTAAGCTGCAAGCAGAGTTCCATCCAGTTGCCATCAATATAATCTGATTTAAATGTCAGTCTTTCAGAATTAGGTATGGGGGAGTGAGGATACTAACTGATTACATTCAGAGACATCAAAGTAACAGGATTTAACAAGTTACCAATGACAGGGAACCTTGATCACCTTGGTCTATCAAGGGTTGGGTTAAGGAACTGACTAGTGACTAGTGACTAATGACTGTGATTCTGTGACTAGTGGTGTTCCCCAGGGGTCATTGTTGGGTCTGGTCTTGTTTAACATCTTCATCAATGACTTTGATGAGGGAACAGTGTCCCCCCTCAGCCAGT
>VXBZ01011029.1:0-30782 GCA_013399135.1 Heliornis fulica | reverse complement strand
AAAAGAAAGAAGAGAAGAGGAAAGGAAAGGGAAAAGGAAAGGGAAAAGGAAAGGGAAAAGGGAAGGAAAGGAAAGGAAAGGAAAGGAAAGGAGAGGAAAGGGGAAGGATAAAGGAAGGCTGTTGTTTTTAAGTGGACTGTTTGTATTGCATATCTAAACTGTGCCTTGCTTCTGCCCTGGAGTCTGTTAAGTACAGCTTCTAATGATATTACTCCAGCTGCAGGATTCTGCTTGGATAAAGAGGAGGAGAAGGAGGATGGCTGCTGGCCATTTTTGTTTTCTAACATGCATGGGTTGAAGAAAGAAGAATCCCTCATGGGATTTGATTTAGATGATTTTGGCAGCTGTAAATTACTCACAGCATGCTGTGGTGTTTGTGCTACAAGATATTTTCAGGTTAGTCAAAATCTCATGCTAAAAAACAAGGAAAAATAAAAAAGGAAAAGACCCTTCACCAAACTCAAAGAAAAATAAGGCAGGAGGATGGAAGGTTACAGAGGGTGACTTTCAGCTGGCTCGTGCCTGCCTGCTTCATAGGAGGAATTTTAAGTAGCTGGATTCACCACTGAGTGAATCCTGAAGAAATA
The DNA here is from genome assembly GCA_013399135.1 of Heliornis fulica. Classification (NCBI taxonomy): domain Eukaryota; kingdom Metazoa; phylum Chordata; class Aves; order Gruiformes; family Heliornithidae; genus Heliornis; species Heliornis fulica. The sequence goes on along the minus strand of VXBZ01011029.1, from coordinate 30,195 downwards.
GCACTGAAATGTTGTTTTGCATTGTTAATCACAAAGAAAATGCTTTTCTACAGACTCTGCTTTACCTTAGGGTACACTTACAGGGAGCATTGTGTATGTGTTAAGATCATGCTGCAGCACAGTTTTTTAGAGGAATTGGGGAGTAATGAGTTAGCACTTTCGAAAAAACATTGTTTACTTCTGTGGTTATGTCCTGAAGGTCATTTAAGAGTGATTCTTAGTCAGAGGGCAGAGCTGCTGCTTATAAATGATACCTCCACAAATAAGCAAACAGGTAAACAAAAACCTGTGCTAAAAATAAAAATCTCTTGTGCTCTTTGCAGCACTGTGGGCAAATACTTCTACTTTATGTAGTTTGTGCAGGTCTGCTCTTAGAGTAATTTATACTCAAAGACTAAAAAAAAAAGGAGTAGATGTGTTTTTACAACCTATTTCTGCTGCTGTGGTAGAGGCAGAGGAGCAAGAGTAGTGGGATTGCTTTTCACCAGGAAATGTATTGCTGCAGTTAAAAGAATAAATTTGGTTTCTGTGGAGGGAAATCTCTTGTAAGGAGCTAAGCTTGGGTCTCAAAGCCAGGCCCAGCTTGTGAGGTTCAAGTCCCTGCAAAACCAAGAGAATAAAACCCTTTCTCCTCAAACCTGCTTGTAAATTGAGAAATTGAATGGGTTTAACCTAGGAGTGACTGGAGAGTGGGGACCACAGATGTCCTTGCTGGCATTTTACCTTTTCAGAGCAGTTTCAGTGCTCTTTCAGAATATTTTCTGCTGTAACAGGGATGTGGTTGTGTTGCCTTTCCTCACCAAATGGGGCTTGCAGCAGGGAAACTGCAAAATCAAGTGTTATGTTGGTAAGGGAACAAGAGCTGCTCACCTTTCCTTACATTGGCTGTATCATTTCAGCATCTGTTCTCACTCTGCAGCTCTGCCTGGTATAGACATTATTTTCCTGTTTCCTGTATCACTGTGTATAGTACAGATTAAAATATTTTAGTAAGTGGGAAGATAAAAGACATTTCAGAAAAATATGTGATATATGACACGATAATATTGACAATTTTACAAATGTCAGTACAAAAAGAGTTGCAGTAATGAATATGAAATTGCAATTAGACACAATTTCCATTACAAAATAATTATAATACTTCTTTGATACAATCTACTTTTCTAAACTTACATTTTCAGAGGAAAAACTACTTCATCAGTCAGTATTCTTTGACCAGCTTCACTTATAATTCCATTTAACTTCTCTCTCTCAAGTGGACTAGAACAACATAGAGTGAAGAAAAATGATGGTATCTTGTATTAGCTCCTGAACTTCCAGACTCCTTTCTGCCTTTCTTCTCTCAGTGGGTCCCTTTCTGTGGGTACAAATACACACACCCCCATCCACATGCCCATCCCTGTGACTGGGCGGTGGGAACCACCCAAATTGTCTGGATGACATGAGCTTTGTGTCGTGGTCCATCTGCTTCCATCTTCACCTACCACTGTGTGCAGTCTTGGAAGGCACCCTGACTACAGGTTTCTCCTCTAGACACTATGATGTCAAAGGACTGTGGGGCCCAACCAAGCATTCTGTTGGCATTTCCTCAACCTCCTTTGACTAAGAGGTAGTAATGGATGAAGAAGCAAGGGAGAAACAATGTGGACCTCAATAAATTGTGTTGTTACCATTGATTTTGTGTGAGGCAATGTGACCCACCCTCTTTTAAAGTGGAATACTGAAGTCTGTGTAGCATGTTTTCTCCTGTGCCTCTGCTGGATTAAGAGCTTCAAAAACTGAGGCAGTTGAGCATTTTTAATCCCTGTGTTCCTCAGAGGATTTTGCTGGTGGAGAAGAGGTGATACCTCATTTTGGTGCCAAATGAGATGACTGGTTTCATGCTGTCATCTATTCTCTATGCATTGTCTTTGCATGCTTTCCAGTTAAATCCATAATGGCTTCTACCCAAGCTTCCACAGGATGGTAGAGGAAGTCCTTGGCTTTGGTTGTCTGAGTGGCTGAAACAGCTGAAATCTGGAGAGGGTTTGAAGACTTGGTTGAAGTAACTGAGTTGATGAAAGCTGGAGTGGGAGCTTTTATAGGAGCATACCGTGGTAGATTTTGAATTGCAAGAGGTCAACTTTTGATTAGATATTAGGAAGAAATTATTGACTGTGATGGTGGTGAGACACTGGAACAAGTGGCCCAGAGAAGCTGTTTCTGTCCTCTCCCTGGAAGTGTTCAAGGCCAGATTGGATGGAGATTTGAGTAACCTGGTCTAGTAGAGGATGTCCCTGCCCATGGCAGGTGGGTTGGAACTAGGTTCAGGTCCTGCCAACACAAACTGTTCCATTGTTCTATGAGTAGGTCCATTCCAAAGTCCTCTGCAAGATCTGGATGGAGAGATGGAGATGTTAAAAATATCTTCTCCCATGTGTTACACTGGAGATCTGATCCTCCTTTAGTTTGCTGCTTGAGCTGTACCTGTGCAGAGAGCACCATGAAGAAAAATTACAAGTCTCCAGTATCTGTAGTATCACTGTATCTGCAATATCACTGTAAATGAGGAAAAAATTGCTATTGAAGTCAGTAGATATAACTGTTGTGACTGAGAACTGGAATTACTTTGCACTGAGTTAAATTCCCATGAAGAAATACAGTGGTGGCTTAAGATTCAATATTACAGGAGTCTCCCAGATTTCCTCCATAATCCAACATATGTGGCTTTGTGCCCACCTGAATGTGGTTGTGTGTTTCATGCAACGTGGGAATTTCACAGAGGTATAGAAACGAGGCCTAGGGAGCACTGGGCAGCTGTTCAAACCATTTAGCAGTGTCAGAGTAATTTCTGAGTTTCAGCTTGACTTCCATTTACTGCAGCCTGTTTTCATATTTTTCTTTCATGTCTTTATGCCTTTCTAATGTCCTTTTAATATCTTTTTGTTTATTTTGCTTTATGATATGTTATTTTTTTTAAAGCTGTGCTGTTCTAGCTCTTTACTACCTTGTCTTCTAATCTCACACCAGTCTCTCCAGCTTTCTCCTCTGCTTTCTCCCATTCTTCTTCTCCTCTGCTTTCTTCCCTTTCTTACTTGCAGTGTTTCTACCTATTTCCTCTGAAAACATGTGAACTCAGGGCAGTCTTAAGCGTTTTGGGAGGGAATACAAGCCAATAGATCTTTTAACAAATCCTACAATCAAAGCTTTAATTTTAGTAAATAAAAAGTATTGTAGCCTTCCCTGTGGCAGGAGAGGTGGCTCCTGACTGTTTGCTTTGCATTGACTTCCAAGGCACATAGGAAATTCTTGAGAACATTTTCAGTGACTCAATTTGTTGCTTTTTAAGTCTGCAGTCACTAAATTATTTTCTGTGTAGGCAGATTTTTCTCTTTTTGCTCTTTCCCCCTTTTTCTTTATTTCAATACATGTTTGGGTTTCTTTTCCTATCCCTTTGGGTTACTTTTGTTTTTATTTTTCTTTTCCCATCCCTTAAGTTATTTTTCTCCCCATAACACCACCACATCTTCTATTTCTATCCACTGTGTCCTTCCAGCTCCTCTTCATCAAGCTGCTTCTACTCTTTTTCTCTTTGTATTCTTCTTGCTCTTCTTGTCCTTATACTTTGCTTGGTCCATTTAAAACTACTGAGAGGAGAGACACATGCCTTTAATGGACAGGTTTTTGTGCTATTAGAAAATGAAATTTGGAGTGTTCAGCTTAGGATATCTGAAGGTTATATTTCCTGAGACAGTAAATGACTTTGACCTAAAATCAACCTGCCTTGCTTCTGTAATGGTCCCTGCCAGATGCTCTGACTTCAGGAGCAGGGCAAGCAAACTGCCTGATATGGCTGTTTTCTTTGCTCCATGCTCAGGTAACATGTAGCCTTAAGGAGCATCAGTGGCTGCCACTTGACATGGCTTATGACAAGGAAATAGGGAAGAGCATGAAGAGATGCAAGCTGGGAGCAGGAATCTGCTGCCCAGGTTCCTCCTGTCCATGGTGGCTTTCAGATATCTTTTGCCTTGGAGCCTGGCTTCTTTCCACACCTGGCAGAGCCCTGTGTGGGGTGGGATATCCCTTCACAATGAAATGTGTGGGTGTAGAAGCTATTGAATCAGTGCTAGCATTAACAGTGTGATACTATTTAAATACTCTGTGGTGGATCTACCTACTATAAAGCTGGTACCACTGTTGTAAACAGCAACTTGAGGTGGTTTGTGCAAGTCCTCAGGCACTGTCAGTGGACTCAACGCTGCAGTCTAGCTCATGGTGAATGTAAATGGATATACTGCTACTTTGAGGCAGTATATCTGTGAATTCATCATATCTGTGAATTCATCACAGCCCCTGTGTGGGAATGGCTCAGATCTGAGCAATCCTGGGGTGATTCAGCTTGGACTTCCCCAGGATGGATCTAGCACAGCTGAGCACGGGGAAATGGTCCTGGCAGGACTTTGAGGGTGTGGTAGATGTGTGTGTCATTTCTCTTGGACATGTGTAATCCTTGTGTACAAGTCAACCTTGATCTAAAATAAGAAAGAAATCGCTCAAGTTGATTGAAAACTCTGGAATATTTTATTTGTATATTATGAATAAAGCTGGACTATATGATTTGTTTTCTGTGACAAATTCTGCATAGAATTCCTTTAAATTTTATGCAGAAATCAAAGCATCTATTGGTTTTTTTTTTTCCCAGTAAAACAGCCTGTGCTACCACAGATGTTTTTGCTTTCTGGAGATTTGTACTATCAAGAGGACCACGCCGCCGTATGGAGTTTGAAAGCTCTGTTCATTCCTAGGCAGACTGTAACTGGCCTGTGTGACTGATTTGTATGAACTGCAATGTCCTTTTTTGCTCAAGAGCTGTAGATTCCTGGCAGATTCTTTTGAGTGCTTTGCAAGCCTTTGAAATAAAAAGCTGTGGTGCATAAATAAATGGGAGGAAATCGCATGCAGTAAATCACCAGGAGTGCATAGACAACCTGAGGATTGTGAAAGGAATAAAGTGTGAAATAGCAATGACACTGTAAAAGAGATATAATAAAATCAGAAAAAAACAGTGGGTCAGGTGCTAAGCAGCCTGAAGGCTGTTTTGCTCCACTCTAGCAGCTCAATATAGCAGTTAAACAAACATCTTATAGCTGGGGCTACACATACTTCAGTTCCTCTGAAGTTGAGTGCTGTGCCACTCTCACTGTGAGGGTGAAATAGTAGCACACAGTCCTTTCAACAGCAGCCTGCAGGACTCATTCAGTGGGTCAGTGTGTGGGGCTGGGACAGAAGCAGTATTCACTGTGTTAAGGTTTTCATGTTTGGAATTCCTGCCTAGTTCCCTGCCAGTTCCCAAGCACCTCTGCCCAGTCCTGCGAGGGTGGGGGGACCACAGAGGGATAACTGAAGTCTGTGGAGCATCTCTTGACTCAGCTGAGGCAACTGGGAAGTTAACTTTATCTGCCTTTAAAAAAGACATAGCCTCATAGATCTCAGCTGTGCTGTAACTGTCCCCAGGGCTATCATAGGGGTCTGGTTTGGTCTGATTGGGGCAGGAAGGATTGAGGGGGTGAAGAATGACCTAGTGTGTAAATGTTCCCTGCTGTGTGTGAGAAGTGCCACAGGAGAAGTCACAGAGACACTTGCTGAGGTATGGGTAATCTCCAATAATGGCTCCTCACACATCTCACAGACAGGGTGGGGACCTGGAAATGAAGTGGGGTGTCCATCCTAGAAAAGTTCTCACTTTTTTTATTCCATGCAGTGTTCCACAGTGAGAATTTATGAGAAGACATTTACTTTTGTTTGCTTTGTTATCTTGTCTAATAGTCATTAGTAGCATGTACCACCCTCTGATGAAGGTGACCTACACACAGCTTTTCTTGATGCTTCTATCACTGTTACGTGAAAAGCAACTTACTCTTTAGGCCAGATATAGACCTGAGACTTTTGTTTTTTCTCATTTCCAGGTTTCCCTAGAACCCTTAACCAGCAGCCTTCATTGTGCTTGCTCATTGTGTTGTTAAATGCCAGTTCAGTTGTAGAAACAGAAAATTTGATGGCCACTATTTTTTAATTAGTACATTAATGCTTTGGTCATTGCAAAAAGTAGCATTGGCCTCACAACATACTTCTTACCTATTACTTGCTCTCCTGTATGCTTTGCCCTAAGAGTTAGATAAAAGTAGGTATAAGTATAAACATTTTGATTTAAAGCCCTGCTGCTCTTTCTATCCTCCTGAGTTCTATACAAATGTACATTTATGGGTGGAAAAAAAAGTGCAATGTTCCTATGGTAACTATTAGCATGTTTTTGTGTCATAAACTTGTGGATGCTATGCTAGGTGTTTTATTTGCAAGTGTGCAGTTTTCATTTAAGGTTAAGGGGGTGACAGAGTATTTTGGCCTGAAGAGGATGCTGTCTGTCATGTAGAGAGAACAGAAGACCATTTGGATAGGCTCTTAAGATTGCAGCTTTGTTTCAGTTGGTTTCTTTCCAGAAAATTAGTCCCAGTATTGAAGATGTAGCATTAGCATCACCAGGTCTTTAGGATGTAGTGATTTCCAACTCTTTCAGCACTAGACTAGAATCTGGATCAAGCCCAGTTCATGGTCTATAACAGTTGTCCCCAACTTCATGGAAGCACAGTAGTCTCTCTTCAAAATGAGTTTGGTGAATCTTAGTTCCTTGTCCTCTGCACAAACTGGCTGCTCAGCCTTGTCCTCTCCAGCAGAGATGGTCTCTTTCTGTGTGTGTCTCGTGGATTTAGCATAATGATTGCTTAAGTCCAGGTAGACATCCATATAAGAGCTCCTACCAGGGCCACATGCTTGGGTTCTATCCCTGGTCAACAGGAGATTGGCACCTGCCCCTTTGTTCCCCCTCATCAGGAAACCATTAACTGTGATGAGTTCACCCCTTAGCCTCCTCTTCTCTAGGATGAACAAACTGAGGGACTTCATCATCTCCTCATAAGACTTCCCCTCCAGAACCTTCACCATCCTTGTTGCCCTTCCCTGGCCACTCTCCAATAGTTTTATGTCTCTCATATGACTGTATAATGTGTTAGATACAGTGAAACAAGGGGACAACATGATGTCACATTCAGAGGTGGAGTGCAACTGGCTGGTTGCAGGAGGGGTATGCTGCTGTATGGTCCCCATGCTACATTCAGGAGACAGCCATGGTCTTTCTTGGGAGGAGGGAATGCTCTTTGTCACAGCCTTTCCAAAAGGAAGGTATTGCTGTGGCTTAGGTTTCAGTGGCGGGGACGGTGTGTGTCACCAGGTTGTGCAAAGGAGTGGGCAGCACTCTGCTGCCTGTCCCTCCAAGGAGGGCTGCATCCCCACTTGCTGCTTGAAACACAGGGGACATGAGCAGTAGAAGTTTTGGGGATGTGAGAGCAGATGAGTGCAAGCAGTGGTGGGTGGGATGGAGATTGGTGGGATGCTGCAGGTCACCCTAGAAATATCCCACACAGGACACTTTGTGCTCTGAGATCTTCTCTGCATGTGGGATTTTTGATTGCCAGTCAGTGTAAGATACCTTTGACCTGAGAAAAGAACCAAACCAGCATCATGCTTGCTATCAAAGTAACCCAAAAAGTATCTATGTCTTGTAACTATACGTGGAGATGCCTCGCTGGATTTAGAAGCACCAGAATTACTCCACAAAACATGTCTCATGGATGTGACCTTCTCCCTTCCTCCCACTCAGTAAACAGTGGAATCAGTTATTCTTTAGCTGCATCTTCCTTGCAAGAAAGGCACATTTTTAGAGTAAGATGGATCCAAAGAACTTAGCTGTAAAATACTCAATATAATGAACTTGTGAGGGCTTTGCCCCACTTGTGGAGAAAGTAATGGAGAGGCAGGGGATGAAACAGATGCAATGTTGGATTTGCTTTGCTACCTTCTGGGGAAAACTCATTGCTCCTATTTTCCAGTGCAGCTGCCAAAGTGCATTAGTTTACCTTTCTGTAAATATCCTGACTTGTTTTAGCAGTAAAAAGATACCTGTGGCTGCAAAACTGGCATTTTTGCAAAGACACCTTGAGATTCATCCATGGAAACAGCCATTTAATTTCAGCCAGACACTTCTATTTTCTTTTACTTTTTTTTTTTTCTCTATGCCTCAGTGGAACTTGCCTGCAACTGTACCATGTTGTTAGTGAGGAGTTTCATGAGACATGCTGTCTGCTCAGAGCTGGGAGAAGGAGTCTTCAGATGGGTGAAAGGCTTTTTAGTACTAGTTTCTTTACACCTCGACACCCTAAGGTTTAAACAAAGAACAGACTCTCCAGCACATGATTCTGTTAAAGCAGCCCCACATTTCTCTATCACATTCATATTTTCCTCCAACATGATACTAGATACTGGGGAAAGAAGCTCCTGAGAAGGATTAAGAGTTCCCTACTTACCTGGCACACAGAGGAAGAAATCATCTACTCTGCTTGAGCAATAGAAAGGCAGCAATAGAAAGCCAGGCTGACTGACAAGAACTGTAGGGAGGGAAAAAATTGTGTGGCATCAAGGGCATTAGCCTGGCTCACTCTCATTCCTTCACCACTGAGGTGTTTTGTGAGAATCTGTAAGGTACAGGGTTGTAATGTTTCCTAGACTGTCCTCTCTTTACAGGTGTCAAGAAGCCAATTCCAATAATCTGGCCTGATCCTCAGTCTCTTCCTTCCTATTTCTAGCTCTGCACATTTAACTTGTGTTTTATCCCTGTTTTCTTCCTTCCCCTCCCTCTCTCTCCCTGCCTTCCTCTACACATCTCAGGGAAGAGAAGCCCAGCTGCTTCTCAGACCCTGCTGGGCTCCAGGCTGGAAGGGTGGGTCACAGTTTTTCTTTGAAGCATCACTGTGGGACTTCACAACTGTACTAGGAAAGGAAATTGCTGCCTCCCTCTGTAGCCACATGGTCAAGATCAGCAGCATTGGAGACAAGCTTGGGCTGCTTTTCACATCAGATTCTACCACACAAGAAGAAGGGGACAGAAGTATGATTGAAGGGGAGGTGAAGAGATGGGGAGGAAAGTATGTTGTTTTGAAACTCTATTTCCCTTTCCTCTTCCCCCCCCATGAGAAATGGTGGATTTCTTATTAGTGTCGTGCTTCTCTTTGACCACTGCATGATGAAGGCCAGGAGAGATGGAAAGGAACCTTTGAGGCACATATGGCAGCAGTTTGGCAATAAGGAGGGTATAGGAGGATGCACAAAACCACCAGAGATAATAAATTATGTGATGGAGTAATATGTTTAGAGGTCCAATAAGTGATGTGTTAATCAACTGCTTGTGCACTTACACTCCACCCATGTTGAAACCCCAGGGATAGCTAAAGCTCTGCTTTGTCTCTCTGCTCTTCTGAGCTCACCAGCAAGATAAACCTACAGCAACATCTGGGAAGGATGTGAGTGACTATTGGTCACTTGTCAGAAAAGATGGGCCCTTTTTCAATAAGACCTTTCATGTTAAATGTGCTAAATTGTAACAAGCACTGGTAGACACCTAGATTCTTGCTGTATCAGTACCCATGGCTGTCTTTCCATCTCTGGGCTCTAGTGTGAATTATTTTGACCTTCCATTCTACATATTTTCTGCTTTTTCTGGGTTTCTTTTCATCACAGTTGTTTGTGATGGACACCCATGACAGCAGGAGGATTCTCAGTGTGCAAACTCTAATGCTGGATGGCAGAGTGAAGTTTAACAGGGCTTTAGGGAGGCATGAAGGAACTGCAAAACCAGTGGGTTATCTGTATTTCTGTTTATTAATGGAAAGTTTAACGATGCTATTACTGCATTTACCCTTCTATTTTATAGCCAATAGCACAGTGAGGTATGTGGAACAAATCACATCATTCAGAGCTGATGGTCCAAGTTGCACAGAGTCCTGAGAAGGTGCTGATACATTAAAGTATATTAAAGTATATTCATTTGGCTCCTGGGATTTTTCCACACTTGGGATCTGGAAACTTGACTATTGTAAGCTCATATCCCGAATGCTAAAGTAGAAGTTAGTGGTGATGCAAAATAATTTTGTTTTCTAATTAAAAAATATATGGAATGTTTCCATTTTAATCTTCAGTTGATATTGAAAATGTTGACAATTTGGCAGATTTTATTTCCACATGAAAATTTCCATACTCATTTTCTAACCCTAAGTTCTCAACTAGTTGAGTAAAATGCATCATATTTCTTCTTGTTGTCTGCAGTAAGATACAGCAAACCATTCTTCCTACTGTCAAAACCCCTAACATTTTTTAGAGAGAAAATAGTTGAAAAAACCCCACCTCAGTAAATTCAAAACACACATATAATTTTCCAACTGTAGTATGTGATTTTGAGAGGTTTTAAAAGAATGGGTTATGAAATAATTTAGTTGTCCATAGTTGAAAATATGTGGGCATTTGTACACACAGCAAGTCACTACTCCTGTCTTTGATTTCCATAAAGGATGCTCTCTGAGTTCACAGAAGAAGACAACAGGTTTCTGGGGTCACCAGTGATGCATTTTCTGATGTCACCACTGTTGCATTGACATTGGTGGTTGGCCAATCAGGCAAGACTGAGACCTTTGCAACCTCAGTGCTTCCAGTCTGTGTTCTTTCCATCATATTTTGCTCTAAGGTACAGTTTGCATCACAGTGGGGCATCCCATTGTTTCCAGGGCATCAAACTGAGAGCCAGGCAGGCACAGACTTTCTGAATTTAAACTTTTTTTTCATAAAATGCCAGAAATAAAATACCACAAGTTTTTGCCCACATTCTCCTTGAACATATCTTATAGATTAGATGTGAATAAAAGCAAGAAAGGGAAACAGATTGGAAATTTCCATCTTAATATAAGGAGGAACTTTTTCCCTTTGAGGGTGACAGAACACTGGCACAGGCTGCCTAGAGAGGTTGTGGAGTCTCCTTCTCTGGAGACATTCCAGACCAATCTGGGCATGTTCCTGTGTGATCTCCTCTAGATGATCCTGCTCAGGCAAGGGGATTGGACTGGATGGTCTTTTGAGGTCTCTTCCAGTTCCTGATATTCTGTGATTCTGTGAATTTCCAACACCCAGAAAGGCTGAACTCTGCAAGTACCTATTTTTAGTTATCAAGCAGTGGGATGTTTTGAAGTTAACAGATATTTGGATATTTGGATGTGATTCTTTATTCCCTTTTACCAGTTGTATTCTGGCATGCTTTCTAGTCAGGATGTGGAAAAGTGAGGTCAGGGCATGTAGACACATGCACAGGTATGAGTGAGAAGTAAAGAGGTGTACATCTGTCTGCATCCTATGAGCAATGTCTGTGAAGTGTTTATGTTAAGAGCCATTTATGCCCTCTTATTCAGAAGGGACCAAATGTGTGCTCTGAGACTAAGTGCAAGTGCTTGGGTGTATTTCTCTGCGTCTGACTGAATGCTAGTTTAAGAGCTCATACCTCTTTCAGTGAAGTGGAAAAGGTTATGCACCTCTTCAGTGGATGTATAGATGAAGTGTTTGTGATTTTTGTAAAGATAAATGAAGTTCATGGAGTTCTTGCAGTTAGCTTGTGATGGCCAGATGTTGGAATATGTGTGTGCATGCATGCTGGTGCATCTGTTGTTTGGATCATAGGATACACACATGTGTGACAACTGTGCAGTGTAGGTGTTACTACACTCGGGGCCATGGCTTCAGCAGGCGTAAATCAGGGTGGCTCAGTGGAAATCAATAAAGTCCAGCAGTTCCACTTCCTGGAATCAGTAGGTGGGACTGCATGGAGGGATTTTGATGTGTGTGATTGTGGTTGGCAGAGCGTGTCAGGATGTGACTTCGGGAGCTTGAGCCGAAGACAGCACAAGAAAAGAGCAAAGAGAAAAGGCCAAGCCCCAAATACACATCTAAGGAGCAGAGATGTTAAGGGAAATGGAAAGGTTACATACACCAGGACTTATCCTCCAGGCTAAACCACCTGTTCTGTGCTGCTGTTTCTCTGTGGGAGCACGTGGAAGCTGTGGAATTTTAGAATATTGATCTTGATAATTCAGTTGCTGGCAATGTCTGCATTGATAAGTCATAAAGCCCTACAGGTGCAGATCTGCAGGGTAAAATGCTTGGTGCTCAAGGGCTGATGTACTGACTGTGAAAAGACTGTCTTTTGAGTAGGGTTAATTTAATTTAATTGCTGCACTGGAGCTGGGGAGGGCCTGGACTCTCTCTCAGCCATGACCTCATTCCTTGTTGTGCTGCTAAAAGCTTATACCCGCTGTTGTGCCACCTCTGAGTGTGGGCATGAAAATTGTCCCCTGTCCCTTCTTCATCCTGCCTGTCTGTGGCATTGAGGCAGAACACAACACAGTGCCTCCTTTCTCTGCTGTGTGTGAGATGAGAGTCTCTAGCTCCAGGGTTTCCTCCTGCCCTGGTTGTTAAATGCATCCACAGCTTGGCTCTCACTGAAGTGTTGTCTTTTTATGTGCTGCCCAGAATTGCACAGGGTCATTCTGTCTAGTGAGATGGCATGGGAGAGAAGTCCACTCACCTGTTCTTTCTTATCCATAAGTATCTTCCAGTATCCCCTTCACAGTCTTCTGTCAACTGTTAGTTGTGTTATTGGTGTGCTATCTCAATATTTAAGCTCATCTGGGCAGTGATTTAATTATTAAAATATTCTTAAACATCATTGCCTAGTACCACCCTCTAGATGTCAAGTGAAGCACCAGGTTTTGAACTTTGAAACCTTTTGCATCTCTAATGCTTTCTGTGAGCTCATTTTTGCAAGTCCCCTGATTATTTAAAAGTTATTAAGATAAGAGTTTCAAATTGATATGAGGTTGTAGCTAGGGGAGGATTGCATTTATGGCTGGGAATGTGTATCTGATATTTCAGACTTCAAATAAACACACTTGTCTTTCACAGCACAGGTTGGGTTGAAGGGTCTCAATGCATCCTTTCCAAGGCCATGCACTGTACTCTCATAATGTGGTGCTGTGACCTAGTGTCTTGTGGTACTGTCCCCTATGAATTCATAGCAACGCCATCCCCTGTTTTGTTGCTTTAAAAAGTAGTCTTTTATGTTCCTGGATCAGTGTTGGGGCACTAGGAGTTAAAAAATCAGCACCATGCCTGGGTGCTTCTGGAGAATCTTCACTCTCAACCCTACCTGCATAGTCAGAGGCAGGAAATTTGTTTGGTTTGGATGAAAGTCAGTTGGCTACGAAGCAAATGAAAGGAAGAATATGTTTATCACTTGTGAAAAATACCTCAGGCTCCTTGTTTAGTAAAAACATCTGGTCAGCCTTCTGAGGTGATCAAAACAGCAAATGGAACGTTAAGCTGCATGAAACTTCCTGGTGGAAAGTACCATTGTCAGTTCTTTAATTTCTGCTGTGTAAGCCAGTGACAGACCACTGATTTAAAAGACAAAGACCTGTTTAAGAACACAATCTCACACAGATACTTATGGGTCTTTGAGTGTATGTGGACATTCATGTAAACAATAAGAATTGCTTACAATTGCTTGTGTCTGAACAACAGCATGGATAAAATAGCATGTGGACAAAATAAATGTAGTTTAATGATTTGCTGAACTATTACAAACCCAAACACCGGTTCAGTTCAACAGGACTGGCCTTACAGATACTTTTTCCCCCCCCAAATTTGTAAATTGTGAACAGAACAACCAGTTTAAACCTGAAACTTCAGATTAATAGAGGTGCTTTTTTATTTTTTTTTTTAAAACCTTCCCCATGGAAATTTCCTAATGATTTTTTTTTAAATCATTTCATTTAGAAAAGAAATACAAGAATAAGTAGAGTGGTGCTTATCTTGTTACAACACTGCAGCAAATGATCATTCAAACTAAAAAAGGCAATGCATTTTAAAGTGAAAAAGGACTCTTCTCTGGTGTTACACTGTGGAACTCACTGCTGTGTGACAGCAGTGCCAAGAACTCAGTAGGACTCCAGAAAGAGTTGGACTTTTCTCATTTTCAAGATGCCAGCTGGCTTCCTGATACTGCTGTCATGATAACCACCATGGTGGAGAGAAACACATGTAATGTCTCTTTCCCTGTGGTTTGTAAGCCACCAAATATCTTCAGCTTACAAATATTTAAAATGTTAATCTCTATTTGTTTGAGCTGTGTTCATACCTACAAAAAAACACAGCAACATTTTTCAGATTTCACGGTCATTGTAAATTTCTTGGCAATTTTGCATTGGTCTCAGAGAGAACAGGTACCCCTGCAGCATTAATCTTGTGTCATGTTTTCCTTTTTTTTTTAAGAATGGGGGTTTGTTTTTTTCCTGGCAGTCCAAGCCACTGAATCCAGACACAGACTGTCCCAGAGCTTGTGCCTGCTCCCATCAGGGAAGGGCCTGCCACAGAGCTGGGGTGATCTACTTTCCAACTCCTGCACAATTTAGAGGCAACATTTTGGTTTAGCCAGGCCTCTAAACATTTGTTATATGACTTTATTTATAAGAATAATGACTCTGTTTTTGCAGACCACTGCATATAATATCTAATTTTCCTCCTCATATTTTTTTTTAGCTTTCCCTAACTTCCAAGTGCATTTTCACTCTTTAATTTCACATAAACTCTTGGACATTGGCCAGTCAAATTCTTTGTAGTCTGTACAGTTCAGGATCTTGTCCAGATTAAAGTTGTCAGCAATTTCACCTCCCTCTTCATTTAATAACATCCCACTTTCTCCTTGGTACTTCCTGTGTTTTTAAGGGTTGCCATTCTCTGTTCTTTCATATTTTATTGAATTTTATGCTCTTTTATCTCTTGATTTGATGGAATCTTATTATTCTGCATGCTCCTTTTAAGACCTTTACCATTTTAAGTGTGGGCTTTCTGAATATTTGCTACTGAGTGGTCTTTTGTGAGGCTGTGTTGGTGATTCCTCATCCTAAGGCAATGCTGACTGACAGCTGCAGAGAATCTCCTTGGGGAATTTTAGGAATCTCTTGGTTTCTTGTATACTGATATTTCAAATTGCATTTTCCTTAAAGCTAGCCTAAGACAGTGAAGACCTGAACTATTTTTTACTTTCTGGAGGACAATACCACAACATCAAATCTTGAGCCCCCAAGTTTTCTACTGCAGTGTTTTGGGTTTTTTTTTCTCCTGAAATATGATTTCCAGAAGCCTCTGCTGAGGAAAGGTTATGCTTATAAAATTATTTCAAGCAGAAAAGTTACTCAATCCAGAGATGGGAGAGTATATAGAGCAGGTTTTTGGTTGACATACACTTGATGGGGTATTTTTGATTGTGATGGATAGTCTGAAGCAGACTGATGAGTTGCAGGCATTTTTCCTTAGGGAATAGGGTGGAATAGGGTATAAATTCTACAAAGAAATCCTATGCTGTGACACCAGTCAGAACTCTCTTGGTTACCTAGCTTACATTTCAATAATGAGAATTTGTATTTGCGAAGGGTGACTTCAGTCCCCAGCAGCCAGCATCTCCATTTTTAGCTGATGTAGCTTGAAACTGGAGCTGGTCTCTTGAATGTCTCGTTTAAAACCCTATGTGGGCAAAATGTGTAAGTTTTTTTCTTTTTCCTTGGCATTCTTTAAAAACACAATAGTCTGTGAGATTAAAACAAACTCCCAACTTTAAAGTTTAACTGTAGCTGATACTCCTTCTCCTGGCTGGAGCAAGAGTTAACTTTTGAGGGCAAACCCTCAGGGCTAAGTACATTAGTAAACTCCAGCTGCTTTGTACTTCTTTGCCAATGCTGAGAATCCATAAACCCAATTTACATTGCTGGTTAAACCAGGTTTACAGCTGTTTTGCATTGCTGGAGTGGAGCAGAGCAGCTGGAGCATACCAGTGAATCATGGTGAGTTTTTTCTTTGTTGGGTCTTGTGTCTCTTTGTTGAGTCTTACATGGCATAAGCCGAGGCAGAGGCAGTCAGGTCTTGGCAGTGCACAGTCAAGTTGATGCAAGACTTGCATTTAAAGCCAAAGCCACTGTGTTTTTTGTCTTTGTACTTGCTGTGATACTCTCCTACTTGTCATGCTTGCCGTGAGGATATTGATGTGTAGTTCTTCTGTGTCATACTGGCCTTATACTCAGTCTTTGTTGTTAAGAGCAGCCACCAGCTCGAGTGTATTTTACAAGCTTTGTTGACTCGAGTCATCACATGAAAACACTGTATGAAAGTATAATTTAGGAGGATGAAGAAGTCTTTCTGATTAAAATGGTTTTAATATTAAAAATAAATATTATTGGGGATTAGACTAGATGATCTTTAAACTTGCCATGTTTGCTGTGTAAAACACAACCGAGATGGTCTGAATGGCTCTGTTGAAGTCCAACCTGCCTCACCTCCAGTGCAACTTCTGTCTTTACCATAGCTGGACTTCTTGTGTAATTTTGAAGTTACTGTGGTCCTTGTTTTAGTTTCTGCCCAAGTATTGGTTACCAAGGAAAAGCAGCTTTACACCTGAAATAGTTGTACCAGCCACCACCACACCAGGGCCAGGTGAATGTCCACTCATACAAACTGTCCAGACTTACCAAGCTTCTGTTCTTTCATGGGGCTATGACATTTTGTAACTGGATTCCAGCAATGTCAGATTGCTACCCATGCTGTCACATGTCAATGTCACATTGTTCCCATGCTGCTCATTTTATGGGGTGTAAGTAACCAGTTTGAAAATGAGAAATCTAGATAACCATGAGATCTGTCTGCAACCAGCAGCAAAAGCAAGATGTCTGTGAACTCTCTGTTCATAGAAAAAAAAAAAAAAAGAAAAAAAGAGATGTCCTGAAAACTTTCTCTGCCCTTGCATGTAACCTTCTTTGTAGTCTGTGGACCCTGATTGCCAGCAAGTCGACTGGAGGGGAGAGAGAAAGACCACCTGTTGCACTGAATGTTCACAAACTTTGCAAACAAAAATAAACAGTTAAAAGACCCACCCTAACAGCTTGTAACAGCTGTCACATTCCACCCAGAGAAATCTTTATGCTAATGGCATCTGATAGGATTAACAATAGATAGACAAATGCAAATAAAAAAAAATATCAAAAAAGATAAATAGATAAGTCCTTTGGGGTCCTCTGTGTAGGTGTTGCTTTATGTATATACATTTTTTGGTCATTGTTCTCACTGCTGGAGTTTACACCATTTGATACCTTGGAGTAAAACATTTATTGAGCTGCATGATATGGCCAAGGACTACATTGAGCTCTTTTTTGTTTTAGAGGTAAAATATGGAGTGTAGCACCCCTGCTGTGCTCCAGCTGCAGAGAAAATTCTGCTGAAGATCGATGTATGAAGTTGCTTAGTAAACAAATGTCTTCTAATAGCTCACATACCAGTTTGCCTCTTCTACCAGACTAGTGAAAAAGCAGGGAATATCCACGAGGAATACTAGGCAGCTGAGTTGTAGAAAGAAGCCAGGCAGCAGCAGCTTGCTGTTTTGTGTAAGGGGGCACCAATCCTGGACACATAGTGTTGATGCAGGAAGCTGGTTGGGGTTATTTTCCATCATTGTGGGGCACTCAGTGGGGATGCTGACCTCAGAGTCACCATGCTTGTGAGAATAATGTTTTCCTTCCTATCTGCCAACAAGAAGCCTGGGAATTTGAGGATCAAAAGAAATTATGAGCTGAGGATTTCCAGGGTGATCTGGAGATAGAAATGGGAAAGTAATGAAGAAATAAAAAATCTGAACTAGTTTAATGTTCCTCTGTAATCTCAGCAATGGCCACGGTATTCCTGGGAGCTCTGACAGTGACCCTGAGGTCTTTTTGGTTGTCTCAAATGTTGTGAATGGTCTAAGACATTTCTTCTCCTCTAAGTCCAACACTGTTAAGCAGCAGTAGCTGGATATGTGGTCAGTGTGGTAAGAAGGGATAATAACAAAACATCCAATGGGGGTGTGGAAAGGGAACAGCCTTTCTGCACAATAGCAGAGAAGGAGAGATATCCTTCAGGCCTCAGAGAGCCTTTTTACACATTGAACCTCTGGGTCTTCTCTGTGAACTTTTCAGTAGTGTCCTGTTAGTTGTTTTCAAGACCCTTGGAATAAAATACTTGCAACACCCTGTCTGGTTTTGGCAGATCAGGCCAAGTCCCATGGCCAAAAAGACTTGGTCAGTCTGTTTGTCTTACAAACGACCTGTAAATAGGGACAGCATTTTGAGAACTTTTCTCTATTATGTCTGATGATAGTGTATTAGACTGGAAGGGTTAAGCATTGACATTCCCTGGTGGTCAGTAGGTGACTGTCCACACAGACCAAAAGGGCTGTGTTTTCTTCTGACTAGACATCACTCCATATAACAGTAGAAATAATCAGGGGAAATACCAGAAAAGAAACCAAACCAAACCAAACCAAACAAACAAAAAAAAAAAAGAAAGAACTTAAGGAACAAGCAGGAGTGGAAAGGGATGAATTTACAAGACATTTGTGAGAGTAAATGAGAGTAATATGAACTGTGTAGTCAGCAAGAGCTTTGAAGATGTTCACATGAATAGCTATGATGCTCTTTCTTAAGCAGACAGGGGAGGGTGAGGACTTTGTTAAGAAAGGCAGGTAAAATCAGAAGGTGCAAATTCATGGATACCTGTGAAAGAAATGAGGAACATTTTGACCTGAGACTGGCTCAACTGAAAGTCCAGTGGAGTACTGTAGGTTTAGAAACCTCAGTTGCATCCGCTCTTACTTTTGCTTATTGCCAGAAATGGAAATTTGGTTTAAAGTATCCTATCTAAAGGGCTATACCTTACCCTAGGAAGGTATTTAATTTTCTGCTGCATGCAGTTCCAGTCAGTTCCCAGGGATCCCCAAGACATGCCCAGTTTGAAAGGCTGTCCCAGAAATGCTGAAATGATGTAGGGACAGCACCTAGCCAAGTGCCATCTATTGGCCATTTTCCATAGTGCTTCAGGGGACACACGCAGTTTCCGAGTGCCTGAACCAAACGCCGATGATGTGGCCTAAAAGTGTCCTTAGATACACACCAGCAGGCTAGCACCTCATTCAGGGAAGAGGACTCCATAATGGACACTCTTCCCTAGATCCAGTCTCTTCTGATTCCCAGTGTAGTTTACCTGTACTTTCTTAGGATCTCAGAGAAGATGTAAGATATTTGGTTAATTGTTCAGCATATGAGCAGATATATAAAAACCCAACCCTCTTACTGAGATTTGTCAAGCACAGTTTTTCTTTTTCTTGAAGTATTAAGTGATCAATCATCACTAGGAAAGCAAATGTCCTAAACATAATGATCCCCATTCAGGCTCATGTGCTCCAACATCTTCAGGTGGAATAATTTGTGCTAGAGGTATCACTTTGTTCCTGCATCTCTGAGCTCCTGAAGCAGGAAGCAAACATTTTAGCCCCTCTGTATGTGGAGATTAATTCTCTGTCAGAGAACCCCAGCAGGTTATCTCACATTATCTGGAATCAACTCATGGCTAGGATATGGGTTTTGGGGGTAGTTCTGGTCTCTATGCAACAATCCTCTGCTGGTGGGTTTGTGCTACCACTTTAGGGAGATGGACCTGTTATTGCTTCAGCCCAACTTGGAAGTCAGTGGGAGACATAAAGGATATTCAAAGTGGATTGCAAGTAATACATACCAGAACTTTCCTACAGATCTTCTGCATTGTACAGGTAGATTGCCTGAATTGCTCACAAAGTTAGCTGAAAACATCCTTCAAGCACTTCAAGCACTATCTGATGACATGTTCCCCTAGGGTTCAGACAGAAGGTAAAGGCTTCCTGATTGCACCAGGGCTGTCACTTTCTCAAACACAATCAGCCAATTTATGTCTATGCCACTGCAGCAGCATGGAGTTTTCCAGAAATCTTTCCACGAGGCAGGAGGTGGGGCTGGTAGTTCTGCAGGTGGCATCTTCACTCCCACCCTCTTCCTAATTATGGCCCTCCACACTGGAGCACAAGCTGCTCCAGGAGACACTCATTCTCAGAAACACTGCAAATCTGAGACTCAGTATTCATGACCTCAAGGTTATTAGAAAGTTTCTGGCACTTGCTTGGTATGGAAGGAATTTTAGCTGCAGTGATTTCATCACATTTTTAACGTAGATTGTTACTTTTTGTCTCCTTAAGTATCCCCTTGAGGCAGAGATACCTCTTTCTTTCTTGCAGTGCAGAGAATACATACAAACACAGAGAATATACATAAATAGACATTTTGTTCCTTCATTGAGATGCCTGTATTTAGGTGATCAATGAGGACATTTCTGTACCACCTCTGAAATCTACAAAACTCTTCTTGTGCCATTTGACCAAGTGCTTCACATCACTTTATTCCTCTGTCAATCACCTATATAACACTAGTGCTAATTTAAAAAAAAATATCACATTCAAAACATAAACACATTGAATTATGTTGATGTAATGTGGGTGTGCATCCTGCTGCAAAATAACATGCTATTTGCAAAATTTCAGCTTAGGCCTACTGTAGGAGAGCTGGGACCACATACATACCATATCTCCCTAATCCACCCATGAGATGCTTTTCCAAAGAAATGACCACCTGAGTTCAGCATGTCAACCTGGACTTTTACTCAAACCTTGCTTTATGGTTTACTTATTTTTTTGAGCAAGCATTCTTCTTCTCTTCCATAAAGAGAGATGGTTGTCTCATGCTCATTTCTGTAGTTTGCTTCAATTGCTTTCCTTGGTAATATATTCCATATGTTTAATTTTTTTTTGTCCTTCAGTAGCCTAAAGCATTTTCCTCACCAAAAGCTGCAAGTTTATTTTCACAGGAAGTATCATTGTTCCAAAAAACATATTATAGGAGCAAATAAAACACATTTCCAAAATAGTGCTGCCAAATAACAAAATAATAATAAAAAACCTCATTATTTTTGATGACAAGAACATTAAAAGGAAAAAAATGTGTTGTTTAAAAATAACCAGCTCTTCAATAGTAGTGTGGGAGGATATTCAACTAGATGGAATGTAGTTTTTCCAGTGAGCCTGTCTAATCTTCGATTGAAATTATGGGTTGAATTAATTTTGTTTTAATTTCTATTTTTTTCATCTATATTTTGTACCCCATTCCCAGCATCATGATTATGTTTGTTACTATTTATATTTTATGTCTAGAGTCCTTTACTCAGCTGTTTCTTAACTTTGAAAAACCCCACCAGATGTCATGTTGGAAACCCAAAGCCCCAAATCAGGCCATAAATCACAACAAACCATAAATATATGTCTGTACATACATATGTGTGTGTGTGTGTATTTTATATACATACATCTAGTACTGTTCTTTAGCATTTCCCTTGTTGGATTCCCTCTTTTCCCCTTCACCTCTCGCAGTAGGTAGAATAGAAATGTCTTACCTGGTATGTTTGCTTTGCAGACTCAGAGCAGAGCACGGGGTCAGACACAGAGGTGCTGGCAGAAAGGACATCCTGCTCATTTGGCTCCCATTCTGACCTTACATCTGGTGGCTCAGGCCCTCAGCCTCCTCCACCTTCATCCATGGAAGAGATTCAAGTAGAGCTGCAGTGTGCTGACCTCTGGAAAAGATTTCATGACATTGGGACAGAGATGATCATCACAAAAGCAGGCAGGTAAGATATCTGCTTTCTGTCTAGTTAAAAAAAAAACCCAGATCATAACAAAACACATTAAAAAAATTAAGAAAAAAGAGAGTGTGGGGTTGTGTTTTTTATTTTTGTTTGTTTCTTTGTGGTTTTTTTTATGTCTGTCAGATTTTCACAGCTGTATCTCCTACTAGCTTTCTTAAGACAAGTAAAGTTGTTTCATATTACTGGTTGAATTAGTAGCTCCAAAGAAGAACTGGCAGCTGCAGGAAACTGTTGAGGATAACCTTGAGCAAATAAATCAGGAAACTTTCATTGTCCTGTTGGCTGTAGTGAATTTAAGAGGAGTTATGAATTTGGGCACTAGCCATTTGGGTTTCCTTTCAAGTTCCAATAGCACTTCATAAACCAGTTGATTTAATCACACATATAGCAAAACTCAAACTCACCTTTGCACCAAATGAATCTCTTCCTGAATTTCTCAATAGACAAAATATTAATGGCAATTTTGTACCAAAAATGCACAGGCTGAATGTTTCCCTCTGCTGCTGCAGCTGATACCACATCAGTTGACATTAGGAAGAGCCAACAATAAGCAACATCTTTCAAAAACTGAAAATTCACACCGGCGCGCCGTTAGCCAAGCGCACGCTCTTCATTACTGCCTGCTATTAAAAACCGGCAAGAAATCGGTTCGCTGGAAACCCAGCTTGAAACTAGCTGTAAATTGCCAGATCCCTCGAACTATAAACGATCCCACACTTCCAGGCGTGCTTGCGCTGACGGAACGTTTCCCACTCCCACCTAACGGTGCTTTAATTCCGATTAACCGCCGCGGACGAGGAGTCAGCACCATGGACAGAGCCGCATCCCCGGCCCGGGAGCTGTTCTACCCCTCACACGGGCAGCCAGAACAGATCATTTCCGACCGGTTTTTTAGTTTGTTTGTTTGTTTTGGATTTTTTTTGAGAAAACAAACCCCGTGGTGTTGTATATTTGTAGTTCTGTTTCGTCTCCGTGCTCTCTGAGTTTGCTGGGGCAGCTGGAATTGTTTTGTGTTCGTGAGGAGCGAGCGCAGCTGCCCCGTCGCCTCAGGAAGCCCAGTTACTTTCAGAAAAGTTGTATTGGATGAACGAGGCAGATGAACCCTGAAGAAGATTTTCAGAGCTGGATTTAGTCCTGATTTTAGATCTATGATCTCGTTGGCACGGAAAGCACCTTTCCTGGCATCAGTAGAGAGTCTGTTTCTGCCTTTCTGCTGCAAACGGAGGAGACAAAGTAACAGGGACTGGAGCACTTGCTGTTATGCACAGCTTTTCTCTAGAGATGTCAAAGCAGATGCAGAGAAAATCATAGAATCATAGAATGATTAGAGTTGGAAGGGACTCCCAGAGGTCATCTAGTCCAACCCCACTGCAAGAAGCAGGGACACCCCCAACTAGATCACATTGCTCAGGGCCTCATCCAACCTGGCCTTGAACGTCTCCAGGGATGGGGCATCCACCACCTCCCTGGGCAACCTGTTCCAGTGCTCCACCACTCTCACAGGAAAGAACTTTTTTCTAATATCCAATCTAAATCTCCCTCCCTCTATTTTAAAACCATCACCCCTTGTCCTGTCACAACAAGGAAGCTGATTAAGAATTGTACATTTCAATTCATAAATTTCAGAACAACAGTTTTGTATCAAAAATATCCAAATGCATAGTTCAGTCAGTTCCAAGTGGCAAATAAAAGTTCATAGCTTAAAACAGCAGATAACAATTCTCTTTATTTAAAGTGTTTTTTTTTTTCTTTTAAGATACTGCAATGTGTTCAGTATTGTAATTTCCTTAGAGCTTCCAAGAAACTACAGAATCTTCTTTGGATGTGTGCATCAGGCTGACCAAATAGAAATCTTTCCATTTTTAACTGATCCAAAGTATGTAATGCTATCTATCCCCAGAATATTTCCCTGTAGTTTTTTTTTTTTTTTCATGAACACTTCCTTCTCCAGGACCCTTGCCAATGCTCTCAAGGCTTTAGTGAGAAGTTGTCTTGAACTACTTGCAAAATTGAAGTGACATTGATCTTGCTGGTTTTTTCATGACTATATTTAAGAAACCCTGTAATCATAGTATGGCTTTTTAAGATCCCAGAACAGTCAGCTTCTTCAATCAGAAATGTGTGAGCTGCTGATCATCTTCATAGCACTAAACTCTGAGCATTTTAGTACTCACTGATGTTGATAAACTTTGACATATTTATGTTGCTAAGTCTACTCCAGGTATCATAAGAGAATTAATCATAGTTAATCTAACAGGTAACAACATATTATTTTAAATTTTTGATACATTATTGCCCAGGCACCAGGGCAACAGAGTCTGAAGGGAGAAACTAGGTTCTTCCAGTGTTGTATTTAACAATGCTGAATGTATCACTTAACCTGCTCAGGTTTCAATTTCACCCCATATGAAAAGAGGACAACACATATTAAGAAAGACAGACACATTAAATTTATTTTAAAGTATCAAAAAAAAAGTATTTTGATAATTTTTAGTAGGAGGTAGAGTTAGAGAAACCTGCCAGAATTGTAAAAGATATTTCTTTTTCAAAGATACTTCGTTGTAACACCATTAATAGCATTCTTAAGTGCCTTTTCTGACTCAAATCTTGATAATTTTTCCACTTAGGAAAGATTACATGCCCCAATAGAAAGTCATATCCTACTGTCGAAACCATATATTCTTTAGAATCCTGAATAATATTCTTCCTCCCTGAAAGGAGATGCTTATCATTTCAGGCCAACTGGCTCATCACTGATTGCCCACTTAAAATCTATTCTGCTTAATTATGTTCTTCTCCAGAAGTGATGTTAACAATATGGGAAGGATTTTGTTGTTGGTGGTGGTTTGTGTGCTGACATCTAGACTGACCATTGCAAAGCAGAATGAAGTGCCAGGCAGTTTCTTTTAGTAGCACATCTGTTTATTTGACATGGTCCTTGTAGATATGACAGAGTACACAAATTAAATGTTTAATCCCTGAGGTTAAACATTTTTGTTTTGGAGAGGATGAGATGGGAGGCTAGCAGCACTGTTTCTTCACATGGGATGCATCTCATAGCTCTCATAGCTTAGATTGTATGATTTCTGGCAAAATCAGCAGAACTGGTGTTATTTCCTGAGGGTTTCCTACTAATTATTGAAATAGTGAGAGATGCACAGTGTCATTTATAACTTCTTCCTACCCAGGGAAGATTTTGCTCTTGTTGCTTTCACTTTGAAACATTGAGTTCTGCAAGACCTGCTTGTTTGGAAAGCTTTTATAATTAATTCAGTTGCCTATAGCTACATCTGCTCCTTAATTTTCTGTGACTGGTAAGGCACAGCTTGCTTCCTGCCTGACCCCACAATCTCTTCTAGCTCTTTTAAGGATAGTTTCTAACTTGTGTTCTCATTTCAAACATGTTTATGGAGCTATATCCTCCCTATGTCAGCCCTACCACACTTTTCAACTCTCAGACTCCCATTTAATTCTGCTTTGCTTTTTCTTTTCTTGATTCTATATTTAGAGATGCCTTTTTTTTTGTCTGTTACCAGAAACCTACTTCAGTTCTCTTAGAGGTTTTACTTTCTTCCTTTCCATCATAACATCGTTATTCAGAATTTAATAAAGTGCTTGTAACAACACTCCTTTGTTCTTTTTGCAAAGATGGAAATGGGTTTCTGTCAGCTGCAATGCATTCAAATCTGCAATCCCCTTTATCTCCTTTTTGTTTGAAATTCAACCTTAGGCTCTGTACAAAATAAAACATATTCAGCTTAATCCCCAGGTCATACTGATCTAAGCAACTAGTCCCAGAACTAAACTTCTTTTCTATACTCTCTTTCACTGATGGTGATCATTCATGTACCCTGGTAACATATTGAACTTGAAATTTGGCTTAAGTCCATGGTCAGCTGAGTTGCAGGGGTAATAGTTTACCAATGCATAGAAGTGTTGTCCAAAGATGAAAGAAACTTGCTTTTGTTACTGGTGGAATATTACAAAGAGTGACTGGAGTCCTGTCTGGAGCTGCCTAGTAGTCATGGAGGTGGTTATATTAGGGTAAGCACGCACAGAAACACAGCCAGGAGGTATTCCTCTGGCAACACAGGTTCTACCTTTCACAGAGCCAGTATTTCTTCTCAACAATGAGGGAAATAATCTCATCTGTCATACCATACTTATCATAGCTGTGTGGCATGACTCAAGCCTGGGTGCTGAGGCAGAGCTCGATAATAAGAATGGAAATAAAATAGCAGTGAGTAGAACAAGAGACTTTGTCCTCTCTTGATTCCTCTGTTTCTGCTCATAGTGTAAATTGTATTTTGTCTGGATTTTCTTTTCCCCTCTGAGATAATGAGTCTGAGTTGTTTGAATCATAGAATGACAGAATGGTTTGGGTTGGAAGGGACCTCAAGGATCATTGAGTTCCAACCTACCTGCCACAGGCGGGGCCACCAACCTCCAGGCCTGGATCTAGACAAGGTCGCCCAGGGCCCCATCCAACCTGACCCTGAACACCTCCAGGGTTGGGGCATCTCCCACCTCTCTGGGCAGCCTGTTCCAGCACCTCACCACTCTCTCCATGAAGAACTTCCCACAATATCCAATCTAAACCTTCCCTCCTCCAGCTTAAATCCATTCTCCCCTGTCCTACCACTATCTTCCCTTGTAAAAATCCAGTTCCCCTTCTGTCTATACGCTCCCTTTAAGAACTGGAAGGCTGCAATGATGTAACCCTACAGAAACATGTACATAGGGCTGTTTACATTACTGAATGATGTTTTTTTTTCAATTTCCAGTGGAAGGAAGGAAGAGCCCCACAGTGCTCTTAAGTTAGAAACAGCAGCAGGGATTTTGTTATGAAGGGCTGTAGAAGCTGAAGGGGCATGTGGAGAGGACTTTTCAGGGTGAGAGCTGGCAAACTACAACTACCAAACTGCTTCCCAGAGGTCCTGGTTTGTTTTTATAAAAAAGTACACATTTGACACTGGTCTTAAATGCAATGAAATATGAGGTATAAAATAGCAAAGATAACTTCAGGCTGTCCCATGGACTCATGCACATTGTAAACACTGTACACACTTATCTGCAAAGCTAAATCAGATTATTTTGCAGAGTTTCTCAATCAGGGTTTTTTTTCCTTTGTGACTGGGAAATGACTACTGTTACTGTCAATAGACAAGTTGTCTTCTGCTGCATATCCCTTCATTTTAGGGTTTGCATTTAGCAAAATATCACCCTTAAGCAAATTTAATCTTATTCAATTTGTTATTTATGAAGTAAATGCTAAACAGTCATGAAAACTCTACACCAAACTGTGTCAGCCCTTTTAAACTCTCATCTGACTTCTGCTCACTAAGCTGTCTGTACAGGAGTATTTCAAATATCTGAAGAGCTTCAAGGAATTGCATTTGTGTTTTGAGACAACCTGAGAGGTACCTTTAAATTTCTTATCCCCTAATGGTGAATTTCCCTCTTTAAAACCAAACTGTGAAACAGAGAATGAATTGATATTGGAAGGGATCTTTGGAGGTCATCTGGCCCATGGCAGCACTCAGAGCAGGACAACATTGAAGACAGATCCAACTTTACACAAGCTTCACATGTGCTGGTTCAAGGGGCTGGGATAAGAGTTGGCACCTTGAAATTTCTAAGGAGTAGAAACTGGAGTTTTATGCTACTGAGGGGAAAAAAAAAAACCCAATTCCAGTTTAGGGATGTAGCTGTGGATCCTCCTTCATCGAACAGTTTTCACAAAGGAATATTGAATTATATTTTTGTGTTAAATGACTATTTTAAACAACAACAGAAGAATTATGCTGTCTGCCACAATCTACCTGCTTGTTTTTATAGCTGAAAGTTCTCATACATCACCGGTTCCTAATACCAGAGCAGTTCTGTGCTGGAAAATCCTATTTTAACCAGATTTTAGAGATCTTTGTATATTGTCAATTTTCTGTATGTTCAGTTTCATAAACCCCATTCTTGTTATTGAAAGAGAGAGGAATTGAGTAAACTGAGGCATGCAGTGGCTACAAAAATGCTTTTCAAGACACTTCTAAGTGGTCTTAAAATAACTGTAATAATTTACTTCATCTCACATCGTTATTTCCCCTAAAAGGGTACTGTGTGTAAGTTCACAGTCTAAATTTAGGAAGACTGTTTTCCTGCTGAGTGGTAAAGCTAACATATAAATAACTTGATCATCCCAAACTGTTGTTGATATAAAATCTCCTCCTAAACTATATCACATGTCATCACGTGCTCCCTATGAAAACAGACAGCCTCCCTGGCTGTATCTGCTGACTATAAAGCTAGCTGATATCTCTCTAGATGAAAGGCTCTTGACAGTATGTTAGTAAAGCTGTATTCAAATGGCCTGAGTTCCTTCCAAACCTTTGAACCTCCAGTTTCCTACTGTGTTGATGTCTCTGGGAGGCCAAGAGCCCACCGAGAGGAACATGGAGCACAGGAACTCTACCAGGATTATACCTGAGTGTCTCACGAAGTTGCTACTGATTCCTTTTCCCATTTTCTCCTTTCCCCAGCAGTGCTGCTGGAGACCTGCAGTGACAGTTCCAGGCCACATCCTTACAGCAGAGAAACCTGAGTTACTTTTACACCCTCAGAAAAAAGAAAAAACCAGTAATGATTTACAAAACTTTAGAAGTACCCTTAAACCTTAGAGAAAGCAGTGGGATCAGCCGAGCTCTCTCCGATCATTTTAGAGATTAGCCTCTAAGCCTGTTGAATGGTCTGTGGTAATCTTTTACAAGGTATTTCATAAGCAAACAACCCCATAGGCTATACTGCAACTTTACACTGCTGCAGACTTGGAGAGAGCTTCTTGGAACACACATCATTCAGTTTTCCCAATACCGTGCACAGATTTAGACCCAAAATGACTCTGGTCTAATCCTGGGTTTCTCATCAACCCTCTGAAACATGACCTACCTCTTAAGCTGCTCCCAAGCCACCTCTCTCCAATTAAGGAGAGCTGGATTGTAAAATGCCACATCCTGTACCCATTTGGCTCGGCAGATTTAATGAGCCATTGTGGTAGAAACAAGGCAATGCCCTCAAGCCACCAAAGATTAATTCATTATTCCTTTTTTCTCCCCCCCCTCCCAATTTGTTCAACCAGCAAACTTACACCATCCATTGCACAAACCTGCTCTCTACTTTAAGGGTTTCTGCAGAGAATTTTTCTGACAGATTTATGTCTCTCATAACTCTGGTTACTAGTGCCCCAGCAGCTGTGGGGTGGTGGTGCTATCCCTGACACCTTAAAAAAAAAAATTAATGCCCTTTTCCAAGACAGATGCAGTTACTAACAGGTCAGAACTTTACTTCTCAGTGGCCTTAAATGGAAGAGCTGCAGATAGGGTGAAGGCTGAGCACAGATGTCCTCTTTCACACCCTCATTTCTTCAGCACAAATGTTTAGAGACACTGACATGAACTTTCCTGGTTTCTTCCTTCTCTAACCTATGTCAACTGGTAGTACTTTGAGAAAGAGAAAGATATTTCACTAACCTTCACTAGATAGAAGTGTCATGATGGTTTCTAGGGATGTCCCAAGAAACAGCAGACAGGCATTTGTTGTACACCTCTCCACAGCAGAGCTAAGCTCGTGTTTAGTCAAGAAAAGAAAGGGTGGGAACTGATTCTCGTGGTGCAGGGTTTCCTAACTTGTTACTCAGGAGAAAATGCTTAAGACAAATCTGGATCATATGTTGTAGAAAAGACAATTTCTTTTGGTTTGCACAAGGAAACCATGATGATAATGCCAATAGTTCTGTTAAATGTGAAGCACATGACTAAAAGCAGGTTAGTGTGAAGGACATTCTTCCTTAAACATCTTTAAAGGTAAGAGCAAAAGGATAATGGATTTTCTTTAAATATGGCTCCATTACTCTCAAACTCCATAATGAAATGTGATTTTATCAAAAAAGAGGACTAAAGTGATCCTGTGTTTGATGTGATATGAGAGGATAATTCTAGACCTGACACCTTTGGGAAAAACAGAGGGTACACAGTCCATCTGAGTACTGAAATGCCTGCAGAGGAAAATTTATGTGGAGCATGACAGAACTATTTGCTAGGAGCTGGAAACAGAGAGATGCAGAGACTGGGAGTGTTTCATTGTTACCTATGGGTAGCAGGTTATCCTGATGCCTCTTTTCTTAAGTGGAAAAAATGCCAAGATTTAAACCATGGCCTTTTGTACTGACACCAAGTCATACAAAGAACTGACTGTGTGAAGTAATGTTCTCCTGGTGTTGCAGAGGGGTGTAAGGAGCTCCTTCAGCTTCCTTATTCACAATGTTCTTCCTTATTTACAATGTTCTTCCTTATTTCTATTCTTCTTTTCCTAGGAGAATGTTTCCAGCCATGAGAGTGAAAATTACAGGCTTGGATCCCCACCAGCAGTATTATATTGCCATGGACATTGTGCCTGTGGATAACAAGCGATACAGGTAAGCTTCTTGGGGGCAGAGGAAGGAGCATTGTGATAACTTGGTGCCTACAAAAGCCTAGGAAGGACAAGTGCCATTACACAGCATTGCAAAGGTGTGCTCAAGGGAGCATGTTGATTTACACCAGTGTAGTAGATTTGACCACAACTGTGAGACAAAATGGAGAGGTGGGCCCGTGCCAA
>VXBZ01011028.1:14776-30716 GCA_013399135.1 Heliornis fulica | reverse complement strand
CAGGTTGGATGAGGCCCTGAGCAAGGTGATCTAGTTGGGGGTGTCCCTGCTTCTTGCAGGGGGACTGGACTACATGACCTCTGGAAGTCCCTTCCAACTCTAGACATTCTGTGATTCTATGATAACCAAGTTGATAACAATTCCCCCATCCCTTCCCCAGGCTGTAGAAGCAGTTTTCTTTCTGGTGGCAGTTTCATGCTTTCCACCTTCTCTCCAGCATCCTGAAGGATGCTGAAGCACTGTGTTTGCCCTGTGGGTAGATACACTGGGGCCACATCACTTCAGGGAGCTGTGTTGCAGGAGACCAATAGATGAGCTAAAAATACCTCTGGGACTGGACCAGTGGCTGGCAAAAGGCATATATTTATTTATATATGTCATGGTTTTATTTCAGTTCTGGGTCTTGGAATGGTTCCTAATCACAAACTGGGGGAAAGAACTAATGGGTTTCTCATCTTCTGCCCTTGCAGATGCCGGTGTGCTCCTACTTCTTGAAGGGGATCTGCAGCAACAGCAACTGCCCATACAGCCATGTCTACGTGTCCAGGAAGGCAGAAGTATGCCAGGATTTCCTCAAAGGCTATTGCCCCATGGGAGAAAAGGTAAAAAAAAAGGAATTGGAACCATGGGATGGTTGTGCCTTTGCTGAAGCCACAAGCTGCTTTTCATGTGAGATGTGGCACCAAAGGGAGCCGTAGAGCTGGAAGCTGCTGAACACCTGGATGTCATGAACAGCAGCCCTGTGCCTTTCCAAAGGATGATGGGCAAAGGGGCTTGGTTGTCTTCCCATCAGGAAAAGAAAAGGAAATTAATTAAAGGCTGTGGCTTGGAAATGTTGTGATGGGCTTTCCCCAGGAAGAACCTCCCCGTGGTGTCTTGTGCCTGAGCACCTGCCCTGAAATCTGCTCAGTTAAATAGATGAGATACAAAGGAAAAGTCTTATAATTCCCTGTTTTTCATAGAAAAAAACACAGACCTTAGTGCTTATTTTGCACTCTGTGATAGGTTGAGCCTGAGATCTTGTGGCTCAGTCTTAGACCACACTTCCTGATCTAGTCTGCAACACCTGAGCCTCAATCTGTGTCCACATGGGTAGCTGAGCCTTTTGTGGAGTTCTGCTCCAGGTCCTGGGACCTTCTGGTTTAGATCAGTGTGATGAAGTTCTACATGGACTTCCTGTGTACCCTGGCTGGACTTGCAACCTCTACAAGCTTGCATCACCCCCCTATGTAACACGTGGAGATCAAGAGAGAACAGTTTTCCTGGAGCTGGCTGCTACTTTCTGGTTTCCCAAGGAATTTTAGGGGTGTTATATGCAGAAAAGTGGATTTTTGAAGGTTATCTGACGTCTCATGGCTCCCTGCTTCTTTATAGGCATTGGGAGAAGCAGGCAGCAACAAGTTGGGTTCTGTGGTGGCTCAGAGCCACGCTGCAGGATCTCATCTTTCCTTGCTTTGTGGCTAAGAGAAAGGGTTGACTGTGCTGGTGATCCCCTGGAAATTGAATTGACCATCCCATCTGGCTTCTCTTTGCTGTTTTCCATTAACTTATTATTTTTGCCTCTTAGCATGAACCATTCTTTCATTACCTTTCCTGTGAGGACAGGCTGAGAGAGTTGGGGCTGTTGAGCCTGGAGAAGAGGAGGCTCCGGGGAGACCTTCTAGCGCTCTGCCAGTACCTCAAGGGGGCCTACAAGAAAGATGGGGAGAGGCTGTTCAGTAGGGCCTGTTGTGACAGGACAAGGGGTGATGGTTTTAAAATAGAGGGAGGGAGATTTAGATTGGATATTAGAAAAAAGTTCTTTTCTGTGAGAGTTGTGGAGCACTGGAACAGGTTGCCCAGGGAGGTGGTGGATGCCCCTGGATCCCTGGAGACGTTCAAGGCCAGGTTGGATGAGGCTCTGAGCAAGGTGATCTAGTTGGGGGGTGTTGGACTAGATGACCTCTGGGAGTCTCTTCCAACTCTAATCATTCTATGATTCTATAATTAGTAGAGCAGATGTTTTTCTTTTGGGATGAACAAGATGTACGTCGCGTTCGCTTCATTTCTCCAGCTACTGTCTCAAACTTGAGAGAGCAGAAATATTGTCACATCAGAGTCTCCAAGCAGTTGTAGTTCAGAAGGGACAGACAGTCAATCTGCCACCTGGTTTGAGTAAAATGAAAGTGGCTGTTGAAGTTATGGAGATGATGAAGTTTTTCTGCTGTAGTTGAGCACTGAGAGGGTTTTTCTTTTCTGGGTGGGGTTATGTGGTGGGATCGCTACTCATCCTTTGACTATGCTTGTCCTGTGACCATTGTGGTCAGGGGTTTTAGGAAGGTGATTCTCCTTGTCTTCTCTCCTCTTGTGATATGCCCCTGAAGTGCTGCATTCAGCTTGGGGTTCCCTAGGACAAGAAGGACATGGAGCTGTTGGAACGAGTCCAGGGGAAGGTACAGAGATGATCAGAGGACTGGAGCATCTTTCTAATGAAGAGAGACTGAGAGAGTTGGGGTTGTTCAGCCTGGAGAAGAGAAAGCTCTGGGAATTACTCAGAGCACCTTCCAGTCTCTAAAGGGGCTCCAGGAAAGCTGGAAAAAGACTGGTGACAAGAGCATGGAGTTTTAGGACAAGGGGTGATGGCTTTAAACCAAAAGAGTGTAGGTTTAGATCAGATGTGAGGAAGACATGTTTCACTGTGAGGTTGGTGAGACACTGGTACAGGTTGCCCAGAGTGCTGGTAGAGGCCCCATCCCTGGAAACATTCAGGGTCAGATTGGATGGGGCTCTGAGCAACCTGATCTGGTTGGGGTTGGATTAGATGACCTTTAAAGGTNTTAAAGGTCCTTTTCCAACCCATCCATTCAATGATTCTATGGTTCTGTGATTTTTTTTTTGTGCAACACTGGCCCAGCCCAGCTGGAAGATCAGAACTGTCTTCTTCTCTTGGTGTCCTTCTCTCTGGGGAGTTTGCTAGTTGCCTCTGGGATGTGTTTGATATGGAAGGAAACATCCCATCAATATCCTGGATTGGTTTAGCTGCTTCATAAGCCAAGAGCAGGCAAAGAGGAGGAGACAGTGAACACCTCCTTCTTGAGCTGGAAACTCCAGGTAGCACCTTGCAAACATGGCAGGAACGTTGCAGATGCTTCTTTAAATCATCTTTTTGGCTGGAAAAAAAAACCACTAATGAAACAATCATTTTTTTTGCTTCAAGTCTGCCAGATCTCAGGGCACCATCCCAAATATGCCCCAGTGGGCCTGTGGAAGGATATTATTTTGTTGCATTTAATAGATAACACATGAATAAATGTCTGGCTAAGCACTGCTTGGCTTAGACTCGCTGCTCCTGGAGACTTGGACTCCTCAGACTTGCTAACTCCCTCGTGATTTTGGCTGCTTTTCACTAGGGAAGTTGTTGGGATGAGCAGTCCAACACTTGGATCAGTTCCAGAAGGACATAGAACTCCTTGAGAGAGTCCAGTGCAGGGCCACCAAGATGATGAAGGGAATGGAACATCTTCCTGCTGAGGACAGGCTGAGGGAGCTGGAGCTCTTTAGCTTGGAGAAAAGGAGACTGAGGGGGGACCTCATTAATGTTCATAAATATGTAAAGGGGGAGTGTCAGGAGGATGGATCCAGGCTCTTCTCAGTGATGGCCAGTGACAGGACAAGGGTCAATGGGTCCAAGCTGGACTATAGGAAGTTCCATGTGAATATAAGGAGGAACTTTTTCCCTGTGAGGATGACAGAGCCCTGGGCCACCAAGATGATGAAGGGAATGGAACATCTTCCTGCTGAGGACAGGCTGAGGGAGCTGGAGCTCTTTAGCTTGGAGAAAAGGAGACTGAGGGGGGACCTCATTAATGTTCATAAATATGTAAAGGGGGAGTGTCAGGAGGATGGATCCAGGCTCTTCTCAGTGATGGCCAGTGACAGGACAAGGGTCAATGGGTCCAAGCTGGACTATAGGAAGTTCCATGTGAATATAAGGAGGAACTTTTTCCCTGTGAGGATGACAGAGCCCTGGGCCACCAAGATGATGAAGGGAATGGAACATCTTCCTGCTGAGGACAGGCTGAGGGAGCTGGAGCTCTTTAGCTTGGAGAAAAGGAGACTGAGGGGGGACCTCATTAATGTTCATAAATATGTAAAGGGGGAGTGTCAGGAGGATGGATCCAGGCTCTTCTCAGTGATGGCCAGTGACAGGACAAGGGTCAATGGGTCCAAGCTGGACTATAGGAAGTTCCATGTGAATATAAGGAGGAACTTTTTCCCTGTGAGGATGACAGAGCCCTGGGACAGGCTACCCAGAGAGGTTGTGGAGGCTCCTTCTCTGGAGGCATTCAAGACCAATTTGAACACATTCCTATAAGATTTAATCTAGGTGATCCTGCTCAGGCAAGGGAGGGTGGACTAGATGATCTTTCAAGGTCCCTTCCAACTCCTGACATTCTGTGATTCTGTGATTTGTAGCTCTCATTGGAGAAGTAGAAACCAGCAAGTGAAGCTGGAGGTGCTCAGCACCCATCATTGTGGCATCATCATACAGACCCACCAGCCCAGAACCCCCACACAGCAACTCATAGTGCCTTCTTCAACTCAATCCCATCCTTTTCAGAGGAGATGCAGCTACAGAGCAAAAACAAGGAAAAGGGTGGTGGGTGGGGGGAAACCAGAAACAAGAGGAAAGCAGGACATCAGCAAGAGTAGAAAGAAATGCTCATAAATTACCCTTGTGCCTAATTACTTTTTGTGGCAGTGTGTGGAGGGGACTGCATGCAGGATAAACATTTCCTCCAAAGGAAAACAGCCATCCTGCTGCCTCCCTCCAGCACAGCACCAGCCACTC
Organism: Heliornis fulica; assembly: GCA_013399135.1. NCBI lineage: Eukaryota > Metazoa > Chordata > Aves > Gruiformes > Heliornithidae > Heliornis > Heliornis fulica. Next base: position 25,885 of record VXBZ01011028.1, on the reverse strand, counting down.
AGGCAGGGTCCCTACAATTATTTTTAAAATATTCCAATTTAAATGAAAATATAAAAGAGATATTTAGAATATTTATTCTATTAGTAAAAGTGCTTACAGTGTCACTTTTGGAGTGTCAGAAAAGCATTCTCCTACAGATGATGGATAGCAGCCTGTAATTATATATGGGGAGAAATTGCTGAGTGGGCCATATTTAACTGGGGAGGAGAAATACCAGCTTGGGCCATTAAGGGTTAATTTTATTCTCTAAATAATATAAAAAGTGCTGAGTCCATTCCTTTGCTCAAAGTAGAAAGTCCTCAAATGGACCCCGGAGAGTTTATAATATTCTACTGAATCAAGTAAAAATGTTAACCTTGCTTCATAAAACGATGGCTTGTTAAAGATGCACAGTCCCTTTTCTTTTGAATAATTTAGGATGGGAGTAAATCTTCTCTTGTTCTGCCTTTCCCTGTCCGAGGAGTGGCAAGAACCATCTGCCTGTGGTTTGAAAAGCAAAGGGTGTGGATGGCAAAGGGGCAGGACAGCGGCGTAGCACCCTAGGAGGATAAACTCAAATGAGACTCACTGGTAATTAAGAGTTTGGATTCTTACATGATGAGGTTGGCACAACCTTGTGGTTTTCTTCTGTATGATCCCCTGGAAAAAACATGATGTCTGATTTTTATCAGACCTCCATGAAAAATGTCCATTATTATCCATAATTTATAGCGTGTTGTTGACAGTGTCGCCTCTTAAGTACTTTCTAGAATGTCTTGCAGGATGCTCATGCCAAGTCGATCGGCCTTTGACCATCATAACTCTACTCTGGCTTTATCAGGAACACAGAATAAGTGAAAAAGCTTTAATTTTGCATTCCCAAGTCTCTTTTTCAGGAATGTAGACTCTACAGGGTAAAGGTCCCTCCACTCTTGGAGGGACCTTGTGGTTCCTCTACAAGAGTTTGACCACGTCCTTCATTAAGAGAGTGTTACCCCCAATACAGAACCTGTAGCAGAGCCAGAACTCTCTTTTCCAGTATCCTCACCCATTCCCTGATCATTTGTTGGGAAGTTTCTCTACCCTGAGTGCATGCATGTGGTGCTACATCTTCTCAAAGGGAGTAGAGGGACTTGGAAATTCAACTTAGTGAAGCAGTCGGTGAAATATGGCTCCATATAGCTGTATGTCTCGAATCATCTCGAAACACAGTGTCTTATGTGTCTTAGCTAAAAGCCACAAAGAGATGCCCACCACAGAAATCTCCTTGTCTTGCCTGGAACTCCTTGACCTTCTTTGACACTGTGAAATGGTCATTCAGGGTGAGGCTGGTCCCTCTGGGCTGGTCACCTGCACTGGAGGAAGCCTGAAGGGGGAAGTGGGAAGAGATGGAGAAATGTGGCCTCTTGCAGGTGCTCCTCAGGGTTTTCCAAATTGGTTTTAATGAGCTGCTCTACAGTAAAAGCTCCTCTCTTGTTCCTCATCCCTCCTAAATGGGTCCTTGTGCTTGCATGTCAGCTTGGGGCATGTGTTCACTGGGAGAGTATGGGGTGAGGCTGGTGGGCACAAGGGATGAGGTAGCACCAATGAGCAAAGCCATGGTGGTTTTGGCAAAGCCCCTGGAGCTAGGGAGAAGCAGGAGGAGATGTGGTTGTGAGCGGATGACACGGCATTGATCCATGGAGTAGAGGCTCTTGGCTTATCCAAGGGGGGATTTCCTTGCCAATCCTCTCTCTTTGCTGCACCCACATTTGGCTCTGGAAATAACACCCAAATACTATTAAATAATATGAAATAATATGAAATAATATAAAATAATATGAAATAATATTAAATAATACCCAGCCCAAAGGATCTGTGTAGGGCGATAACGAGTGTTGCACGTTAGGCTGCTGTTGGGACGGGTGACAGGACAAGGAGAAATGGCCTTAAACTGCACAAGGTCAGGTTCAGATGAGATGTAGGAAGAAATTCTTCACTGAAAGAAGTTGTTGGGATGTGGGACAGGCTGCCCAGGGAGGGGGTGGAGTCCCCATCCCGGGGTGTATTTAACAGACAGGGAGATGAGGTGCTCAGGGAGATGGTTTAGGAGAGGACAGGTAAGGTTGGAGTTGATGACCTTAATGGTCTTTTCCAACCTTGTGATTGTGTGTGATGTGATGCTTAACCATGGGCTGAGAGCTTGGACCTGAGAATTACAGTGAGTACTCCCATACAACCATGGACAACCTGAAGGAGCAGGTGCCTTGAGATTTTCTTACAAGGTCCTGTATCTGGGTTGGGGCAATCCCAGGCACAACTCCAGACTGGGTGGAGAGTGGCTCCAGAGCAGCCCTGAGGAGAAGGACTGGGGAGTGCTGGTGGGTGAGAGGCTCAACATGGCCGACAATGTGCTCTGGGGCCCAGCAGCCAACTGCATCCTGGGCTGCATCCAGAGGAGCGTGGCCAGCAGGGCGAGGGAGGGGATTCTCCCCCTCTACTCTGCCCTGTGAGACCTCACCTGGAGTACTGGGTCCAGTGCGGGAACCCCCAACATGAGAAGGACATGGAGGAGTTGGAGAGAGTCCAGAGGAGGCCACCAAGATGATAAAGGGACTGGAGCACCTTTCCTACGAGGACAGGCTGAGAGAGTTGGGGCTGTTGAGCCTGGAGAAGAGGAGGCTGCAGGGAGACCTTCTAGCGCTCTGCCAGGACCTCAAGGGGGCCTACAAGAAAGATGGGGAGAGGCTGTTCAGTAGGGCCTGTTGTGACAGGACAAGGGGTGATGGTTTTAAAATAGAGGGAGGGAGATTTAGATTGGATATTAGGAAAAAGTTCTTTCCTGTGAGAGTGGTGGAGCACTGGAACAGGTTGCCCAGAGAGGGGGTGGATGCCCCTGGATCCCTGGAGACGTTCAAGGCCAGGTTGGATGAGGCCCTGAGCAACGTGATCTAGTTGGGGGTGTCCCTGCTTCTTGCAGGGGGGTTGGACTAGATGACCTCTGGTAGTCCCTTCTAACCCTGATCATTCTATGATTCTATGATTGTTCCAGAGGAGTACACTCTAACTGGAATAACCAGGTAGATTCTGTTGCTGGCTTCCTCCAGCCCTCTCCGTGTGTCAGAGCAAAGGCAAGCGAGTCAGCCGTGTCCCCTCTAACTGCTGCATCTGTAAAATTGGTTTGGATTAAATAAGCTTTTCCCCCACGGTGTACATTAGCGAGCCTGCTGCATTAAATACCCATCTTCATATTGTTTCCATCAGCTGCCTTCAAGCCTGTGGGTAAATTGTTCCCCCGTGGGAACTGTTAAGCGCTAAGACACAGTGAGATTAAACGAGGCTACTGTGAAACAGCACAGGGAGATGTATTTATAAATCACAGGGAAGAGGGGGGGTTGCCTGTGCCAGTGTTTGCTGGAGACCCATCATTCCCAGAGGCCTCAACAAGCCCTATCCTTAATGGTCAAGCGTGACCAGGGATGCTCGTGGTTGACCTTTGGAGAGGGTCCAGAGGAGGCCACAAAGATGATAAAGAGGCTGGAGCACCTTTCCTACGAGGACAGGCTGAGAGAGTTGGGGCTGTTGAGCCTGGAGAAGAGGAGGCTCCGGGGAGACCTTCTAGTGGTCTGCCAGGACCTCAAGGGGGCCTCCAAGAAAGATGGGGAGAGGCTGTTCAGTAGGGCCTGTTGTGACAGGACAAGGGCTGATCAAGGGTTNTTCTATGATTCTATGATTCCATGATTCTATGATTCTTTGATTCTATGAGTCTATGATTCTATGATTCTATGATTCTATGACCTGCACTGCCTGTTGGTCACCTAAAATCCATCCTTTTCCTCTTGCTGAGTTGCTTATCCAGCAGCCTTTCCCTGGAGATCCGATTTGTGCCTTAGACACCTAAAATATTGGTGAGCTCGTGCTAGCAGGGGTTGGGCTGCTCAGCAAACCCTGCCTGAGGAAGTGCCACTTCCTTGGGGCAAGTCATTTTCCATCCCCAGGTGGAGTGTGGTGGTTTTCACAGTGGCAGCTGCTTGATTTTTTCTGTAGAAAATTTAAATGCAGGGACTTTTTCTTAGCTGACTCCTTGCTTACATTTCTGTAGTCTCATGACTCGCCAGGTTGGTTGTTTTCTCCTTTTATGGTGGAAGTTTAGTAGATTCTCACCACAAATTTGTTTTCATACATTGAATTCAACACATTTCTTTGGAAAAGCCACATAAGCAACCAGCAGTTGAATGTGTTTGGGGTTTTCTCTTAATTACCCAGTGCTTGAGTAGTGATGGGGGTTCTTGCCCCCCTCAATCTGTTGTCACAGAAAGCTGAAGATCAGGACTGTTCATATTGCATGTTCTCAGCTGGTTTTTTCTTGCCTGCTGACCAAACCATAATTTTTGTTTTCTCACAGCCAGCAGCTATCAGACATTGCTCTTTCTGGGTCTTTCCTCCACCTCCTTCATTTTCTGGTTGACTCCCATTCAGCTTGACTTTTCTTGAGCACATTCAGTCCTTGAGGAACCTACCTGTGCACATATCACACAGAATCACAGGGGTTGGAAGGGACCTCGAGAAATCATCGAGGCCAACCCCCCTGTCAAAGCAGGTTCCCTAAAGCAGGTCACACAGGTTGGTGTCCAGACAGGTCTTGAATGTCTCCAGAGAAGGAGACTCCACAACCCCTCTGGGCAGCCTGTTCCAGCGCTCCGTCACCTTCAGTGTGATGAAGTTCTGCCTCACATTGATGTGGAAATCATCCAAGTAGTTCCTGGCTGATTCCCAGCTCTGTAATTACACTCCACCTTTCATTAACTCATACATAGGATTGGAGGAGAATTTTAAAGACCATCTACTCCAACTCTTTCATAGGCAGGGAAATCTCACACTAAGTTTGCCCAAAGCCCCTTGATCCAACCTCTCCATGAACACTTCCAAGGATGGGGTATCCAGTGCTTCTCTGGGCAACTTGGTCTTATCATCCTCAGCTTAAGAAGTTACTTCCTTAATGTCCAACCTAAACCCACCTTCTTCAGGTTTAAAACCATTGCCCCTCATCCCATCACTACAGGCCCTGGTAAAAAGTGTCTCTCCATCTTTTTTCAAGACCCTTCTGTAACCTTCTCTAGGCTTCTCCAACCACAGCTTTCTCAGCCTTTCTTCTTAGGAGAGGTGTTCCAACCTGTTGATCATCCTGGACATCTATCCCAGGTGGTCATGGTGGCCACCTCAACACATCCCATATGCCATGGAGGTAAAGAACATTGGCTCTTCTCTTCCTGCAGCATCAAGAGACTTTGTGACAGCAAGTAGCTTGGAGGTACTTAATGGCAGGAGCTTCTTGAGTCTAGCAAGTGAAATTATCACAGTGAATTATTAAAGTGTGTATAAATCCTTTAAGAAACATTTCTTGCTTCTCTATCCCACTGTTCTGATCAGTGCTCCTTCTCCTCGAGGTTCTCGTTGCTGTCATGGTGTTAGTGGTGGGACAGCAGCTGCTCTGTGCTCACTGCTGCCATTGCAGTGCTCCAACCTCATCCTTAGGAGAGAAGCATATGTGGACAAACCTCTGGATGAAAAGTCCATGGAGGGTTGTTAAAAATCTTCTGGCTGTGGAAATCCTGAGGGCCCAGGCTGCTCCTGGGCAGGATCCAATCCCTCCACAATTGGTACTGGCCGTGGACAGAGTGGATCTGGGAGAGGTTTTGGTTGTATTGGGTGGTGAAGGGAAGCACCCCAACTTTGTGGGACCTCCCCTTTCCCTTCTCCTGTACTAGCATCAAGAGAGGATGTGGTTTTGGGCTGAGTTTCTTCCAGATCAGCTTCCTGGATGGAAGCCTCTTACCTGTGGGTCTTCAGCATTGCATTGGTGGGTCAGTGAAGAGTTTTCCTCTCCTGGAGACCCTTCAGATACTGTGTAAGCAACTTCTTCACATGTGGATGGTTTGGCTTACACTTTTAGATTGAGACTAAGAGGTTTCAAATGCAGATGATTTTTTTCTTTCAAGTTGCCCCAGGGCTGATGCCTGGAGAGGACCAGCCACAGCAGGAGCAGATTTCCTGGCTTGAAGCACTCATCTCCAGACTCCATGATGTTGTTATGCTGAATTAGAGCCAATCAAGCTGAGAAGCTCCTCCATGCCCAGCTACCAGGGGGGCTGTTTGAAATGCAAGAAGTCTTAATGTAAAAAAAATCTCTTGGTATTAGCACAGGGAGGGATGTGGAGAAGGTTAAGTTTTGAGCCATCCCAAATTTTCTATAAATAGGCCATAGCTCCATCTTATTCCTTTTATGATCCTATCATGACTGCTTCCAATTTCCTTTCCCCTTTGATTCAGAGCTAGCTGGTGGCAGCAGGACATGCTCACAGCATTGGATAGGGAAGGACAGGATATTTTAGATGTGCTGGGTGTGAGCACAGGGTCTGTGGGGAAATGGTGATGGACTTCTCAACATGATTGGGGGCTGCCCAGAAGGCAGCTGCAGGGGGTGGGTGGAGGGAAGTTCATTAAAGCTGTAAATCACTGAGATGAGTGAGCTGGTTAAAAGGTGAAGAAGAAGAAGAGGGGGAAAACTTGCATAATATTAGTGCATAGAGACATATCCCTTTTCCATCTGGGTGAAATCTTTAAAGATAAACCACATGGGGATGGGTTTGCTGAGCCTCAACTCTCCTCTCTGTACCTCCTTGTCACCACACACATCCTGTGCTGAGGATAAAACTCACTCCTGCTCCTGAAAATCAGATCTCACACAGCTCTAACCACCTGTGCTCATGAAAATTGAGCATTAGGGTCTGGACATCAGCAAATTGCTTCTTCTTAAGAGATAATACATATTATACACTTCCAGCAGAAGAGTATGTGATGAGGAGGTGTCTCATTAAAGCATCTTGGCAGCTTCTCCTCCCCTTTCTCTTGCTTGTGAGAGGGAAAGAGCCATTTAGGATTTAAATTTATCTCTGTCTTGCATGCAGATGTTTTGGGCTCAGATGGAGGGCAGGTGGTGGGAATGTCTGCTTTTAGCTATGGAAACACTAGTTGCATTCATGGAGGCTGGTTTTAGAAGATAGGAGCCCTCCCTGGGCTTTCTCAGGTAGGATATCAATGGGCATGTGGGGGGCAAGAGGAGAAGAGTTTACCAAGTGGATGCATCCTTTTTCCTGGTGCTGGGGCATGGAGAGCTACATGGGCACAGCTCCTTTACCTTCATTTTGACCCAAATGGTGTTGGGTCACTAAAACCAGGAGGTTATGATGATGTTTTAGGCATTTTTATAGAGAGTGGCCATGTATCCACAGAATCACAGAATGGTGGGACCTCTGGAGATCATCTAGCCCTACCCCTGCCAGAGCAGGAGCCCCTCCAGCAGGCTGCACAGGACAGCATCCAGGATCACCTGAATGTCTCCAGAGATGGAGACTCCACAACCTCTCTGGACAGCCTGTCCCAGGGCTTTGCAACCCTCATGGGAAAGAAGTTCTTCCTCATGGTTAGGTGGGACTTCCTCTTTTCCACTTTGTGCCAATCACCTCTTGTCCTGTCCTGTCCTGTCCTATCCTGTCCTGTCCTGTCCTGTCCTGGGGAGCGCTGAACAAAGACTGATCTCATCCTCTTGACCCCACCCCTCAAGGATTTATAAACAATGATAAGATTCCCCCTCAAGTCTTGTCTAGGCTCAACAGTTCCAGGATCCTCAGCCTCTCAGAAGAAGTCTTATGAGGAGAGGCTGAAGCTCCTGGGTTTGTTCAGCCTTGAGAAGAGGCTGAAGGAAGATCTCATCATGCTCATGGCTTCCTGATGAGGGGGAGCAAAGGGGCAGGTGTTGATCTTCTCTCTTTGGTGACCAGGGACAGAACTCAAGGGAACAGCATGAAGCTGCACCAGGGGAGGTTTAGGTTGGATATTAGGAAGAGGTTCTTTCCTGAGAGGGGAGTCAGACACTGGAACAGGCTCCCCAAGGAAGTGGTGACAGCACTGAGTGTGACTGAGGTCAAGAAGCATCTGGACAATGCCCTCAGTCCCATGCTCTGACTTGGCTGGTCCTGTGTGGAGCCAGGAGTTGGCCTTGAAGATCCTTATGGCTCCCTTCCAACTCATAAGATTCTGTGATCCTATAAGAGAGATGTTCTAGTCCTCTCAGCAGCTTTGTAGCCCTGTTCCAGCTGCAAGTTCATGGTATGTTGAGTGGACCTCTTCTCCCCAGTAACAGGTGACAGAACTCGAGGAAATGGCCTCAAGTTGTGCCAGGGAAAAATTAGGTTGGATATTAGGAAGAACTTCTGTACTGAGAGAGTCATCAAGCACTGGAACAGGCTGCCCAGGGAGGCGGTTGAGTTCCCATCTCTTGAGGTGTTTAAAAGATGGGTAGATGCAGTGCTTGAGGACATGGTCTAAGGGTAGACTTGGTGGCAGTAGGTTAATGGTTGGACTGGATGATCTTAGGGGTCTTTTTAACCTTAACAATTCTATGATTCTATGACCTCAATTTTTCTGCTGATATTTGGTGCTTGCAGGCAGGTCTGGGTGGCACAGGAGATAACTCCTGGGAATATTGGGGCAGCCTCTTCTTTGGCAGAGTGGATTTATGGCTTATCTTCTCCCATTGTTCAGAAATAGCTGGTGAAGAGCACTGCCTGTGTAGTCCACCACAGCAATATGAAAATCAACTGCAAATGCAACTTCATTTAGTTCATCTTTAGTTTTGGGTTTGGTTGACAAATGTTTTCTGGGTGCTAGAGTTGCCTGCTTGGTTCTTTTTTTTTTTTTCCCTGCAATGCCAAGCAGAAATCTTGACTCAACAAAATAATTATTTTAAAAGAAAAAATAAAAAATATAAGCTTGGTAATGGTCATGAATGGTGGCCTGGGTGGATTTGAGTAGGTTTAGCTCTGTCCACATGCATCCCCTTGGCTCACTCAGGACCTTGAGTCCTTGTGCTGCTGATACTAAGTGATAAATCACTGCACTAGAGATGGGAGTTTTCTGTTGAAAGTACTTTGTAGCCTGTGGAGGAGGTTTAAAATTAATCAGGTTTCTTCCATGCCCAATCCTACCTGTGTATCACTGTGGAAATCTTGGTGGGTTTCCAGTTGTATCTTATTTACCATACTCTGTAATGGCATAATGAGGGTTCTTATTGCTACTTTAATTTAACTGTAGTATCTTCAGCAGCATTCAGATGCTTACATTAAAGATGCTGCTTATCAGGGCAGACTTGAACTGCTTAATAGCCTGGACTAGTTGATAATAGTGGGTAGATAAATACTGGTTTGCTATTTTCTCTCTTGCACTTTAATATCTTTGTAGAAGGAGGCACCACAACACGTGAAAATTAAGAAGTTCAGGGGAAAGTAGTTGCTGAATCATGTCTATAAAGTGGAAATATACTGATGAGACAGAGAGTTCTTGATTTCAACTTGAACTTCTGTACAGATGAACTCAAAGAAGAGAAGATTTGATCTTTGCTTCCTGTGCTGGAATCTCCCTGCCTTCCCATCTCTTCTCTGTTGCACCTGGGTTGGAATAACCCCTGTTATCCATACAGGTTGGGAGATGATGTGCTTGAAAGCAGCCCTGTGAGGAAAATGACTTGGGGATACTCATGGATGAAAAGCTGGACCAGAAGTTGCCACCAGTGTGTATCTACAGCCCAGAAGGCCAACTGCACCCTGGGCAGCATCTAAAGAAGTGTGGCCAGCAGATCAAGAGAGGTAATTTTACCTCTCTACTCTGCTCTGATGAGACCTTATCTGGAATACTGTGTCCAGCTCTGGAGCCCTTGGCACAAGAAGGACATGGAACTTCTGGAGTGTGTCCAGAGCACCTCTCCTATGAGGATAAGCTGCAAGAGTTGGGTTAGTTCAGCTTGGAGAAGAGAAGGCTCCAGGGGGACCTTATAGCAGCCTTCCAGTCCCTGAAAGGCCTATAAGAAAGCTGGGGAAGAACTTGTTCATGAGGACATGGAGTGATAGGACAAGGGTTGATGGTTTTAAACTAGAAAAAAGGAGATTTAAGTTGGGTATTAGGAAAAAATTCTTCACTACATGGGTGGTAGATCAGTGGAACAAGTTGCCCAGAGAGGTGTCTGCAAGGACACCAAAATCTATCCTCTGGCCATCACCACTCCAAGCAGAGCTATCACCAGTCTACAAAGAGCTGGGAGCAAGGAGCCAGACCAGGAAGCAATTCCAAAGTGAGAAGATACATTTAAAGAAAAAAAATACCCATCTCCTGAGATATTTGTAGCTGAAATGCTACTTTATTGCCTGAAAATACCAAGGGAGAGGATTCATGGCTTTGTGGTAGATCCTAGAGAGCTTTTGGTAGATTCCAAATCCTACTGAGCATTTGGAGAAGGCCACCAGATGTCATCACTTCCCTGCAAGCATTTTGCTAGGTCACCAAACTCTGTTTTGGGGATGGAAACCAATTTTGGAGCAAATTCCTTAGGACAACATGCTCAAGCTAAATTTCCCTCTCATTATTCCACAGCCTGGATGATGTTTGGATGTATTAACTTCCAGGTTTTAATGACAGGGAGGTGGAATATCTTTTTTTTTGTTTGATTTTTTTGAAGGCTGCTTCCATCTGCACCCAATTATAAAAAAAGCCATCAAAAAAAAAAAGCTATTTATTGTCTGTCAGTTCAGAGTGGTGTCAGAAAACAGCCACTTCCAGCGATAGCTTCCCAACAGCCACTTAATGCGGAGACGCGGCGGGTGAGAGGGACATTAAAACATCCTGACATCAATCCAGCCAGTTAATCCTGCTGCTTGGTGCTGGGGCTACCTGTAATCACTCCAGAAAAGCTGTGGGGATCTGAAGAAGGCATTAAAAAAATAGAAAGCACTTGAGTTGAGGTGCTTAGGTTTTGGGAATTAGGTTTTGGAGGAGACTGAGGAGTGGCCTCGTTAATGTTTATAAATATGTAAAGGGTGAGTGTCAGGAGGATGGATCCAGGCTCTTCTCAGTGATGGACAGTGATAGGATGATGGGAAATGGTTCCAAGATCATAGAATGATTAAGGTTAGAAGTGACTCCCAGAGGTCATCTAGTCCAACCCCCCTGCAAGAAGCAGGGACACCCCCAACTAGATCACCTTGCTCAGGGCCTCATCCAACCTGGCCTTGAACATCTCCAGGGATCCAGGGGCATCCA
>VXBZ01011025.1:122-12962 GCA_013399135.1 Heliornis fulica | reverse complement strand
CTGCAGAGGGACCTGAACAGGCTCAATCAATGGGCCAAAGCCAACGGTGTGAGTTTCAACAAGGCCAACTGCCAGCTCCTGCACTTCAGTCACAGCAAACCCCAGCAGTGCTACAGGCTTGGGGAGGAGCACCTGGAGAGCTGCCCAGCAGAGAGGGACCTGAGGGTGTTGTTTGACAGCTGCCTGAACGTGAGCCAGCAGCAGTGTGGCCAAGGAGGCCGTGTCATCCTGGCCTGTGTCAGGATCAGTGTGACCAGCGGTGCCAGGGAGGTGATATTACCTCTGTACCCCTGGGGAGGCTGCACCTCGAGTACCACGTGCAGTTTTGGGTGTCACAGTGTAGGAACAACATCGAGGTGCTGGAGAGGGTGCAGAGAAGGGCACCTAGGTTGATTAGGGTCTGGAGAACAGTTCTTAGTCTGGAGAGGCTGAGGGACCTGAAGTTGTTCAGCCTGGAGAAGAGGAGGCTGAGGGGAGACCTTATCATGCTCTACAGCTACCTGCAAGGAGGCTTGCAGTGAGGTGGGTGTTGGTCTCTTCTGCCTAGTGACCCGTGATAAGCCAGGAGGAAATGGTGTCATGCAGCAAGGAAAGTTCAGACTGGATATTAGGAAAAAATTCTTCACCGAAAGAGTGGTGAAGCATTGGAATAGGCTGCCAAGGGAGGTGGTAAAATTGCTGTCCCTGGGGTGTTAAAAAATGACAAGGCAGTTTGGGAGATGGTTTAGAGGTTATGGTGGAGGGGCTAATGGTTGGACTTGATGACCTTGAAGGTCTTTTCCAAACTTGATGATTCTATAATTTGAATACAATGTTGAGCACTGATTTCCACCTCTTTTGACTTCCCACTCCTTTTCATCTTTATATTCCTCTTGACCTTTGCAGATGTGTTTCCTTTTCCACGTGAGATGAGAGCATTTCAGAGATTATTTATTCTCCATAGAGGACTACCTGACATCAGAGGAGAGCAAGACCCTTTTTTATATCGCCCTTGGGCCACTCATGTCACAGAAACCCTGACATGCCACCTTGGTGGTTCAGGTATGGGGGGTCATGGTGGCTGGTGAGCTCCCAGGTTCCCATCACTGATATATCAATGTCATTTCCCACTTGATCTATGAATATTTGCCTAATCACCACCACTTTCAAGTCTTTTCTTTGCCGTGTTTCACAGTTTCTCACCTGCACTGTGGTCTAACTGTGGCACAGCCTTGTACTCCTGACTACTGTGCTTATTCCAAAGGGTCTGATATGTCCTCAGGGCATGGAGTTAGTGGACCAGTTATTCATTGCACGGTCCCATTCTGGTATGTTTGAATCCCCATGCCTGGTGGGAAGGTATTTATACACATTGACAAGATCACCCCTAAGCCTGCTCTTTTCTGGGATGAGCACCCTAAGCTCTCTCAGCACTTCCTTGTAAAGGAGATGATCTCATCTCTCTCTTAAGTCCAGAAAGAAAAGGTAAAGAAACCTGTGTTTCCAACTACCATCCTTATCTTGAATTCCTCACCCCCTACACTGGACACCAAAAAGGACTGTGTTGGGTTCACCCTGTCTAGAGGCCAGGTGCCCCCAAAAGTTGCTTTGTCACTGCCCTCTTCGTCTGGGCAGGGAAGAGAAATGTAACAGGAGGCTCGTGGGTCAGGATTAGGGCAAGGAGAGATCATCCACCAATTACAGTCATGAGCAGAATGGACTCAACTTGGAAAAAATATCTAATTTATCACCAAGCAGAACAGAGCAGAGTAGTGAGAAGTAAAACCAGATCTTAAAACACCTCCTCCCACCAACCATCCCTTCTTCCCAGACTTAATTTTACTCACGCTTTTCTCTCCCTCTTCCTCCCAGCAGCATGGGGGCACGGGGAATGGGGTTCACGGTCACTTCATCACATTGTCTCTGCTGCTCCTTTATCCTCAAGGAAGGACTCCTCATGCTCTCTTTCTGCTCCAGCCTGGGGTCCCTCCACCAACTTCTCCAGTGTGAACCCTTCCGACAGGCGGCAGTTCTGCACCTACTGCTGCAGCGTGGGTCCCTTCTGTGGGTGCAGATCTTCAGGACCAGACTGCTCCAGCATGAGTTTCCCAAGAGGGTCCCAAGTCGTGCCAGCAAACCTGCTCTGGTGTGGACTCCTCTCTCTCCGCAGCTGCAGGTCCAGCCAGGAGCTTCCTCCAGCCCAGGCTTCCAGCAGGCTCACAGCCTCCTCTGCGTGCAATCTCCTGCTCCAGTGTGGGGTCTTCTGGGGGCTGCAGGTAGGTACCTTCTCTCCAGTGGACCGCCATGGTCTGCAGAAGGACATCTTGACTCACCATGGTCTTCTCCAGGGGCTGCCAGGGAACCTCTGCTCTGATGCGTGGAGCACCTTCTCCTGCACTTGACCTTGGTGCCTGCAGAGTTGTTCCTCTCACCCCTCTTTCTGGCTGCAAAAACTGCTTCTGGGCGTTTTTTACCACTTCTTAGCAATGTTATCACAGAGGAGTAGCCACAGTTGCTGATTGGATCGGCCTTGGCCAGTGGTGGGCCAGATGCAGCTGGAAAGCTCCTAGCAACTTCTCTCAGAAACCATCTCTTTAGCCCCTCCACTATCAAAACCCTGCCACACAAAGCCGATAAAGCTACCAAAAGCACAAACTGAGAGAGTAGCTTTGACCTCTTGTCATTTCAGTTCAGTGAAAGGGATCCAGCTGTGTGAGGGTTTGGTTTTGATGTCACTCTGCCCCTGCTTAAACTTTGCACACCTGGAGAGTTCCTCTCTTGGTGCACTTTAACTATTGCATTTGCCATTAAATTTCGGGTTGTGCTTTTTGTGCCGTTCTACACTGAGCTGGTGGTTTTCTGCTTGTTGGGTCAGCAGAGAATAAATCAGCGGAAGAGACATCATGCTAAAGTCCTTCACTTGCTGCATGTAGGTCTTTGCTACTGTCAGAAAACCTGGAAACTTTGGAAATGTTAAAAACAAACTGAAAACCACTACTGTAATGTAGCTATGATGACTCCAAAGCAATTGAATGCTTCCAGGTCCAAGCAGCAGCAAAGTATTGTGCTCAGAGGTGTGATTTTGCTCCTTGGTGAAGGTGCTCATCTGAATGTAAATCAAAGAAGTGTCTTTGCTTAGTCCTAGTGTGAGGAGCTTTGTTCTGGGGAGAATACTGTGGGGGTACCAGCAGCATCCCACAGCTGGGACAGGTGCCATGCCTTGGTCTTTCTTCTGTAGTGATGGGAATAAGACTAAGAAGATAGTTAAAGGCATGGTGTGTTTGGTTGTGACATCCTGGAGTCCATACAAGTGCAGAAGCTGTGACATATTATGCGAAAGCAGTAGTTTGCTTTATGGTTGGTTGTATTACCTCACACATGGCAGGGAGGTCTATTCATGGATCAGGCCTTTCAAGTCCTCAGCACAGAGCAAACCCAGAGCAAAACAGCATCTGAGACATAACAGAGAGGCATTTTCATCTGTATCTCTGCATGTGTTGTCCAAATGCAGACCCTCACTTCCAGAGAAGCTCCTGTGAAAGGTACAGCTGAAAAAAACATTTATTTTTCACTGCAGCAGCTCATCTACCTTACTGGGGTCCACACCAATATCCTCCCATTGAAATCTGGGTCCCACACTTTCAGGCTTGGAACTGATACACTCAGTATAGCCTTAATGCATGTGGCAGTAGCTGAGAAAGCGATTGCTCTGGGTTCAGCGTAAACCACAGTTTCAGCTCATTTTGCCTGTTTCACAATGTAAGTTTGGAAGCTCAGGACTGATTTATTTTTTAAGTTGCACCTTTTTTTTTTTTGTTTAATCCTCAGTGACTTGAAACAAAAGAACTTCTGTGACGAGAAATTGAAGAGAAAACTGAAAAAGCACTGTCTGATACCTGGAAATGTGGAATATGCAGGGCTGTCAACAGCACAATCTCCTTGGGGGAAAAAAAGAGGAAAAAAAAAAAAAAGCCTCAGAAAAATCTATCTTTTGCAGCTGACACCTCAATTTGCAATCCTGTCTCTGGTAGTGTGTCTCACAAAATTAATGCTGATTTTGTGATCACAGTTATAATTTGGTTCATTTCAGGAAAGTGTTTGTGCTCAGTGCCTTGAGTTTTGCCTTTAAAAGGTCAGGAATGTATTTGCGGGTAGCCGTAACAATGATTCAAATGACTGCCCTTTGTCTGATTTGATAATGACTGTTTTGTCTAAGCAGAATTTAGACATTTTCATTATGTTCCTTTAGAGTCTGTCACATTTGTGCTAGATTAGCTTTCACCAAAAAAACCCACCCCAAAATAAAACAAAGAGGCTGACAATGAAGCCAGCTTGGGCTTCGTGCTGAACTGCATTTTGTTTGTCTAATGGGCTGCCTAGTTTGCTCTGGAGTGGCACTGAAGCAATGCCATTTACACCAGGGTAATCCATGGCATTGGCTTCAAGATTCAGATTCTGACAGATTAAACACCTTGAAAAATAAGCTTCAGATCTCAGACCTACACCAGCATGGAGAGGTGTACATACATGCATGCATACATACATACTTATGTGGATGCATATGCCCACATACATGTGTGTTGTAGTTCAGTGAACATAGTAACTCCCTGAACTCCACATTTCAGCTAAAGGATCTGATCTGGGGAGCTTACTTGGGTCTTGGCCAGGGAAGGGCCAAGGAAACATCATAGCTGGGACTTGCTAGTAACATGAAAGAGTAAGTAAAAGGGGGAAAATATCCTGCAAAGAGGTTATAAAAGTGGTAAATGGAGGGAAATTGGAATGTAAGGGGAAAAGTAGAAAAGGTTTGTTGAGCAGACAGACTGGGGTGGATGGTTCAGTGGTAAAGGCGGAGTGACCAGAAGCTATGATATTCAGCATAGCTGAACATCACTGAGTAGCCAGCAAACCTTGGAGGGCTGTGTGTTGGAACAAGAACTTACCCTACAGATAACTTTGCTCAAGATGCGTTGGCTTGGTGACCTTCAGACTCAAACTGGGTGTTGTATTCATTATGTGAGTGGGACAGGGGAGATGATAGAAATACCAGATCATATTTACACAGGCAGCAGATTTGGTTATTACCATGGTTAGGTTACAAAACTATTTGGATTCATGTGCTTTGCAGTTTAATTAAACCTTATCTGCATGCCTAAGATCATGTGATTGAGCAATGACAACAGTTGCCCTGAGTAACTTTCATTGCCAGCACTGCAACCTCTAACCTCTGTCATGATGCAGGCACAGACTTGTCACCAGAGCCTTTTGATGTGTGGGGGATGGGCGTATCACTGCAGGCATTTCTTCTGTGGTGGCAGGGATTGTTGTCTCCTCTGTGCTCTGGTCTCTGTGGTGTTCCTGCACCCCTTCCTTCTCTGCTGTCTTAACTGTGGAACCTTCCAGAATGTTACCTTTGGGTGCTTATGTTTGTCTGCTGCTTCTCTCAGGATCCAGCTCCAGGACAGAGAGGCATTGGTTTGGTGACTTTAGGACTCAAACTGGGTACTCCACTCACTAGGGTAGAAATTCTATATCTTCTGCTGAAAGCCGTTTTAACTGCAACAAGATACTTTCAGTATAAGTCAGTCAGTTCCTTTTATTTTTACCAGTAAGTGATGATAACATTGTCACTTACCACTGCTGTGTGTGCATCTCCTTTCTGCAAAGCTGGCAAAGGTTAATATGGTTTATGTACAGCTGGCAAATGTTAATGTTGTTCAGATAAAAGTTTCAAGGTTTAGGTCTTATCTGCCCTGTCTGCTACTTAGGTATTGCTGGCGTTCAGAGGAGAATGAGTTTTTTCCAGCTGGTGCTCAGTGGAAAGTATGGGTCTCATTTTTTTCCAAGTAATCTTGGTTTTTCCATAATGAGTCACCCCTAGATTGATGGACTTTTGGACCCTTGTCGTGGTACCATGCTGTTTTTTCTGCACTGACTGATGACTTATTGTCAATCAATGGAAATCTGGGCATGCTGGCCAGGCTTAGTGGGGAAATTAAACCCCTGATTCTCTGAGCAGGGGGTCCTTCAGCACCTTGTGGAGAATTGTGGTGGTTTAAGCACAGCCAGAAACTGAGCCCCACACAGCTGCTCACTGAGACCCCACAGCAGGATGAGGGAGAGAATCAGAAGAGTAAAAGTAAAAGAAAACTCCTGGGTTGAGATACAGTTTAACAGGTAAAGCAAAAGCCACAGCAAAGCAAGCCATTCATTGTCCACTTCTCACAGGCAGGCAGTTGTTCAGCCATCTCCAGGAAAGCTGGGCTTCATCAAGTGTTAACAGGGATATGGGAAAACAAATGTCATCACTTCAAACAACCCTCCCTTCCTTNCAGGATGAGGGAGAGAATCAGAAGAGTAAAAGTAAAAGAAAACTCCTGGGTTGAGATACAGTTTAACAGGTAAAGCAAAAGCCACAGCAAAGCAAGCCATTCATTGTCCACTTCTCACAGGCAGGCAGTTGTTCAGCCATCTCCAGGAAAGCTGGGCTTCATCAAGTGTTAACAGGGATATGGGAAAACAAATGTCATCACTTCAAACAACCCTCCCTTCCTTCTTTCCTCAGCTTTATATACTAAGCTTGACATTACATGGAATATCCCTATGGTCAGTTGGGGTCAGCTGTCCTGGCTGTGTCCCCTCTCAACTCCTTGTGCACCCCAAGTCCACTCACTGGTGGGGTGGGGTGAGAAGCAGAAAAGGCCTTGGCTCTGTGTGAGCCCAGCTCAGCAGGAACAAAAAGATCTCTATATAACAACAACTTCTCTATATTATCAACACAGTTTTTCAGCACAAATCCAAAACACAGCCCCATACTAGTTACTCTGTAGAAAATTAACTCTGTCTCAGACACAATTATCTCTCCTCCAGTACATGGGCACAGGAGGCAACTGTGTCTCAGGTCAGAAACAGGAGAAGCCGACAGGGGCACAGACTGAGTTTTGGGACAACGACGTCCATTGTTGGAGAGCCGTCTCCTGGAGGGACAGGATGATGGTGCTATAGTTTTACTAGTTTTATAGCACATGGAAAGGAGGTGGGAGTCCTAGGGATGAAGCCGTGGGTTTTGGCTTTGCAACTTACATTATTCCACTTCTGTTTCTCCCAGGAGCTTCTTCCAAAGGCTTGGTGCTGCCTTTGAGATATTAAGCTTGCTGCATGCCACAGCACTGACCACATCCTCCTTTCCATGGGGATGGGTATTGGCTACCCACATGAATGTATCACGGAACACAGTCTTGCATAGGCACTGGTGATAGACATGCTGCTGTTGCTACATGCTTCAGGACTCCTCCTCAATGGCTGTGGGTTTTGCTGTCATTACTGAAGCAATAACCAAACCTGACATCTTATCCATAAAAACATCCTGGTACACACCTGCCTTTCTGGACTTTGGGACTTGCCGGCTCTGATCATGATGAAAGACCGACACCTGATGTGTGACCTTTAACAGCTGTGCTCTGCAGCCTTTTTTTCAGGCAAGGGAGTGTTAGCTATAGGTGTACATTTCCTCTCCTCCTTTACAGTGAGCTGGGATAGATTTTATCCTTAATACACTTTGCCAGCAGCCAGCATCTGCCTTCTGCAAAACTAGTTTCTTCTGCTTTCACTGCCGACCTATGCAGAGGCTGACAAGAGCACAGAAAAAGCAAAACGAGCTTCCATGAAGATGCTTCCATGACTGCTGAAAGGAGCCCCAGCCCAAGCAGAAATGAACACCTGCAGTTATTATTTATCTAATGCTGGCCTCGGAAATTAAATAGTCTGAGCAGCTCAGGGGGTGTAGCATTTCTCTCTCAGAGGAGGCAGGGCTTACAGTCTGCACACAGAGGGACAGAAGTGTCCAGTTACAGTTAACAGGAAAAAATATTAGAGCACTCCAGAAGCAGTGCAGGTGTGATGAATACTGCATGAGCGTTTTTGCTCTTTGCCCATGACCCTCTGTGATACGGTATTTTAGTGGAGGGCAAAATGCAAAGTGAAAAAAAATCCCTATGTACCTGAAAGTGTCATCAATCTGAACTCCATAAAGCTGAAAAAATGTCTTCTGATGTGAAATAAGACTGGAATAGCTGATATTTTTAATGTTCTCAAGATTGAATTATTGAATGAAATTATAAGAGACTATTATCAGCCTGAACAAGGTTGAATTTCAAATTTCACCTTACCTGTTGTAACATCAAACCAGCACAAAGTGAAATGATTGCCATATCAAACCAACACCATGCGCTGAGAATTTCCTATACCTGGGGAAATATACCCCTCTTCAGACTAATGGGTGCCTTGCTCCAAAACCACATGTGCTCTGAAAGCATCTTTGCATAACACTTCTCAACCTCCAACTAGACCTGACCTATGTCCCTGAGATACACCTCACCCACCACCGGCTGTTTTAACAAAATCTCAAAGACGAGATGGGACCCACTGTGAAAATGCAGCTAGGTCTGCAGCTGTGGTAGCTCTGTAGCAGACCTACAAGGAGAAGAGTGGATATGTATGATGTGTTGTAGGGCTACTCTGAAACTCTGGGATCTCCTATAGGTTTTGTGTGAAACTCTTCTTCCCTGTGCAATATTTCCTGTTGGTTTTTTTTTTTTTTTTGTTTGTTTGTTTGTTTGTTTTGTTTTGTTCTGTTTTGTTTTGTTTTGTGTGTTGTTGTGGGTGTTTTTTGGTTTTTTTTTTCTACGATGCCCTGTGATTTTAGAGAAACTGTCTGGACAGACCTCACAGTATTAGCGGAAGCATAACCTTGTGCTACTCTGGATAAACAGTTCTTTTCTTCCCCTCCAGCCCCCAGAGCCTGTTGCTTTATTTCTCCCACTTTTGGACAAACCAAACTACACTTCATTCTGCTGATCCTCTCTTCTGTACTGCATCTCCAAGCTATGGTTTTACTCTGATGCATTTTGGAGGCAGGGTACATCTGGGGTTTTTCCTTACCAAAGTAACAGTTATTAAGAACAGCCATGCCAGCAGCCTGGGTAGCACAGACCTGAATTGCGCACAAGTTGCCAATGACTGACCAAGCCCTCTCGCTCTTTCTGACATTAAGCACAAGAATGAAAGATGTTAATTGCCGACGTTTGTGTGAAATTACTGAGCATAAGCCAAGCTGCTGTGAATGTCAGAGAACACACTCTGCCCATGATTAAGAACAACATTGTATAATGTCCTTTCATTACAGGCCAAGTTAATAGCAGCTTATCTCACATATCTGTCAGCTAAAAGCACACACACAGACAACCATACTTCCCGCCTGGCCTTCGGTCTAAACAGATGCCTTCTAGAGACAGAGAGCAGCACTCACACAGGCTCTACCTGGTTTTGCTTGGACCTAGAGAAGGAAGTATCAAACATTCTGTGCTCTCCTGGCAGTACTGGCATTATGTACAAGCAGCTTATGGGCTTTGAAATTAGGAGTGTCCATAGGACAACATTAAAAAAGGTTTCAGATCAGCCTCTGCCTTATTCTGCCTAGCAGGCAAACAATATTTCACATATTAATCTCTGTGTTTTAATTTCTTAAATTTCTTTTAGTGGCCTGACACTTCATCATGCCAGGGTACACAAGGGTCTGGGGCAAAATACCAGCCTGAAGAAACATGTAGAAAATCACAGAATCACAGAAGGGTAGGGACTGGAAGGGACCTCTGGAGATCATCTAGTCCACCCCCACCTCTGCTAGACAGGGATCACCTTGAGCACGTTGCACAGGACAGCATCCAGGCAGGTCTTGAATGTCTCCAGAAATGGAGACTCCACAGCCTCCCTGAGCAGCCTGTCCCAGTGCTCTGTCAGTCTCATGATAAGGAAGCTCCTCCTCATGGTTAGGTGGAACTTCCTATATTCAAGTTTATGCTCATTGCTTCTTGTCCTGTCACTGGACACCACTGACATGTAAAGCAACAATGCAGCTGGTGGTCTGGCAACCTGCATCTCCCTGGTGGTCTCAGGAGCTCCTGAGATCATCACTTGTGCCTGCTGTGATGCCAGTGCCTTTGTACGGCAGGGCTGTGACACACAGACCTGTGCATGAGCTCTCCTGGCTGTTGGTGAGTCCCATGCCCATGCTTCTGTTGGTACACTGTGCTGTGGCCTCTCTGGGACCAGCTTCTGGAGAGCACCATGCTCCTGCCTCCTTGCAGCCATTTGTTCTGCAGATGATCACAGTCAGATGTCATCCCAAGTCACACCGAGGAATGTGTTGCAGGAGATGGGCAGTAAGGTGTAAAATTGATGGGGTCTTGTTCTGTTTGTGTTTTTGTTTTTTTTTTTAACCTGGCTGTCTCTCTGTAATTATCTCTCCAACATGCTATGAAACAGGAAATCTGACAAAACACTGTTTTTGCTCTTTATCTTTCCCACACAGCAGCTCTCAATGTCTTACTTGGCTGTAAAAAACCAAAATTATTCTCTAATGCAGAAACTGGTGATGCCAAGTCTGCATACAGGGACCTGCGACGGCACACACCAGTGCTGAAAACAGGAAATTCAGTATTGCTTTAATCAGGCAAAACATTTTAAAAACAGACTCAAAGGATGAAGCCTGCATTTCTGCTCTCCAGACAACATCGCTTAACTTTTCCATCATGGATAAAGAGTTTGCTTACGATTCCTGATAGCCACGCCTTTTCCCCATTACTTTCAAAGCATTCTTTGTGAACACCCATGTCCCCATTGCTTGAACTGATGTAACCCAGCAAATGTGCAATTATTTCTTGGCACACTGCAGGAAAGCCCCACCTAGAAAGATTTACCTGACTCAGACTGCTTGGCTTAATGGAAATGGGAGTTGCTGCAATTTGACATTACCCTTACCTCCTCCCTTTATTTTTTCTCAGCATCAGCATTTTGTATGAGCCTCTGGGCACCTCTCTACAAAAAGATATTGCTGGTGCTACAACCTCTGTATTGGCTTAACACCTCCACCTGTATGGCTCTGTGCCATGGCTCAATACCACGGGGGTTGGATGATCCAGCCTTGGAAAAAGCAAGAAGGGTATTACCACTAACCTTCAGCCCTTGGTGTATCTGCAGCTGCAAGCACTGTGTTACCAAAGACATAGACAGTTGGAAAATACCTCTGCAATGATCCACAACCAGATAGACCAATTTGGAAGTGGTTAAACCCCCTTTCATACCAACCAACCTCAGATTGCTCTGGGTGGTTGGGGGCAGCTGGGCTTAACCCCTGAGTGATGTCCAGTTAGGTGTTGGATTGTGACCAGGTCTTTGCAATTCTTGGGAACAGAATTAAGACCCAAAAAGGAGTCAAGTGTCAAGTCACTTTATTTGGCCCATGACAAGTGCACAAGAGAGTGAGGAAACAAAGAAGGAAGAGAATGGAAAGAGAGAAAGAGAGAGGGAGAGAGAGCTTACAATATCTACCACCACAGAGCAGCGGAGTCCCGTCAGTCCGATGTCTTCAGGTCTGGTGGGGAAAAGCTCCAACCAATGTTGGTCATTTCTGTTCTTTTACTGCGTTGTCCAGGAATCCATCAGCATATTTCAAGAGCTATTTTGTTTAACCACACCCACCACTTGGAAGTGGTGCGCATGCCCAGTACTGTCACTGGGGATGTCTCTGGACCAATCTGTTTCCAGGCGCTGGGTCAGGGCACATGCACAAGGATTAGGTAAAGCTTAATCAGCTTTAATCAGACCTGAAGGTCCACAGGAAAGCAGGAAGCACCTGGTCTCGAAGTCCAACACCTGATTCTGACCTTTGTTTTGTGGTGATAGTCTGATAGTGGCGATAGTTGGTGGTGCCAGGTTTCAGCAATGTTGAGACAAAACCCAACACAGCCTTTTGATTCTTTCCAACACAGTTTCCTACAACTTCCAGAACAGTAGCAAAAATTAATCCTTTGAGATGTCCCGAGGTAGTCATGGTGTTGTGTGTATTTCTAGGGGTGTCTGGAACGGACAAGAAAGAGTGGAAGTCAGCAGAATCTCTCTTAGCACCTGAAGGGTGGGTGTCTAAAGGAAGGGGACAGACTCTTCTCAGTGGTGCCCAGTGACAGGACAAAGGACAATTGGCAGAAGCTAAAACATGGAAAGCTCCATCTGCACATGAGAAAAACTTCTTTACTGTGAAGGTGACTCAGCACTGTAAGGCTGCCCAGAGAGGTTGTGGAGTCTCCTTTGGAGATACTTAAGACCTGTCTGGATGCGATCCTGTGCAACACATTCTAGGTGATCCTGCTCTACTCCTGTTGGACTAGATGATCTTCAGAGGTCCCTTTAAGCCCCTACAAATCAGGGGTGTTACTGGTGGTACACCTCATACATCATCACAGTCGGCAACACCCAACAGTAAGGCTGAGGTCCCAGGTTGCCTTCATTTCAACTCTGGTGGAGACCTCTAATGCTCAGATGACTTCCTTTTGCTATTGGACTGCAGAAGGCTAAGCAACAGGAAACAGCTGTGCCATGCTTTGAAGGCACGTGGGACTCAGCTGTACAATCCATCAGTGCTTTCCTTCCTCACCTTGGATGTCAGCAGCCATTTTTACTGTGTGTGGGTTTGGGGCAGTATGCATGAACAAGTTTGCACAGCAGACATGCTTTCCTCATGTGGGGAGCTCATGTCACTGACAGCAAAGCAGAGTGGTAAGGGAGAAGAGCAAAGGGTACAGGGGGTTTTGGCTGTTTGCAGGAGCATAGCTGACTGTGGCAGAGATGGGTGTGTGCTGGCTCTTGGCAGATTCCCATGCCCATCCCTTCAGCCCCTCCACAACAGCAAGCAGTGACTGAAACCACGGTGTACCTGACATGCTCCAGCATTGCTGCTGGGTGACAACACCCACTCATCCTTTCCTGTGTATCCTTTCCTATTCTTACCAGTACTCCAACTGTTTG
>VXBZ01011023.1:228-27672 GCA_013399135.1 Heliornis fulica | reverse complement strand
ACACGATAGGTTTAGCTGTGCATAGATTAAAAGCTTTCAGGAGCTCTTGCATAGCAATTGCTACTCCAAGAAGCACCTTTACTGCATGGCTGCAATTCTGAGTCTGTTGGTTCATGGGAGAAAGGAAATTAAGTGAAATGTGTGAACTGAACTAGACCATATGGACTCCCCCAAAATATTTTCCTTAACAGGCACACAGTTTTCATCTTTCCTGACAACTGAGAAACAAATATGTTGGTTCTATTACCACCTAGGAGCAGTATACAAAATGTAACAATGAAAATGTATAAGTAGTTCAAGCAACATTCAGCTTCACAACCACTAAAAATCCAAGATATCACTTCGGGTTTTTTTACATCACTGCTTTTTTAACTTCTATTACAGAACTTGTGTAGTACTTCTGAACAATTTTTGGGGCATTGCTATAGGTTGAATTTATCTGAAATATCTCTGCCATGTAATGTTTAGCTATACAATTATACAGTACATAAACACTTCTAATTATTCAGGAACTGTTGGACTTTCACGAGTCTTTTTGATAAATCCTCTGCATAGAAAAATAATAAAGAAACTATCGATTATTTTTATTACACACAGAGATAAACACAATAAATTCTCAAGATAATTATCCTATACTTACCCAAGTCACTATGAGATAGAATAACTTCTTCTATAAGCTAAATGCCAATGCAGTTCATCTGATGATGCTCATAGCTTATAATTAGCCCCTGTATATAGATGAAAATAAACTTGATATATTTATGCAATAAACTGTGATTTTTTTTTATACTTAAAAAAAAACAAACACAAAAAGCAAAACACCAAAAAAGCACCAAACAGCACTGACAAGGAATTGTAGAATTATGTTCAAGAGAGAAGAGCTTATATTATACAATGACATTAAAGATATGAGGAATAATAAACTGTAAAATATGTATTTCTAAAGAAGCTTATGTAATGAATATTATTTAATAGGACTCAGTAATTCTGGGAAAACTTCCAGTAGAGAAATAGAAGCTATGACTTTTATTCATCTCTTTTAAATCAAAACCCTCTAAGAACACTCCTTTTGTAGAAAGAAAATAAAATTGGACATTCCAGAATACTTTATGTGAAAAAACTTGTTTTAACTAAAATTTTTATTAATTTCTGTATTGAATGTATATGGCAAAAGGAAAGCTATATTCTGCATAGTTGTAATAACAGAACTGGTTTCAGTGGAGGATATGAAATTACTTGTTGTTTGAGCTAGTAATATAAGAGTTAAAGAAGATTCCTTATAAGCTAGAATATCTGTCCTGGTTACGGCTAGGACAGAGTTAATTTTCTTTCTAGCAGTCGGTGTAGTGCCATGTTTGAGAGTCAGGATGAGAGCAGCACTGATAACACCACGATGTTTTTAGTTGTTGCCAAGCAGTCAAGGACTTCTCAGTTGTTCATACTGTCCTGCTAATGAGAAGGTGGGGGGGCACTTGGGAAGCTTGGAATGGATACAGCCAGGACAGGTGACCCAAACTGGCCAAAGAGAGTATTCCATGCCAATTACATCATGCACAGTATAAAGGGTGACCAGTGGGAGAGGAGGGCACAGCTTCAGGATGTGCAGTTTTTGGGATGGTCCAGTTCCAGGATGACTCTAAGCTGTATGGCCTGAGGTATGCGATTTGGTCAGAAATTGTATCCTGTATGACCATTTTCATATATTTTATTATAAAGTCTTATAATTGTTATCTCTCTCTGCTGTCCCAGTAAACTATCCTGATTCCAACCCATGTGGTTTGTCTTTCTTTGTTGGTTTCCTTTTCTATTCCTTCTAACCCCTCCATTTTAGAAAGAGTGCGTGTTGTTCACAGGCTGCGTGTTGTTCAGGTCTCAGCTGGGTGAAATCATGGCAATATCAGAGTTTGATTTGAAGTTATATACTTGCTAACAAAGTGTAAAACTCATATGAACATGAATAAGAAAATATATTCTCAAATCTGTTCATGAATGAGACCTTTTCATTACTCATACTATGTTACAAAGCATAAATTTTTACTCAATTGATCTTTTAAATAAGTTTTCAAGAAAAACCACCCAATCTTTTTAGGAAAGGTTAGGAGTTTATGTTTAGGCATATGGTACTATATCTAATAGGTGATTTTCAACTTTAAATCATTCATTGCATTCATGTTGGAAAGCATGACAAAAATAACCCTTGTCTCATTGAAAAATATTCTTTGATCACTGAAGAACTTACAATAAAGCCTAGATGTACCTATTAAGAAGTTCTGTGAAGATAAAGGTCTAAAATAAAAGGCAAACAAGATATATCTCATCTATTCTGAATTCCAGAAAAAAAAAAAAAAAGAACAAAAGGATAAAAATACATTTTAAGTGTCAGTTCGATCAGATTTCTTGGAAAATATTCAATTTTATGATGAGAATAATTAACAATTTCCCTATGCATACTAAGAGTAGACTATATGCAAATTCCTCTCTTTTTCCAGAACTGATAACAGATGTGAACTGAACACTGATGTTCTTGAGATTGCAGAGCGTCCCTATCTCACATGCAGATTATGTCCATGATACTCTTAGCTTTCTTGCAAGGCAGGATTACAGTTAGTGAAACATGGCTACTTAATACCAGATAGCTTCACTTGGAAGTTTATAGCTCTGAAGAAAAAATACTAAATAACTCTTTATAATGTCATCATCTAAGACTCCCTGCTGCTACCAGCACCAAGAACATCAGTAATCATTTTGATGTCTGCTGTTCTTGCTTTGGCACAAATCAGAACTTTTAAGGCCTTTGATGTTCAATTAACAGGATGAATTAGGAACCAATAGGGAAATTCTGGTGAAATACCTCAAGGAAATTAGGACATGTTCCTCTAAAATGTGACACGGTTGACAGACCAGCTCACGTGCCTCTTATTGCTCACGTGCTACCAATTTAAGCAGCATGGCTAGCAAGCAGGAGTTGGAAAACACTGTGCAGCTAGAAGGTTATGGTCTAATTACTGTCGCTGAAACTGGACGGGATGAATCACATGTCTGGAACACTGCAGTAGATGTCTATAAACTGATTGGAAGGGACAAGGAAGGAAGGAAAGGTGAAAGGAATTGGCCTGCATGCAAAAAATAGAGTGGATTGTCTGCACAGAGGTGACTTTGAAAAACAGAAATGAACAACTTGAGACCTTATGGGTAAAAATTGTGGCCTAGGCCAACAAAGGGAATCTCGTGGTTGATGTTTAGTACAGGCAATCTGACCTAGGGGTGGATGTTGACAAAGAGTTCTTACTTTGATTTCACGAAGCATCACACTCACAGGCTCCGATCCTGCTGAGGGACTTCAGTAACCTTGATATCTGCTGGAAAAGCAGTACAGCAAGCTATAAGCAGTCCAGGAGACTCTTGGAGACAGGTGATAGCCAGCCCAAAGGAAAGGTGTTACTAGACTTGCTGCTCAACAACTGTTGCATTAAAGGCTAAAGAAGTTAGGAAGAAAATAAACCACCTTATGTTCCAGACTGTCCTCGGCTATCAGATGACCTGGGGGTTGCTGGGCTTGGATTCTGGGTGATACACAGCTCAGCTCTATAATACAGTTGCATTCAATATGTTGAACTATGACAATTATCAATGCACTAATAGTATGAGGCATCTGCAGTCTAGCTGTGTTCAACAGACTAATATGCCAAACTTAAGGAATTTGGTCATGTCCAACGAGAACCCTCATGTCTGGATTAATGAATGGTGTAGTTTATTGAAGCAACAGAAGTACAGGTTCTTTTGAGTCACTGGTGATAAATACACTGTCTGCAAACCACATGCAAATACCAAGACTATGAATAATATAGACAACTGAAAATGTATTAAACTATAAAACATGTCTATAGAGTTTTCCAAGTTTCCTAGGAAGGCACCTCGTGTATTGAAATGTATGTATCTTACCCAGCAGACATCCAGATGGGTAGAAAGGTTCAGCCTGCTCACTAATCCAAGCTGAGCCTGTCATTTTATACCAGAAGTCAGCGATATCCTCCCAACTGATCTGTGATATTATCTTCTCTAACATCCCTCTCTCTTAAACCATTTTTATATTTTTTCTTACTGTCAGGTGGAGTGACTAGTTAGAGATACCTTTGTTATGTTTGGTGTAAAATCTCACTTTTCTTTTGAAGGTATAGGTTTAAAAAAATTCAGGGTGCATGCTCAGTGATGGGTGGTAGCCTTCAGGGTTGAGGACTGTTTTGGTATTGTAATGAGATTATCATGTGCAGAATTCAACCAAAGAACATGATTTTGAAAAAAAGATAATTAGAAACTGCTGGCTTAGGGTAACAACTATGTATTTTAGCAGTTCCACAGTACCATCAAGTTTCCATCCATGCAGTGTTATCACAGAGACTGGTCATGGTGACTTAATTCTACACCACCCCAACTTTTGAAAACTACAACCTTACTAACCCTTGTGTCCTATGGTGAGCTCTGAAATGCACAAATGGGTAGTTTTAGAGACATCTTCCTGATTGTCTACAGTTTCAGAGGGAAGATCTATGATGCAAATAATTCTTCCAAATTCAGGTTTTCTTAAAGAAGACGCTTCCCAAGATCCAGTTTCCTGTTGATGAACAGTAAGTCACTTATATGAGCTATCTTTCTGGAATAGAACTAGATCTGTTAAT
Source organism: Heliornis fulica (assembly GCA_013399135.1). Taxonomy (NCBI): domain Eukaryota; kingdom Metazoa; phylum Chordata; class Aves; order Gruiformes; family Heliornithidae; genus Heliornis; species Heliornis fulica. The sequence goes on along the minus strand of VXBZ01011023.1, from coordinate 22,996 downwards.
GCAAAAGTCCCAATTTTGGTGAAGATACTTATTTCTTATAAAGAGGATCCATGATCCCCATTACAAATTAGTAAAATGAGATAATAGGATAGTTGTTCTTGAAACAGTCTTTGTATGCTTTGCACGTGCTCAGCAAGTCCTGTCAAGATTAGCATTCAAAGGATTTCCAGAGGAGCCTTCCATTGATTCCCTGGGAATCCCCTTAAGCTGTAAAATGTCACCTTCAAAAAACTGGAGATGTTTTTTTATCAGTTCCTTTCTTGTATAACATTTATTTTGTGCCTTATTTCATAGTTAATTTTAAAGTTTTTAACAAAAAAACCCCAAAACTATGGGCATAATAATGGAACTATGAACAAAGCTCAAAAATCAGCTGGACCTAAATTTTAAGCTACACTGAGTTTTTCAAGTATATAACCTAAACTTCCAAAAACTTGTTACAATTTAAAATAGTGGTATTTGAAAATAAGTGCTTAAATGGCAAAAAAAAAAAAAAAATCAGAGGGAGAGGTGGAGTGGGAGAACAAAAATGTAGAAGTGTCTCTGTGATAGCTTGATAAATATGAAACCAAGTTTTGGTTTTTTTTTTTTATATGAAACTTGAAGATTATGAGTTAAAATAATTTAAAGTATAAGTTTGTGGATTTTGTAATTTTTTCTGTGTAAAGCTGGAAAAAAAAGGTTATCTGGTTTTATCAGATCAGTTTTTAAGTTTACTTTTCTGATATTTTGGCTGCATTACATTCATCTAATTGATTTTACTGTGTCTCCAATTCAATGCCTTTCTTGTTACAAAGAAAAACACAGTTCCATTCTTTCGTTACATTTCTAAAGACCACCTGACTGTAATTATAATCCTCTATACTTCATGCCATAGAAATCTGTCAGGGATTGAAATATACTCACTTACCTGGTGTATAGGCCACATTTTCTGCCACTTGCTTCTGCTGTGACCAAACTAAGGAAAAGATCAGTAGAAACAAAGAGAAAAATCAAGACCAGGATTAGATGGTTCAATCAGGTATTCTCCAGTTCAGAAAAGACACTTTTTTCCATGTTTAAAGTTTCAGTTCTTTGCCCATGGTTCAAGGGTTCAGATGATTCTTCCAATGTTAACTTCTCTTTCATCTTTATCCATCTTAATTTTTTTACTCCAATTTGAACTCGCTCTGCCTTATGTTTTCTGAGTAAAAGCAGCTTTTGTGGTGATGGATTCTGTAATTTGCAGTTCTTTTATCATTTTGCATCTTCAGTTCACCTCTCCTGTGAAGCTTCATTAGCCCTAACATTTTTATGATGCTTCCAATTAATTATTAGACACTTGGAGAGTCAATGAAATAGTTCAGTTTTTGTACACCCTGACCAGTTCAAGTGGGAATATCAGCAATATTAAGAAATCTATTTTGGGTAAAATAAATTCTTTTTCAGAAAGAGATACAGCCTTTGAAGAAGGAAAATGAACTATTGAGGAGGAACAGCCTGAAATGAGAGGATACAGAAGTACTTTTGTAGAATTTCTCGACAACTAAGCTAGTAGTATTGCACAGGTGCATAACGTTATGCATAAAATTCTAAAAAGGCATATGTATAGGTTGGTATGTGTGATATTGCACATACATATACATGTGCGTGTGTGTATAGACATACACATGCATATTTTACATATATGCGTCTTTTCCAGTTCTTGGCAGCATTTAATAAAACTTTTTGGGGCAGAGGATGGATGGCAGATGGGGGAAAAAGACATATAACTTTAATGGACTCATTTATAAAAATAAGTTATTTGGAATTTTTCTGAAAATTGCTGCTCTTTACATACATTCAATTTAGGCATGCTTACACCCACTTGCTCATCTGCTCTGCTATTACATGCAAGGATGTCTCAAGGTGACAGTTAAAGTAATGTTTATTAGTTTCTTTTCTTCCTAAAAATCTTTCTTAAAGGATGCTAGTCTAAGCTGATAATTGCCACTTAATTATGGGAACTAGGAGTATACTAAATCTATAGTAAACACGATGATACCACTAAATATGCCTGCTAATTGTGAATCGTCAAGAGTCAGTCAAGGACTTGACTCGCAAAAAGGCGGAAATCTGCACTAATATTAGCTTAGTAAATCTTTAGTGTATGCTGCTAGACTTTTAAATGTTAATATGAAAATAGTATAGTTTAACTTGCACTTATATTGTTCTGTCATCATTTCAGTGAACTTTTAAATTATATTAAGCTAATTCATTTCTATTAAAATGACCCAAAAGCAATCAGAATGGAACTCCTGTAGTGTAATACCTCAGATATTGAAACGATCAGATTGCGTATGCCCCCATAATTGGCATTTAATTGTCCATTTGGACAAAAGCCTGTAAATGGACCTGTGTCCTGCTTTTCAGCTAGCATAGAGTTAATTTGCACAAGGAGCTGGGAGGGGACACAGCCAGAACAGGTAACCCCAGGCCAGATTTGATGAGGCTTTGGGCAACTGGTCTGATGGAGGGTGTTCCTGTCCATGGCAGGGCAGTTGGAACTAAATGATCTTTGAGGTCCCTTCAAAGACGCAGAGTTCTATGAGTCTATGAAACTGGCCAAATGGATATTTCATACCATATGATGTCATGCTCAGCATATAAAGTGTGGAGGGGACGCTGCTGGGTTGTCCAGGTGAGCAAATTGCATTGTGTATCACCTGTCTTGTACATTCCACTATAAGTGCTATATCTTCCTGTTGCTATCTTTCTCTTCTTGTGCTCTGCTAGTAAACCCACTACTTTTACCTTTTTCTTCTGATTGTCCTCCCCATCCCACCAAAAGGGAGAGGGAGTGAAGAATAAGCAACCATGTTGTGTTTAGGTCCTGGTTGGGGTTAAACTACAACAACCTGTGACTTGTGAGATTTTTGCTGTAATTACTAGAAATTTTTAAAAGTTGTCCCACTGGCTATGATTTTCAAAGAAACTTGAAATATGGGTTTATTCATTCACTTTTTTATTTTTCATTTAAAAACTGAACCCAAAAGATGTATGTGTTAATGAGGAAAGAAGCAAGAATTCTTACAAATATAACGTCACAAACTGAAATGTGAAGTTGCCCTGACTTATTTAAATTGGAAATATTATTTTCTTTCAATCTCCTGCAGTTACTTTTTCAGCTTTCAAATACTTTTCCTCAAACATGTCTCTTAAAATATACATTTAATCTTGAAACTAGTTTGAAGACATGAATTATGAGGTGGTCCATATAAAGCACTGAATGTACGAATATTACCTTTACTGGAGTTTTACTAAAACAAAACAAACTCATAACAATTTAAAAAAACCCCAAACAATAGATTTGCAAATAGCATTCCATAATCTAGATGAAATGCAATCTAAGTAATCAACAGATGCTTATGTAGCATGGCAGATGTACTTGGTAATGAATGAGAAATGAACTCAAACTACCTTTTAGGTATACTTTCAAGAGTGTTACAAAATCAGAGAATGCCAGGTATTAGAAGGGACCTAAGGACAATATCTAGTCCAACTTCCCTTTTAAAGCAGGATCTCATAGTGCATGTTGCACAGGATCACTTCCAGGCAGGTTTTAATACCTCCAGTGAAGCAGACTCCATAACCTCTCTGGGCAGCCTGTCCCAGTGCTCTGTCACCCTCAAAGTGAAGAATTTTTTCCTCATATTCAGGTAGAACTTCTAGTGTTCCACTTTGTGTCCATTGCCCTTTGTCCTGTAACTGGGCACCACTGGAAAGAGTCGAACCCAAACCTCTTGACATTAGACCTTTAGATATTTATCGGTATTGATGAGATCCATTCTCAGTCTTAACTTTTTCAAGCTTGACAGACCCAGCTCAACATTTCCTCATAAGAGAGATGCTCCAGTGTCCTCATCATCTTCATAGCCCTGGACTCTCTCCATTAAATCCTTGTCTTTCTTGATTGGGGTGCCCAGAACTGGACACAGTTCTCCAGATGTGGCCTGATTGGGGCAGAGTAGATGGAGAAGGGATGACATCCCCTCACCTGTTGGTCATGCTCTTTTCAGTGCACTCCTGGATACCACTGGCTCTAAGAGCACATTGCTGGCTCATGCTTAACTTGTTGTCTACCAGGAGTTCCAGGTCATTCTCTGCAGTGCTTCTTCCCAGCAGGTCAAACTGTAACCTATACTAGTACCTGGGGTTATTCCTCCCTAGTTGCAGGACCCTACACTTGCACTTATTGAATTTAATTTGGTTCCTCTCCATCCAACTCTCTAGCCTGTACAGCTCTTGCTGAATGGCAGTGCAGACTTCTGGTTATTGTACTCCTCCCAGTTTTGTATTGTCAGTAAACTTGTTGAGGGTATATTCTGTCCCTTCATTGTGGTCATTGATGAATAAGTTGAACTCAAGATCAGACCAAGTACTAACCCTTGAGGCACACTGCTAGCTACAGGACTCCAATAGGCTCTGCTGCTCATCAGAGCACCTCTGGGCTGTGCCACATTTCTCAACTCACCTCACTGTCCACTCACCCAACCCACAATTTGGAAGTTTGCATGTGAGGATGTTGTGGGAAGCAGTATAAAAAACCTTACTGAAGTCAAGGTAGATAACATCCACTGTTCTGCCTTCATCCATCCAGCCAGTCATGCCATCACAGAAGGCTATCAAGCATGATGTTCTCTTGTTGAATCCGTGTTAACCACTTCTGATAAACTTTTCCTCACTTGCTTAGAGAATGTTGCATGTGTTGCAGATGACCTAGACCTTGAAATGTGTAAGTGAAGCTTGTTTCATATTGTGGAAAATAAAAGATTTTCAACTGAGAGTCTCGCCAGATGTAATGTTTCCTAAGCAGTAAACCAACCTTTGGCTGTTCAAAAGATAGGCTGGTACTTGCCATCCATCTGCAGTGCTTAGGATTCTTCTGAGTAGATAATACATTTGATGCTCAGTATTGCTGGCAACTCCTTTCCTATCACATTAACAGCCAAATAAAAACACTGATCTAGATAGTTCTTCAAGAATGTGTAATTGTAATTAAACAGAAGGATCATGTTCACTGTAGTCCTTAATTCTTGTGTCCCGTGGCTTTTATATGTGGCTTTAGCAGGAGGTGGAAAGCTGAGGGAGAGAAGACTGAAGTAAAAAGCAGTAAATAAATAATTTTTGGAAGTGAGATTCACTGGATAGTGTCATTTTTGGGCAGCTATAACAGCATCACTGATGTTTTTTAAAACAGTGCTCTGATTTTGTCCCAGCTGTGACAGTATTCAGTCTTTTCAGGATGGATACTGAGAACTGCCTTATATTTTCTGTGTGCATCTGCATATCACGAAACATCTATTTAAATTTAGTCACATTTTTAACTAAAAATATTCACTGCTATTTACATTCAATAATTACTGCAATAGCACATTGACCAGTAGGAATCTCATTTTGCACTTGAAAAAAAATATAGATGATATCTCAGAGTAAAAACTGAAAGAGAGCAGCTTTAAAGACAGTCATTCAACTTCATGCTTTAAATAATAAAAAAAAATCAAACCAACAATATATATGTATATACTATTATGTGAGTATATATATATATATATATATACATTCTTAAACTTGTCTTGGAAATATTTAAAGATGAAAGAATTACAGGAAAAAATAAACACTGAAAAATTATTGAAGCTTCACTAAATTATTCTCCAGGGTGTTCACCATATCATATAAAGCATAACAATTTTGTATTCATAGAAAGCTTGAGTCATGACCTAATCTTCATTTAATCCACCTATTTACAACCAAAATCTGCAATGAACACTCATAATTATAGAAATAGTTACGAAGAAATATTGAAATAAGAGCAGCAGGAACTCTGTGACATCAAGTATCTAACACCACCCAATTTCAGGTTAATTTCCACTGTAATATGGGCCATAAACAATCCAGTGAAACTGACTCTTGGCATTTTTTGATTGAATGATTGTATTTGTGGTTGTGCATACTAATTGATGGATATTCACAGATAAAAATTTGAATATGATAATATAATATGGGCAGCAAGAAAAAGAAAAAATAATAGATAACACAGAAAAAAAAAAAAAGTTTCATTCTACTTATCTTGCTTTTAGGAGTTGTTACCAGTATTGTTTTAATGTAGTGATCATACATACTTGGATTCACTCCAGGTACATAAAACTGTCTAAATACAATTAGATGCTTTGTAGCTTACAAATAAATTATACTATATTTACTGACTGTCTTTCATAGAATCACAGAACCTTAGGAGCCAGAAGGGACCTTGAAAGATCATCTAGTCCCACAATTAGATCATAATCCCTTGACCACATGCAGACTTCTAACTCCTCCTGTTTACTCCTAATACTGCATGCATTTATTGTCGTTGTTCAGCATAGGCAATTTATCGTGAATTGCAAAATATGTCTGCTTACACATTTGAAAAATAGCATAGCATTTGTGCACACTTATTCATTACTCTTAGGTTTGAAATAGGAAAAAAGTCTTTAGAATGACTTTCCAACTTCATGTCTCATACTTATAGACAGTACTGCTCATGGACTTAAATGCTTGAATGCATAAATTAAGATTCCTGTATTGTAAATAGTATTGTGAATACAAATTCATTAGATATAATGCTATAAGTATTAGCTCTTTTTTTCTCAGCAAACAAAAAAGCACAGTAATTCCACTGCTTATAAATATAAGATTATATTAATATTTTATCAATGTTTACAGTTTGTTAAAAAATATTTTTTTACTATTTTATGTCCACAGGGTACCTCATATTCTAAAGAAGTGTTAAAAATCCTAAGCCAAGCTTGAAAATTCATCTTGCTGAAATGTTTTTGTAATGTTTTTTCTTAACAGACCTTCCAAAACACAGGGACTTGTAATTACTGATGATAAAACAAGAGAAACACAAGGGATTATCTGAATCAGAATAAAATAGATTCATAAGTATAATTCCTTCTTTTTTTATATATATATCAAGAGGACAAGTATTTGTTCTCAGACTGGATGTGTCAATGTATGTGCATTGTGGGACAATGAGGAAATGATCAATTCACCTTCACTTTCAAATAAATAAATATACCAAAAAGACAGGATTTCCACTGTGTGTGGATCTGAAAAGGTCTGAGATCCATGGAGAATGTATTGAATTTGGAACACCTGGAGGGGTGGATACTAATATAAAAAACTGATAAGAGAGCATATGAGTGTCCATTAGCTCGATCAGAGTATCCTGCATATGTGACATCAACATATGCATCAACTGTATTGCTATTTATTTCTTACTTTGGAAAAAAAAACAAAACAGAACCCAACAAACCCCTCCAAAACCCCAACAAACACCTTAAAATCTTTTGATCTGCTTCAGCCAAACAAGATTTGATAGGTCATCTACATCCCAATATAATGGCAATGCTTCCAGAATTCCAACTCAGTGGTACTGACTTCCACTCTGACAGAGCTATTAAATATAAAAATTTTTCAAAGAACAGAAATAAAAAGATGATAAGATGTTCAGTATCTGTTGATTGTCCTGTTATTTACTACCTCTGTTTTTCTTGCAAGTGCTCTTGGTAACAGAAAACATTTAAAGTGGGGATAATTTATCACTACACATATTTACAAAAGAACCTTGTGATTGAGAAGTAAAACTGAATTAGAATGTTCTACCTCCTTTTGTCAAGCAGTTTTGACTAAAAAAAAAAAAGATGGAGAGATGCATATATATCTTTGCTATTTCCCCAACATGTAATACGTTTTAAAAATTTAGATTGAGGCAGCATCGTACTATAAATTAACAGTGATAAAAATTGGAACCTTTATGTAGTAAAATTATTTCCAACCACTGCTTTTACTAGACATTTTTTACTGGCCACTGAAGACAAGACTAATCCTGTGACAAAAAAAAAAAACAAAAACCAAAACAAAACCCAAAAAAAAACAAACAAAAAAACCCCCCCAACCCCCCAAAAAACAAAAAAAAACAAACAACCCAAAACAATAAACCCAAACAAAACAAGAAAGAGCCCCAAACATTGATTTCTACTCTTTTCATGTTAATTTTCCCCAGACCTTGATGCAAAATCTTTAGTGTGATAATTGCAAACTATGCCTTAGTGCAATTTTGCACTCTGAGCTGTTCTGCTTTTCAAAAATTAATGGAAGAATTATATTTACAGGAACCTATTTATAATGATTAATTCATAGGTCTGGCTGAAGTAAGACTTCAGGCTTTTTTGGAAATTGTGATTATATTGTGCCAGCTTTTTCCTGGAGTGCTCTGCCAAGAGTTATACTAGAAGAGTTGTTAGTGAAGTGTTTAAACCAAGAGATTTTTAACATAAGTATTTTATCACAATTTTTGTGCTCTGTTCTCTTTTCCTATAATCTTTCTCTTTCACCCTTCCTAAATTGAGAACTAATTTGCCTCCTCACTTTATCCTCATTCACCCATTTCTGTGTCTTATTTCCTCCAATCTACTAACCTCTTTGCTACTTTTGTTGTCATTCAAAAGGTGGGGTCAAGTGAACCTCATGAGGTTTAACACTGCAAAGTTTAAGGTCTTGTACTTGGGACGCAGGAATCCCAAGCATATACACAGGTTCAGAGAGCTCCTGAGAGTAGCCCTGCTGAGAAGGACCTGGGGTCCTGGTGGATGAGAAGCTGAACACGAGCACCTGCTCCTGTTGTAATTATTTTCCAGAGGACATTTAAGTACTTTTCCCTATTTAAGACAATATCTTACCAAACCTAGTAATTCTGTGGAATTCCCAAGTCGAAGTGCATAACATCCAATAATGAACTCAATAATAAGATTATGTGTTTGTAGTAAGTTCACTGATTCTTTACTGAGACTAAATTTCAGGACACTAGGATCATAAAAATTATCCTCTCCTCTCCAAATTTGGAATAACAGGTGCTTGATCTAGTTTATTAGCATCTACATATGTACATAGAAAGAAATTTTATAGTAAATAACTTAAAGCAAAATTTCAAATACATTCATCCAGAATTTATATGTTTATATATATATATATATGTTCATTCTTTTATTCTGTTTTCTGTTTTAATATGTTCCTCCTTTGGTTCCAGCTATTTCTTTTCCCTCTCCCCTTACCCCTTCCCTCCAACACCCCCCCCCTCCCCCCCCCCAATCTATAAACCAAACAATAACACTTGGCTACCAGTCATTGAACTGCTGTCAGCTCCTGGATGCTGGTGTGCAGTTGATCCATTCCAAGAGGAAGAAATCATACAGATCAAAACAACCATCTGGGTGATCTGCATCCTGGTGAGGGGGTAGATGCTGCACATCAAGGCAAGCTTTCTTCCTAACCTGACTAGAATCCTGTCAATGGCTTATTCTATGGTGGTAAAAAAGGCCCATCCCACTGAACATTCGGCTTTCTGATACTTATACATAGCTTGGGGATGGAACAGGAGGACAGGTCAATAAGATTTCTTAAATGGTGCCAGAAACCCAGTTCCTAAGTCTCCATCAGTTAGAACCAGCTTTTTCAAGACTGGTTTTGGATGCTGAGTGAGCAGGAGAAATTAAAGCTCCCCACGGCCCTTGTACCAAGCTGTGTTTCATAGATTTGGTATATGTAGGTTCTCCACTTCTCCAACAAGACAGATGACAGTTTTCAAAGGCCTTTCCTACTACTCTGGGGGTTATTCTTGACTACCTCTTCACTCAATGAAGGCTAATGGGACATTGATATTTCCATAGGGCATCTCAGTCATCTTACTTTGGCAGCCTTTCCTTCACATTACATAACCCGGTCTCATTAAATCCTCTCTTTGCTGGAATTTCTTTGGCAGCTCAGCCTTCTTGTGCTGCCCCTGCAGCTGTGGTCTCTGTTCCACAGTGAGAAGGAAAACATAAGGGATATTCATCAGATGATGAATCATCCTATTCACAGCTCTTATTCAAACAGTCATCCCTGGAGATGGTCAACAAAGGAATGAGTCTGTGTCTGCACTTCTTACAGAAATCTTTGCCCTTAAGAGTCAGGGGGCTTTGGAGTGTCTGTTGTATAAGCAACAGAGTGTCTGTTGTATAAGCAACAGAGCAGTTCATTGTGTCTTCACAGATCTTTAAGGCTTTTCATCTCTCCACATATTTTTCTGGTGAAAAAGGAACTGCTGCACTGCTCTTCCCATTCAATCACCTCCCTGCTGCAGGAGAAATGGGAAAGAGAAGACAGTCAGGCCATCTGTCCTGTGTCTGCCCTGGAACACAGGAGTGAGAAGGTAAAGCTGAAAAAAATGACACTATCCTAAGGCAGCAATTGACTAAAGATACTCAGTAGAATACGTAACAGTATTTCTGTTTCTGGAGAATGGCAGTTGTCCAGACAGAAGTTAGAGAAATTTCAGATTGCATGAGTTATATTTTCCTGCACGAAAGAGTCACTGGAACCAACTGGTTACTAGGCTTTAGTGGAGAACTCGGTGCTGTTCTGCTGTGGAAAATTTTTGCCTCTCCATACACTCCTTCCACTTCTGTCTTGAAAACTGCCAAGGACTTTGCAAAAAGCTGTGTTAGCCCTCTCACAGAAGCATGGCATATGAGGTCTCTGCAGTTGTGCTGACCACATTGGCTATGAATTGTTAACACTTGCACTGCTTTAATATAAGATGTGCTTGTTGTGAAAGGAGTAATAATGCCTGTATCAGTTCTAGTGGGTATGTCATGAACTGTTTCTAACTAGGGCAGAATATTATGTGATTGCCAGGGTGNTCCTGGTGGATGAGAAGCTGAACACGAGCACCTGCTCCTGTTGTAATTATTTTCCAGAGGACATTTAAGTACTTTTCCCTATTTAAGACAATATCTTACCAAACCTAGTAATTCTGTGGAATTCCCAAGTCGAAGTGCATAACATCCAATAATGAACTCAATAATAAGATTATGTGTTTGTAGTAAGTTCACTGATTCTTTACTGAGACTAAATTTCAGGACACTAGGATCATAAAAATTATCCTCTCCTCTCCAAATTTGGAATAACAGGTGCTTGATCTAGTTCATTAGCATCTACATATGTACATAGAAAGAAATTTTATAGTAAATAACTTAAAGCAAAATTTCAAATACATTCATCCAGAATTTATATGTTTATATATATATATATATATATGTTCATTCTTTTATTCTGTTTTCTGTTTTNTGAGGGGGTAGATGCTGCACATCAAGGCAAGCTTTCTTCCTAACCTGACTAGAATCCTGTCAATGGCTTATTCTATGGTGGTAAAAAAGGCCCATCCCACTGAACATTCGGCTTTCTGATACTTATACATAGCTTGGGGATGGAACAGGAGGACAGGTCAATAAGATTTCTTAAATGGTGCCAGAAACCCAGTTCCTAAGTCTCCATCAGTTAGAACCAGCTTTTTCAAGACTGGTTTTGGATGCTGAGTGAGCAGGAGAAATTAAAGCTCCCCACGGCCCTTGTACCAAGCTGTGTTTCATAGATTTGGTATATGTAGGTTCTCCACTTCTCCAACAAGACAGATGACAGTTTTCAAAGGCCTTTCCTACTACTCTGGGGGTTATTCTTGACTACCTCTTCACTCAATGAAGGCTAATGGGACATTGATATTTCCATAGGGCATCTCAGTCATCTTACTTTGGCAGCCTTTCCTTCACATTACATAACCCGGTCTCATTAAATCCTCTCTTTGCTGGAATTTCTTTGGCAGCTCAGCCTTCTTGTGCTGCCCCTGCAGCTGTGGTCTCTGTTCCACAGTGAGAAGGAAAACATAAGGGATATTCATCAGATGATGAATCATCCTATTCACAGCTCTTATTCAAACAGTCATCCCTGGAGATGGTCAACAAAGGAATGAGTCTGTGTCTGCACTTCTTACAGAAATCTTTGCCCTTAAGAGTCAGGGGGCTTTGGAGTGTCTGTTGTATAAGCAACAGAGTGTCTGTTGTATAAGCAACAGAGCAGTTCATTGTGTCTTCACAGATCTTTAAGGCTTTTCATCTCTCCACATATTTTTCTGGTGAAAAAGGAACTGCTGCACTGCTCTTCCCATTCAATCACCTCCCTGCTGCAGGAGAAATGGGAAAGAGAAGACAGTCAGGCCATCTGTCCTGTGTCTGCCCTGGAACACAGGAGTGAGAAGGTAAAGCTGAAAAAAATGACACTATCCTAAGGCAGCAATTGACTAAAGATACTCAGTAGAATACGTAACAGTATTTCTGTTTCTGGAGAATGGCAGTTGTCCAGACAGAAGTTAGAGAAATTTCAGATTGCATGAGTTATATTTTCCTGCACGAAAGAGTCACTGGAACCAACTGGTTACTAGGCTTTAGTGGAGAACTCGGTGCTGTTCTGCTGTGGAAAATTTTTGCCTCTCCATACACTCCTTCCACTTCTGTCTTGAAAACTGCCAAGGACTTTGCAAAAAGCTGTGTTAGCCCTCTCACAGAAGCATGGCATATGAGGTCTCTGCAGTTGTGCTGACCACATTGGCTATGAATTGTTAACACTTGCACTGCTTTAATATAAGATGTGCTTGTTGTGAAAGGAGTAATAATGCCTGTATCAGTTCTAGTGGGTATGTCATGAACTGTTTCTAACTAGGGCAGAATATTATGTGATTGCCAGGGTGGTAAGAGTAATCCATTCAGACTACAAATTGTACCACAGTCTCTCAGTTGCTCTTACATTGTCATTCAAGTCTAAAAGTTTTCTAAAAGGTTTTCTAAAAATTTTCTGTGTGGAGAGATGGAATTGAAGACTCTCACTTGATAGTTTATGGCCCCACAATAGTAGAGTGGCAAGGTCTTGGACCTGAGGTAGGTCCAAGCTGGCAGCCTGAATCAGCAGTGTCCATGTAGTAAGAACAAGTGGTATTGCACACTTTAGTAGTCACTGGACAGGAAGTACGTCTACTTCAAGTGGGTTGGTAATTGGAAGACATCCAGTTATGAGGAGAGGCTGAAGTCCTTTGGTTTGTTCAGTCTGGAGTAGAGGAGGCTGAAGAGAGACCTCATTGTGGTCTATGGCTTCATGACAAGGGGAAGCTAAGGGGCAGACATCAATCTCCTCTCTTTGGTGACCAGTGATAGAACCTGAGGGAACGGTATGAAGCTGAGGCAGGGGAGGTTTAAGTTGGATATTAGGAAGAGGTTCTTTGCTGAGAGGGTGGTCGGACACTGGCACAGGCTCCCCAGGGAAGTGGTCACAGCACCCAGCTTGACTGAGTTCAAGAAGTGTCTGGACGGTGCACTCAATCACATGTTCTGACTTGTTTGGTCCTGTGTGGAGCCAGGAGTTGGACTTGATTATTTGGGTCACTTCCAACAAGGGTTATTCTATGATTCTATGATACTTTCTTCTGTGTTGTTATTTATGCCCAGAACTTTATGTAACAGAGTTGTGAGTGGCCATGCATCTTTTTTGGGGGGTGGTTTGAATGCAGTCCTATGTGCATGGAATTGTTTCTCTTGTCACTCTACACTAACAAAACACTACAGTTTTAATATTATTTTTTGCATAAAACACGTTTTTCCAAATATAGCTGCCTACTTTAGGATTGTCCTAGGAAAACCATATTTTCTCTTATCACATTCTCAGATCTATTGCACATGTAAACTGTTGCAGTTCAACCTGAAGCTTAAATCTGACTTTCGGGAATTCCCTATGTTTAACTGTGTTTCCATGTAAGGTCTTAGGTAATTCTTTGCATTCACATTTCTTTCTTCTGATATTCATGCACAGCACATGGAGGACATAAGGTGATAAATAAGTACGAATACCAAATGGATGATCATAATTAAAATATCAGTTATTATGATGCTAGCTATTCATTGCATCAGTTTTATGCCGCTGTGACACCACTGGAGGTGACAGTTGATATTCTGTAGGCTAGGCATTTATTTTATTCCATTTGAGTATGTTCAGTCAAGTGACAAAATTCTGAAGTATTTTTAAAAGTTCAGATATTGAACCAATACATTAGGTGAATTGATTCAACCTGTCACTTGTAGCTCTCTTTTCTTAATCCAGAAGGAAGAGTAGTTTATAAAGAACATTAAACTTAGTCTGGATCTACTAACTGATGATGAGATCTTCTTACAAAACATACTCCTCTACTCCAGCAATCACTCCTGTACCATAGAACTTATGTAGAGCAGTTCATTTAACAAGCAATATTGTTCTATAGGAATTTCTTGTGCCTACTGACATTACAAATATTTGCTCAACTTATTTTACTTTTAAAAATATTTCCTACATCAACCCAGACTAAATTCCATTTGTTTATTTTTCTCATTCTTAGGATGTGTATACATGTGAATACAGATGAATGTATATGTGCATGTATCTACACACATACCAAGCTACAACTCACTACCTGGATGACTTGCAGAATGCTGTTTCAAAAGTCATAAGAAACTTTTTTGTGAGATCTGCCAAGATGGATTTTCAGATGCAGATATATAGCAAGCAGAACAGATTCATAAAGATGAAGTCTGAACATACATCACTGTAGCTCATTTGTCAGGTGGAAAATGGAACTTTTAACTCAGAAACAGAGGCATCTTTCTTTGAGTAAAAGTATAAGTACAATGACTGAAACCCTGTGTCCCAAGTAATTTTACCTAACACATATTCATTGTTGTGGAGTCATGACACTATAATGTAAGACCCAGGTGCCAAGAGGAATATGTCTGCCTGGGTGTAAATCTCTTTCATAGACCTTTGTTGTGATCATTAAATAAAAATCAGTACATGCTTAATGGAAAGTCTTCTATAGGAATTCTACAAGATTTTTAAAATTAGCCTTATACTTATTTTTGGTATAGGAAAATAATTAAATTTTAAAATATTTTTGTTGTATATGCAATGCACGACAGCATTTTAAATGACATGAAGTCCTTCTTACAAAATGAGAAATGGTTTCAATGCATGAACAACTAGCAAAATATTGTTTTTCCTATAAAATTTGAAAGTATAAACCTTATTCAACTTAAAAACGGAAAAAAGGGATTTTAAAAAAACACACTTATTGTAAAAAGTTAAATTGCACAGCACATGCATACTAAACTAACTCTTATTCAGGACACAGTATATTTGGTTCTATTTGCCTTTTAAAAGTTATTATTTTAGTGTAATATCCATCAAATAAAGTCAAGGAAAAAAGATGAGTGTCAGGTGGTCCTAGTATAAGGATAATTCCTCTGTATGCTGCTGCTGTATCTCTGGAGGTTGCAGACTATTAAACCGTGCTGATTATACCTGTTACCTAATGCATTATTCATTAAATTGACACCACAGAATCTTTAAACAGTCTGTCATTTTCCATTACTTTCCATCAAAAAGCCTGTATGTTGTTCTCGCAGTATATAGATGCCAGGGCAAATATGAATCAGACAGTCACATGGAAGCAATACCTGCTTTCAGATGAGCTTTTCAAACAGTTATTATTAAACACTACTTTTAATGGTCTGTTTGATTATTCAGTGCTTAAACTATGAAGCTTCAACAAGAAGAGCAACTGATGACTGCTCTCTCTATGGTGAAAATAATTCAATTCTCATAAACAGCTTGTCATTCAATAGAACTGCACTGCAAGGTATTTTATCAAGGATGCTGTACGTTGGATTTTGTTTTGAAACTTTGCTCCGCAGGCATATCTCAATTACAGTCTGAATATCCAAGCAGTGCTTCATTATGAGAAATCAGCTTTGCTGCCTGCCCCATATGTGGAGCAAATCATGGTTTTGAACAGCAAACATGGTTGTTTTGGTTTTGTTTTTTTTTTTTTTTTAAGATGGCTGTTAAATTAATCAAAAATAATCTGATTCTGTGCACTAGCTGATAAGCTTTCCTGAAAATTTTGTTCATTTCCCTGTACACAATATCTGTTCAAAGATAAAACCCCAAACAAAAACCAAACCAACAAACCCCATCAGGTATCTAGTGAAAAGGTTTAACAGTTTGGTTCTGTCCACCCTCGTGGCTTCCTGACACCACACAGTATCACTCCCATACAAAAGAGAGCAAGAATTTGAAGTATAGTTCAGTCCTTTGGGCCCCAGAAGATGTGAATCCTTTTCAAAGGTCTGTGACAGCTAAGGTTTGCAAACATCTGTGATAGTGATGACTAAGCTGCTACATATATAAACAATCTACTTTCTGGCTGTTAGAAAGAATCTCCATTTTTGTGCTGAGTTACACTGAAGGGGTAATTTTCCCTAAAGAAAATTCCTGTGCAAAAATATTTGAGATTTGTGGGAAGTCTTGTCAGGGGTTCCTGTATTTCAGCAGATACCATTTGGAATAAATATTTTTTTTTTGTAGTGTAATGTTGTCTGACAATTTTCATAATGACACTATCATTTTTTTCTTAGGTTTTGATAAGGTATATGTATTGATCACATATTCAACACTATCAAGAGAAGTCCCTCGTCGACTGAAAAAGTTAAGAGCTTTTGTTAATTTTTGCAGCATACTCACAGCTGGGGATGTGACAGATGCAGTTTCCTTTACACACTGTACTTATTTTATGCTGTTGCATTTTGTTCATTGTAATTTTCTTTTTTTTCCCCATATGTTTGATAACATCAGCATATGTTCTCTGCCATAGCAGATGACCTTTAATTGTATCTCATGTTGTGCGGCTGATGTTATATGACTGAAGATTTACCTTGAGAATGTCTCAGTAAGGTTTAATGGGTCAGTCTTAACCATTCATTGTATTTAAACTGTCCATACAAAATGCTTATGGTTGGTTGGTTATGTGATATATGCACCAGCTGTCTGGTGCAGCTCAGCTCACAGGAGCGTAGCTCTGGTATGAGCTATAGGCAATGCTCTGAGACACGCTATTCAAGACAGTTAACCGTCTTGTAACACGAGCATTGATGGGTGACTGGCTAAATCATCTGGTGTGACACGTCAAAAAAGAGACGGGCATACAGAGGAGTAAGAATAATTGAATCAGAGAATGAATAGGTCTGGAAGGGACCTTAAAGATCATCAAATTCCAACTCCCCTGCAATGGGCAGGGACACCTCTCACTAGACCAGGCTGCTCAACAGCTCACTAGACCAGGCCTTGAACACCTCCAGGGAAGGGGCAGCCACCACTTCCCTGGGCAACCTGTTCCTGTGACTCACCACCCTTATAGTGAATAGTTTCTTCCTAATATCCAATCTAAATCTACCCCCTTTCAATTTAAAACCATTTCCCCTCATCCTAACACTACATGTCTGTCTAAAAAGTCCCTCCCCAGCTTTCTTGTAGGCCTCTTTAGGTACTGTCAGGCTGCTATAGGATCTCCCCAGAGCCTTCACATCTCCAGGCTTAATAACCTCAACTCTCTCAGACTGTCCTTATAGGAGAGATGCTTCAGCTCTCTAATCATCTCTGTGGCCCTCCTCTGGACCCATTCCAACAGTTCCATGTCTTTCCTCTGTTGAGGACTCCAGAAATGGGCACAATATTCCAGGTGGGATCTCAAAAGAGCAGAGTAGAGGGGGGGAATCACCTTCCTCGAAATGCTGGCCACACTCCTTTTGATGCAGCCCAGGATATGGTTGGCCTTCTGGGCTGTGAGCATGCATTGTTAGCTAATGTCAAGCTTCTCATCCACCACCACCTTCAAATCCTTCCCTCCTGGGCTGCTCTCTATAACCTCATCTCCCATCCTGTATCAGTGACAAGGATTGCCCTGACTTAGGTGCAGGACCTCATGGAACTCTTTTGTTTGAAGATATATTTTTTTTCATTTCAGTCCTGTTCCTTTCCCCACTAACTTTACTGGCTCTTGTGGGTTTTGATGTGACTTCACTTTCAGGTGTGCTTCACTCAGCAGGCACTGCTGTGGTATTCAAATCATCCTCAAATTTCCATATTTATTATTGGTTTAACATGCTTTCTACAAACAATACTATTTTCATTTGAAACCATTTGTAATGAGCAACATACTTTAATATATATGCACATTAACCCCATTCATAAACCAAGATAATTACTAATAACTAAACCTGTCCAAGAATACAGCTTTTTCTGGTCCCATTTTAAGTAAAAAAAAAATGGTTCTAACATTTCATTTTTTTCTACTGAAACTTACCATTTTAAAATGAGTATCTGTTAACTTGCCTGGACAGAAATCTCTATAGATGTTTTCACAGAATCCCAGTACTAATGAATTTTGTTCGAGGCAAGGAGAATACATAGACCTTGACTTTGTTCTCTGAACGTTCCTTGATTTTGCCTGTGAGCAGAAAATCATGTCAGTCTGGTCTTTACCTGTAGGCAAGACTCTCCAACCGATTCTGCTGATTGTTATTCTGTCAAGGACATTTTCCAGAACCTGAGAGAAACAACAAACCACAGTGGTTTTCACTGTCACTATCATGCTTGTAGGGATGGATGACATTTCTATTTTAAATTCCCAATCTATTGTTGCTTTATTCCATATGGTGATTACCAGTTGCTCTGGTGTGAAAAGAAAAAAAATATCTGTATTTAGACAAAATTAGTCTGAACTATCGCTTACTTTACTGGCAGCCACTGCCTTACCCTGAAGCATCTGGATAATGATTTCAAGACTTACTGATACAGCACTCCCAGATGATCCTGAGCTGGTTTCTGTGGAACTTGATCTAATGCTTTTCTAGTTACGTCAGGTTGACAGTTTAATAAATAATGTGCACTATAGCTGAAACATCTGATGAGGTGCTACATATTGCTGTTCAGGACTTTTCATTCCAACTCACTATCCTTAGCTTTGTTCAATCTTTGAATTATATCTGTGTCTAGGGATCAAGCTAGACATCTGCTGTTTTAAATATTTAAGTGTCTAATCCTTCTAGGAGTTTGATTTTACTTGATTTGAACTCATTAGACAGTTATTGACATATGACTCCTTATTAATCAAAGTTCACACCAGAAATCTTCACCGCATACATCTTCAACCAGAGCAAATGCCAAAGTGACAATACCACTATGAAATCAACCTGCTCTAATCAACACATAACTGAATATCCATGTGGCACCAGTGAGGACAAGTTGAAGACCTGAGAAACATCAGGCTGAAAATAAGATATTATTTGATTTTTTTGGTGTCACTAACATAAAAGCTGATCTGTTTGTACATTAAATTTTTTTGTGTCATGTAATTCATTTAACACTATTCCAGAGAAATCAGCAGGTTGCTCTTGACCCCACCTGTGCAAGTTGTAGTCAATATATAGATTACATATAGCTGTCAAACTGCCGTTTCAGTTGCCAGATGACTAGTGTATTTCTAGCACTGGCTGGTTATTTCAAACTTTATGTAGTATCAGTGCCACTGATATGGCAATGATGTTCACCTCAGTAGTGGCCAAGCAGGAGCACTGAGATCTGTTTTCTAACATGAGAACCCAGTAAGAAACTGAGCTGGAACAGACTCACCAGCAGAGAGGGTGCTGCGAAGAGCTGGGAGCTGCAGAGATCAACCACACAATGAAGTTCTGTTCACTCTCCAGGTCTTGTGTCAGTAGTGTTGCATTTGAAAATTTTATTGACACATTTAAGATCCTCTACAGATACTTGTTCTTGCTTTCATAAAATTTTATTTTTTGTCAAAAGTAAATGCCATAGACAATTTAAGAGACATTTTCCTTTCATATTTCCAGAGTTAGAATAAGGCACTGACACTTCATAGGACTACTCCAATGGATATGAACCTTATTGCTACTCCAGATGACTGATGAACAATGTCCTCTTTATGTCTGTTTTGTGACTGATTGACTTCCAGCAACAGACTCAGCTATTTACCGTTTTCTTTAACTCATTGATTATAGATAATAGATAAAGCACAGAAGAGCCCACACAATTAGTTGATTACAGTGAGAAAGTGCTAGTTTTGTCTTCTCTATGACTGGGAATGTAATTTAATCTATCATTACAGTGGAACAGACAATAGACTACAGTAAATTCAGAGAGCTCACCTGACTGTCTGCTGGGAACAGTATGCTTTGGTGCCAGGTGTTTTTTTGTTCTCCCTACCTAAATGGGTCTAATTTTTTTTTATTTTTTTTTTTCCAGAGAGTAGCTTAATTGAGAGAGAGGACACAGGTCTCTATCTCATATCTCTTTGGAGATATGAAAAAATTTTGGAGGCAACACGTGTTTCTGAAGAGATCTGTTACTATGGTAAAAATAAGTAAAACCGTTATTCAGCAGCAGCATGATTGTTATGACCATTCTAAACCAGGTATATGATTGACTGGTCCAATTTCTTCTCTCATGAACACTATCAAGCTGGAATGCTCTTTATTTTGAAATCTGCATTCCTTTGATATGACCTCTTCCTTTGATTTACATATCTTGTGGGCATATAATGAGCCCACAAGAATCATTTCAAGTGGAAGAATAGAATCAATGGACAACAGAAGTGCTTGTCTTACTATTAGGAAAAAACAGAATTTCCATGTCTTGCTGCTAAACAGGAAAGATAGAACAATAAAGCCATCAGGGAAGAAATCCTATGTGTTAATGATATTTTCAGATGCTACTTTATTGTCACTTTTTGCTTTCTTAACGGTTCTATATTGGAAAACAATCATGAATGGAATTCCTTATCACCGCTGTTTCTATTTAGAGCAAATACATTCATTTAATCTACTTCTCCACTTGCTTTCAACTCCTCTTAAAATTGCATTGTGATAAAACAAGGTTTCCAGCAGGCACCACAATAAAACAGAAAAAACCTTCTAAAACCCGCTCCAGAAAATTACTGTCACGAGAAAATAATAATTTTAATTACTTGAAGTAAAAATCCTTTGTTCTTCTTGTGGTTCCAAAATATCTTCCCATTTTCTTTTCTTCTCATTGTAACACAAGTAAAAATTCTCCATCTGTGATCTGTGCACCAGCAAAGGTGGGCTGGAAAGATTCTATCAGTCTGTGGAGTAATGAGTACTAACTTGAAGATGGGAATGCTTGATTTATATCAGAAAAAGCATGCTAAGACACTAAATGTAAACACTGCCTGCCACCCCGCACCCCACACCCTCCCCCGCCCATGCTTTCTTAAGTCTGTGTTTTACAACAAACAATAGCTTTTACAACCTTTAATCTGTTAACATAGAATCATGGAGTAGTATCACAGTAATTGGCATGGGCCCATCTCTCAAGCCTCCAAGATCCCTCTGGATGACACCCCTTCCCCCAGAACATCGACTTCACTGCAGAGCTTAGTGTTCTCAGCAAACTTGCTGAGGGCGCACTCTATCCAACTGTCCATGTCATTGATAAGGATGTTAAACAGTGATGATTCCAATACTGATCCCTGTGGAATCCCACTTGTCACTGGCTTCCACTTGGACATTTAGCCATTGATCACAACCCTTTGAGTGTGACCATCCAACCAATTCCTTAGCCATCACATGGTTCATCCATCAAATCCATGTCTCCAATTTAGAGACACATATGTTGTATAGGACAGTTTCAAATGCTTTGCACATCCAGGTAGATGAAGTCAGTTGCACTTCCCTTATCCACCAGTGCTGTAATCCCATCATACAGGGCCATCAGATTTGTCAGGAACAATTTGTCCTTAGAGAAGCCACATTGGCTGTCATCACTCACCTCTTTATTCATCATGTGCCTGAATATAGTGCCTGGTAGGATCTATCTGATCCATGATCCTACAGAGAGCACAGAGGTGAGACTGACTGGCCTGTACTTCCCCAGGTCTTCTTAAAATAACCCAATCCTTTTAAAAATGGGGTTTAACATCAGTATCATTAGCTTATGCAGCAGGAGGTGTTCCACACAGAAGAGTTACCACTGGAATGCTTGAAGCTATCCTGTTCTATTTATTTCTATTATTTATCATGTGACTAGGCTAACATTACGTTATTGAAAGAAACATGGAAGACCATCTATTATTTTCTAATATATTTATCTATGTATCAATGAAGTTTATTATTTCTTCAATAATTGAAAAATATGTGCCGGTATAAAGTGATTTTTTTCAAGCTAATTATTAATTTCCTGTTTTTAAAATGTCACCTATTAACATTCTTAAAGACTTCATCAATATTTTTTTTTAAATTTATCTTATTATCTAGTCTCTAGAATACTGTGAAGTCTAGGCTCCATGAAATATTGGTAACTTATTTGTAATTTATAGATTTATTCAACCGGATTTTAATATAAGGAAAATACCCCATAAATGAGTTTTAAATTTTTTCTTGTCATTTAGAATTGATTGGTGAGTATTTAGAGAAACATTTAAAATAATGTTTCTTTGCAAAAAGCTTGTCAACAACAGACATTAATATGTCATAAAAAGATAATTATTTAAAGTCTTATAGACAAATAAGAGAAAAACCCCAAACTATTACCAATAGCTCCCTCATTAATATATAAAGAACTATTTTATAAAAATGAAACAATCTACCTATGTGAATATATATTTTTTAAAATTGGAATTTTTTTTTTAAATTGTTTTAAATGAACAAGAGTTGGAAATAAGCATGTCTCAATAATAAAAATTTCCCTTGAAGTTGTTCTGTACTTCACATATATTTAAAATATTTTCCTGTTATATAATATCCTTGCATTCATTTACCTTTCTGTTTTACATTACCAATAGGCGGGACAATTTACTGTTTTCATTTTCTATTCATGTCAGCTTTACATGCAAGGGGAAAGTATTTACTTCAAGAAGTGGAAGAATGACAGACTGGCAATTGTCTTTTGCCCATGGAAAAGATATGGGTAAAAAAGGCGATCACTCTGACTACTA
>VXBZ01011021.1:0-14658 GCA_013399135.1 Heliornis fulica | reverse complement strand
AAGAGGCAGAGAGGGAGATGGAGGCCCACTCCAGAGCAGGTTTACTGGGGGTACTTGTGACTCAGTGGGGGACCAGCCTGGGACCAGCAGTCTAGGACTGAGAGACTGAGAGACATTTGATGAGTTTATGGAAGTGACCCACACTGGGGCAGTTGGTGAAGAGATAAGATCCTGTGGTAGAGGACACACGTGGAGAACGTCATGGAGGACTGTCTCCCGTGAGTGAGACCCCACGCTGGCAGAGGGAAAGAGTGTGAGAAATGCTCCCCTCCCCTTCAAGAAGGAGAACAACTCATGAAGAACTGACCGAAGACTGAAGCCTCCATTTCCTATTTTTGCCCCGCCTTTCCCCTGTGCCATCCTGGGGAAGAGAAACGTCATGAATAGAGTGAAGTCTGCAAAGAAGGGAGAGGGTGGTGGGGTGGTGTTTTAAGAGCTGTTTGTACTTCTCATTATCTGACTCTGGTTTCTCTCTGTGTGTAGTGTAGTGTAGTGTAGTGTAGTGTAGTGTAGTGTAGTGTAAGTGTAATAAATTAGAGAGCTTTCTTGCCTTTCTTCTGTATTGAGTCTGTTTTGCCCATGACACTAATTACAGAATGATCTCTCCCTGTCCTTATCTCCACTCCAAAGCCTCTCAACATATATTTTCTCCCCTGTCCAGCTAAGAGGGGAATGATAGAGTGGCTTTGGTGGGAGTCTGGCCTCCAGCCAGTATCAATCCATTACAGAATGTATGTGAAGATGGGAAAGACAGATTTGGAGAGAACAAGTTGTTCCTAAAATTTGTCTGCAATGTGTCAAGAAAAGAATATCAATACTTTTCTGTGTATTGTGTGTTTTTCAGAGAATCAGATTATGATATCAGTTAATTTTTGCTTCAGAAGCACCAAAATGCCCTACTGAATCCAGACCACATCCCACATGTGTTATATTTGATTATGTGAAAAGAACTTGACTCAAAAGGAAATTACTGTAATACATAAGCAGTTTAAATGAAAATATAAACAAAGTCAGAATACAAATCAGAATTCCATCCAACTCAATCCTTTATGTGACTACAGTTGTGGATAATACAAAGCTGAAAGTAAAGAGGAGTTTAATCCCTGGACTTCTTCAGGTGTTTTTTGTGGAGTTTCACTCATCAAGTACATCACCTGATTTTGAAGAGCTTCTTTTGGGGCAGCCTTACATTTGGCATGCATGTCTCTCACCTGACTGATACCTATGTAATGAGTGAGGTTGCCTCATGCATCCAAACTACTGTGGTGAGAAAGACAACTCCAGTTGTCTTTAAGATTCAAGTCTTAACTGAAACCAGTTAAGATTTGAATTTCACTATCCAAACTTCTAATAATTACAAATTGAAGTCCTATCTGTTATCTAACCGAAGGGAAATAATGTTCAATATTAGTCAACTCTTTTAAGTGCTAAAATTAGATGGGATGAACCTAACCTTTCCTTTGAACTGATAAGTATTCCACCATTGTGAGTTTTGTTGTGAGGTTACTTTTATGTAACTGGGGCTAGCTCCTTTGGGATATTTAATGACTGAACTTGTTCCAGTGGGGAGTTAGTCATTAAAGTACCTGTGGGCAGTTGAGGCCTAAAGGCAAGACACCCTTATTTCCCAGTAACTTCCACTAGAACTGAAGCTCTCACATTTCACATGCACACACCATTCCCTTCCCAGCTCTGCAAGGTGTCTGAGCTGTTTTGTCCACTAAAATTTCAGTTTGGTTTTTGAGGGGTTTGTTCTAGATGCCTGGCATTATTTGAAAACAATGTATGTTAAGACCATAGATAGCTTGAAAATTCATCCCTTGAAAAGGTACATGTGTCATTATTAAATGCAACTATCATATAGCCTCCCAGAATTATGCTACTGAACACATAATAATGTACAGCTTCACTGCCTCGTTCTGATAAACTAGACCATGGGTAAAGACTGTTTCCTGCAATATCTAATGCTGTGGTCAGGTCTAATAAATCTCCATGCTGGTATAAAGAGTCATTAAACCAAACTTTTCAGCTTGCTAGCCTGCTCTCTCCTACATATCCATAAAGGCGGTGGATACTCTTATAGGGTTAATTTTCTTAGCTTTTGGTTTTAGATTCATAGAACACATTATGTCCAACCTTAATATTTTACATTGTAAGTCATATCATCTTTTATCTTTTATTTATAGTGATCCTCATATTAATTTCTCAATAGCAGCTGGCACAGCAGGAGGGACAAGGCATTGATATTCCAATTTATCCACTACTTTTACAAATCCTGAGGTTGAAGCAGCCTAGAGAGATTGATGGAGCTCTGGCATCAGTCCAGCGACTGTGTGTTTCTCATGCATGAAAATCAACAACAGGAAACCAAAATTTGACAATTGGCAGTAATATCAGTGACCTCTGTAATAAATATAACAGGATGGTCTTCAATAATTTAATGGAATATCGGGTATTCCATAACGAAAAATCAGCCATGTGAGAGCAAGTGTATATAGCTTTGTGAGACTCTGTATATGTGTGCTTAGATGTGCACACATGCAACTGCAAACACCAATACACAATTTATTTTATTTACAGACCAGAAAGTCATAAAAGTTATCTATGATTAAATTAGTTGTATTATTTCTTTTCTGATGCAGGAAAAGTAATAAAATTAAAGGCATGTCATGTTTGTAACAGATAAGAATACACATATACGTAACACACACATACTTGTGTATGTACCTACATGTATTTCCTCTAACATTTACAATATGAGTTAGAGGGCTTCACTCCACGTTATGACTAATATGTCAGAATAGTTCATATGTCCTACTATGGACAGGCCTCTGAAGGATCACACAAAAAGTCTTTTTTATTCTTAATCACTGTATTGTTTGTAGTTGGACAACAGGGTACGACAGATTGCGCTGCATCACTTCCACTTTCCATCATTTTTAGAAAAAAATCAGTTTATCTGCATTGTTAGCAGTTACCAACCACAGATTAATCCTACTTTCTGAAAACAGTCCCATCTCCATATAACTATCTAATGTTTACTCTTAACTGAATTAACCCATTGTATATGCTCTGAAGGTGTGGTTACAAATATCTGACATGAGTTAGATGTAGGAGTACTGTGGAATTGTATGTCATGGTTGTAAATGTGCAGTTGCTGGGGAGACCTCTGGTCACTTTAGAGCTGAACGCATTGTTGCAGTATTCACTACATATTACCTCTGAATTAAAAATAAAACTCATCCTCTATAGATCTTACAAAATCAAAATGATAGGAAGAGTGGAGTATCTTTCTACTAGACACTTTAAAAGTCATCAAAAAAAGCCCCGTACGACTCAGGGTGTTCTTTGGCATCTTAGGAAGACCAGGCATGGTCCGAGGCACAGACTCATTCCTATTAGCAGTCTATGGTGTAGGGTTTGAATAAAAGGTGCCGTGTGACTTATTGAGCTTTATGCTGTAATGCAGCTGCTTTAAAAAAGCTCAACATTTTAATGGGTATAGTAAACAGAATATCTTACCTAAAGCTCATAGCAAAAGGCTATGAGAAGCTTTAAAGTACAGCACAAAAATTGCAAGAAACTACTGCAAGCTATTTTTCTATTTTAAAGCTTTTTGAGACTATGAAGACCCTTTATACTCAGAAATTCAGTCTCCTGTAAAGAATCCCTCCTTGTGAAGTGTATTTACTAAGAAAGCAAAGGAAGCCTCTGAACATTTACTCAAATCTAGAAACATGCCTAGACTATTTTTTTTTTGTGTGTGTGTCAAGTTTTTTGAAAATATTTGAATATGTTATGTTTCACCGCTGGCTTCAGCTGGCACTATATCAGGAAATGCTGTAAAATGAGAGAGGCTCTTCTCATGGTATTTCTGGACATAAACAGTAATAGAAGTGCCAGGGATTTCACGGGAGAGACTGCTTTTATGATATTTCCTTCTCAATTTTATTATTTTATGGAGTACAATAATGTGCTGGTGCTTCAGGTACAGGTAAGATGAATAGTGTATAAAAAAACCAAAAATGTCTTCTGTCCAAAGGTGCTTCCAATCTGATTTCATGCAATGGCAAGAAGAAAGAGAATAGCAAAATAAGATGAAATGGGAAAAGACAGAGACTGGATAATTATGACTCTCTAACAGTTCGGTAATTGCATACACACTTCACAGTAGTTATCTCTGAACACATAAATTCTTTTGTAAAATATGTGTAGGTTTTGAGAACAAAAAAAAAAAATCAACCAAACAACAACCACAAGTAAATACAAAACTGGAAAAAAAAACGCCAAAGAACTTTATATTTCTCTGGGGGTTGCTTTCCATTATCTATGTACTTCTGTCTTACAGTGATAAACCTCATATCTGCTATGAATAGGCAGTCATTTCTATTGAAGCGGCCTTGGAAAGGAGACTCCTGCATCACTGGTACCAGCTATCTCATTTGATACACAATCAGTTTATTAAAAGCTCTCAGAAACGTTTGGAATTAATAAGGATTTCCGTAGAAAAGCTGCTATATCATTCCCTTTCTTGTCAGAAAAGACCTGGTTTTCATACCTATTGCTAGCCATGGATACATTTAGACTCCTCTTATACGTAATTCCATTCCATATCCTCTAATTTTCTCTGATCATCCTATGAGCATGAATTGCCTAAGATTCAAGATAGAGGATTAGCACACATAGCGCAATGTCATTGGTATTCCTCTCTCTGTACTCATGATATTCCCAAAGATTATGTGTAGTGAAATCAAACTGTTACTAGATAGCTGACAACCAGCAGATCATGAAAAATAAAGAGATGCCTTTTCACACTTATAACACCACCAAATTATTGTTCCAGTTCTTAGATTCTTAGAACATTCAGCTTTTCCCATAAAATGTTCTGTTCAGCCTCTTTCCTGATGGATAGGCTTTTCCCCTAGTTTAATGTCATCACTGAATTTCTTTAGCAATGACATTTTTTTTTTTGTGAGCTCATTACAGAAAATCTTATGTAAGGTAAAATTTTTCCTAGGATTCCTAATTAATTCCACATGTAATATCCTATCTACAACAATAGTTAGGTTTCAAAGAATTTCTCAACCAGTGCATAAAATTTTTCAAAGTCTCAAAAGGTATTATTCAGTAGTATGAAATTATATAAGTGACTGAAAAAATATAGAGTGCTCTTTATTTTTTCTTTAATTTAACCAACAAATATTTCTGTAAACACAATACTACAGCCTTGCACTCTGGAATCTGTCTATTCTCAAATAGGAAAAAAATCTCTTGTTAATACCACCATGTTCCATGTGCCAGGTCAGGGTAGCACCTTGTAATAACAACATAATGGGGGCATGGTGTGGGAAATTGTGACAGTGGACCTGGGGGAAATAAGGTAGAATGACAGGATAGGCTTTTATATATATATACACACACACACACACACACACCATTTTTGTCTGAGGGAGAGAAGAAGGTGCTTCTGTTAAAACCACAGAGACACCAAAACTGCATTTTCATTTTTCTGACTTACTGTATTTCTTGTTATCAGGATTTTTTTCAAGAATGTTACAGCTTTTCATGACACTGCAACAGTATGTATTACTTATTTACTGACCAAGACCAAACCAACCCAAACAAAAACCACAACCCAAAACCAATCTAACAAAAAAACCCACTAGGATTTAGTTCATGGATGAGGCCTGATGTAGGGTGCTGAGTAGACGGTTGCTGACAAGAGAGCACCTTGGCACTCTCTGACTACGGTAGAAACATGGGAGAAAACCCAGAAGAGGAAGCCAAATGCTGTATTTAACTTAGCTCTGAAGTGGTCAGGCGGTTTAACTAGATGATCACTGTAGGTCCCTTTCAACCAGCTTGATTAGATTCTATTCTATTTTATTCTATTCTGCTCTATTCTATCCATACCAGTGGGATGAAGGAGGAATTAAACGTTGTTTTATTTACTCTCTCTGTTTGGGCTAAAGCTACTTTCTCTTCTGTAATGGCAACTACAAAATTGTGTACTGCATTTCTCACAGAAACAACAAATACCTTGAATATGATGTTGGATATGACTGGAGTCTTGCCAATGTGATGCCCATCTACAAGAAGAGCTGGAAGGCAGATCTGAGGAACTACAGGCATGTCAGCCTGACCTCAGTACCAGGGAAGATCAAGAAGTGATTCATCTTGAGTGCACGACCAAGACGTGCAGGACAAGCAAGAGATCAGGCCCAACCAACATGGGTTCATGAAAGGCAGGTCCTCCTTGAGCAACCTGATCTCCCTTCCATGACCAGGTGACCAACCTAGTGGAAGAAGGAAAGGCTATGGATGTTTTCTACTTGGACTTTAGTAAAGCCTTTGACAATGCTTCCCACATGATTGTCTTACTTGACAGCTTGTGGGTTAGACAGGTGCACTTTACACTTGGCTGAAAACTGTCTGGACAGCCAAGCACAGAGTTGTGATGAATGGAGTTAAATACAGGTGGTGCCTTGTGTTCCCCAGAGCTCTTTTGTGGGGCCAGTCTTGTTTAATATCTTTGTCAATGAACTGGTGAGGAGATTGAGTGTTGTTTGCAGTAAGTTTGCTCATGACACCAAATTGGTCAGGAGTATGGATCTGCTTGAGGGTAGGAAGGCTCTGCAGAGGGACATAGATAGGCTTGATCGAGGGTCTGAGGTCAGTTGTTTGATGACAAGTCCTGCACTTATGTCATAACAACCTCAAATAAAGCTACAGGCATGATGAAGATTGGCTGCAAACTGCTAGACAGAAAAGGACCTGAAGCTGTTGATTGACAGCCAGCAGAACAGCCATCAGTTGGCCCACGTGGCCAAGGCAGCCAAAAGCATCTGTCCTACATCAAAAATAGTGTGGCCAGCAGGAGGAGGGAAGTTCTTCTCATCCTCTACTGGGCACTCATAAGGCTTTTTCGCCTCTCGGTAGAAGAAGGATACTGAGGTACTAGAGCATATCCAGAGATGGGAAACAAAGTTAGTGAAAGCTCTTCAGTACATGGTTTAGTGGACATGGTTAGGTGGGGCTGAGTTGACAAATGAACTTGATAATCCCAAATATTTTTTCCAACCTTAATAACTCTATGGATATATGATATTACTTTGACTTTTAAATTTGGAAGTCCCATTTAAACTTTTCATGGGAATAGAATGTAAAAATATTTTTCTAGAAACTTACACATTATTGTCAAATATATTTAATAGTAAATAAATTATGGTTTCCTTCAGTGTTTAAGTGTCTCTCTCCTTTACTAAAGAAAGCAAAGTCTATTTTTATGTATTCTTTTATGGTACTATTTTTTGCAAGAAAACAAGCCATAAAAGAGTGCATCAAATGTGTGACTAAGTATTGTGCTTTTCCATCTAAGAAAAATGTACCTAAGTATATACTCTGCCCTGGAATATTAGCATCCCAACAGCATAAATAAATAAATCTTTCTTTTTAAAATTTCCCTTTTAATTTCCTTTATAATTTTTAAACATACTTCCTTTATATTAATTTTATATTAATTTTTCTTTTTGATACTCTATCTCTGACCTAAAGCTATAAGACAATGTCAAGGACATCAGTCAGACATTTTTATTAATTTTCTACTGGTGTGACTGTGTTCATGAAATAACATCTAGGCACATATTACAGGAAATTTGGGAATTATTTCTGGTCATAAGACTTGCTTAATGTTACTGAAATGACTGAAAAACATGTGGTGTAAGTCTCATTGTTTTAATAAAAATATTTTATTTTCACATCAAGTTGGTGAGGACTGTTAATCTCAAACTAGGAATACTTTATGGATGTCTGAAAAAAAAATGTGGTCTGAAAAAAAAATTGGAACTTTGTAAACAGTTTAGAAGTTGCTCACGATCCAAACAAGTGTTTTTTTCTGCATTATGAGTGAGGTCTGTATTCAGACACATAAATCTTCTTTGTCAAGTAGTTTATAATTTGCAGATTTAAATCAGAATTTAAATACTTTGGTGCTTTTATCACATATATATATATGCTCTTTCACTTGTTACTCATGACTTTTCTTTCTGCCGTTCCCTTATTTTTCATTATATTTTTTTGCTCCTTTTCCTCTACATCCCTTTCATTACTTCTTGCCTTTTGGATCTCCTCCTTATATCTACAATTCTTTTTATC
The DNA here is from genome assembly GCA_013399135.1 of Heliornis fulica. Classification (NCBI taxonomy): domain Eukaryota; kingdom Metazoa; phylum Chordata; class Aves; order Gruiformes; family Heliornithidae; genus Heliornis; species Heliornis fulica. The sequence goes on along the minus strand of VXBZ01011021.1, from coordinate 6,504 downwards.
TAAAGTCTTGTTTCACTTGAATCACTCCTCTTTACTTCCCTCCAAAACTGTACTTTTTATCAAATCGCTGAACCAGAAGCCCCATGCCTCTATGCCCAATTATCACTAATCCACACACAACACCTTTTCCCAGGATGCCCTTCTGTATGTTGCTCTTAGCTCCATGCACAACTGTCAGTCACCCTGTTGCCTTTTCCTTACCCAGCTGCTCAGCAGAATTTATCACATTCTTTCTTTATCTTTTCAAACTATTGGCAGGGCAAAATTCTGCAATCTGGTAACTGGTAAGTTATCACATTCCTCTTGGTTAATAGGAGGTAATTGCAATCATAAAAATACAGCAATCTAAGACAACAGTGACTTCATAGGTGAGGAAGTGGTGCAGTGGAGAAAGAATGAGAAAAAGCACAGCCAAGTCATAGGGCATCCCTATATGTGACATGTTAGCATTTTAGCCTAAACAGTGGCATATGAAGACTTGGACTGATTGCAGAGCCCTCTGGATCAGGTCCTCATTTTTTCAGATCGAAATGTGGCTTCTACACAATAGATACTTCTTGCTGCACAGTTCTGTCAACCAAGAGATGTGACAGAAACAGAGGTATAATTCTCAGTTTTACTTTGTTTCACTGAGCACCCTGAGGAAATCAGTATCCTCATCAAGAAAATGGGAATAAGAATAATACTTATCCACCTTTGACAAGTGCATCATGATCTAAAGATCGAAGTGCTATGTACAACTAAGTATTTTTATTATTACTACTTTGATGTGTAAATCACAGACACAATTGGCTGTAACTGTCTTTGAAGTTGTTCTGAAAAATCATATCATATTCCACTTCAGCAGTGATTTAATTTGTGGATTCGTGACATGACAGACCATAAGAGGCTATTTGGAAATTTTCCAATTGGTTTTCTCAATGTGGCTGCTGTGAACATGCACTTAGTGTTCAGTAGGCTGAAAATGTCCTCAAATCATTATTACTGATTGCATCATTTTTTCAGTGAAAGAATTTGTGTAATTATAAATCTTCTTTTTGCTGATATGATCAATTTTATTATCTGTCTCAATTACCATAAATTATATTTAGTGAAACAAAGTTGTTAGTCATGCAACCTAGCTACTCCTAGCTTAACGCTGTTTTTCTAAGGTTGTGGATTGCCTTGGAATTAGGCTAGTATGACAGAGGTCAGGAGACTATCGAGACCTGCCTTTCACCAGAAAATCCAGCCAGTAGTCCTTTGAACATCCAGTGGATTGGACATTACAAGCTCTGACAGATCAGAGGGAAGTTTAGAAAGACAAATTATCTTTTTACCTTGCCATACTGCTACAACTGCTTCAAAATTGCAATACTTGTGACCTGAAAATTGCTGAGCCAGTCGTCTCCAACAGGACTTATTTTACAGGTCCTCTCAAAATTTAAGCTGGATAATGATGACAGATTTTATGTATTGGAATAAATGAGAGACAAGTTTTGGTAAACAAACAAAATTTTAATGCAAAAATGAGAGGCATAGTTGAGATTTCAATAGAAACATTGATTTTTGTATTATTATTTCAGAAATCTTAATTCTTCAATTGTATTTCTGAATCAATTTTATTTTCTCTATTAAAAACCCTCTAGTTTTTTAAATTAATATTCTTTTTTTTCGTATTAATACTTCTGGTCACCTTTCTGCTGGAAATGGAGGTGTGTGTTAAATCTAAAGGAGAATTCATATAAGAAGATAAGAACTGTCATATCAATGATTGAAATAGGCAAGGTAATTGCTTTACAACAGACAGATTTTATACTCATTGTCTGTTGCCTGGAAATTAATGACAAAAAAGACCTTTTAATTATCTAATCTATCATCCTGGAGATGTTTATACTTAACTCTTCCAATGTTTTGAGAAGTTTGAGATAACTCAGGGAAAGGCTATGGCTAAACATTCTTGATGTCTTCAACTGAGTATTCAATTACTTAATATTACCCATTATTTGTAATATTCCCCTATGCTATTCTAACCTATATTTCATTTTGAAAATGAAGTACATATGCATGTAGGTATTTTTGAATCAAGAGAGGGATGAAAACATTGGAAAGTATCTTCAGAATGATAATTTGATTTTAAAATCTTGAATGATGCCATTTCAGTCTCAGTTTGAGTAGCTACAGTGTCTAATGGAAGTGCAATGGATCAGCTAGAGGGAAAGTTGTGTTTCATAGTGAGTGTTATTGAATGAACAATGAGTTTAGGTTGTAGAGAAGAGGGTAGACAATCTAGTTCTTAAAATACCATTGTAATGGTTATGCATAATACTTCATCCAGATTGTGATGGCCCAAAAGACACTTAAAAAATTGTGATACTGTGATGTGAAGTCACTTGATCATACGTAAAGTGTACCTGAAACAACTTTGAAAATGTATGCTCATTTTGTGGAAAAGCTGGTTTTGTATGAGCATATCTTAGACTATTGACTAACAGCAATATTTTTAGCCTCTCTCCATGACTCAGTGACCCTATCAAGTTTGTCATGCATCTGCACATCCATTTCTCTGTTCAAGGACTAGGAACTCCAAGCCTGTGTCCAAAAACCCTGTGCCTAAAATTTCCTGTGATGATTTCTGCTTTAAAGCCCCTGGTGGAGAACACCTACTGAAAAAAAAAAAAAAAACCAAAAAAAATCTAATCATCTTGTAAGATTTGTCTGTACATCTGCTAAAGACATGCTTCTTCTACTGACTTTTCATTGTTGCTAGACACATCCTCAGTAATCTTATCACAGCATCTCGTTTTTGTTGGGGAAGAGCATTATTGGAGAATAAATTACTTTCCTGTTTATTCTACCCATCCCCATGAGAACACCACTAAGGAACACTTACCAAGTGGTGTGTGTATTGTAATGTCTGTTTTACTGAAACAACTTTCATTTACATATCAGTGAAAGACCCAATGTTTCAGGACATGAGTTAAAAATTTAAAGGGTACAATAATCTTTACTTTCTAACCTTCAAGACATTTATTTACAGAATGAGAAACACGAGGCAAAGGAGCTTATGCTCCAAGACTATTTGCTGAGCTCTTAATCTATCTGTTGATATATGTGATACAATCTTAGGAGACACAACAAATGCTTAAGTGTCTATTTTTCACTGCCCTCAAGAAAAATTTCAACAGGGAGTCACTTAATATTGTTAGTAGTTCTTAGCAGAGAATATCAGAATTTATTAGCTTCAGATTTATTTAAAAATTAAGACCAAAGTGAGGTTTTTCTGCCAGTTCCACTCCTGATGAAGTTAGACCCTTTTAAGCTTTCCTAATATTGTGCTTGAAATAGAAGGGATAGACTGGTTTTATTCCAGTGATATCAGAATGTTCTATTTAAATCAAATGTCATTTTGCTGGGCTATGGCACTCTAAAATTAAAAAGTCAAATTTAAATTAAAAAGGTTAATATGTTGACCTCAAATTTGTTTAATTGTTACTAATGCATTTTATGCTAATTAAGTATGCTTTCTCAATAATTATAGAAGGGAACAGCAAAGCTTTTAAGGCTCCTACTAATCTAGCACTCTGTACCTTCATGCTTCTAATTCTTTCATTTTAATGTAACAATTATATGCATTATACAGATAAATATGTCATAAAGGATCTATCATTTCAGCAACCTTTGACCTGCAAATGTTTTAAATCATATTAAAGTATATCAGACATTATCTTTCCTCAAAAATGTCAAAAGGAAGAACTGACTAAAGCATTATCTGCATTTGTTGAAGATGAGACTCCAAATCAGTTGACCATGTATAATAGTAAATATTACATTTAGGAGGTACAGAGTTATTTTAATCCAGGATATTATTTAGTCTCTACACACGATTTGCCACTTTCTCTTTTAAACTTTTAAAGTGGTCTTAAAATTTAGTTCTTCAGTTCTCCTAGTTTGAGACTGCATCTAGTTCTCTGAATAATCAGCCAGTAAAGTGGTAAAAGACCCAGCCCAGTGAAGTGATCAAAACAACCATATTAGAAATTTTTCTCTGGACATGTTTGTGGAATAAAGTTTGAAATCCTGAAACTGGTTTTGGTGTATTCTATAATAGAATAATTTGGTAATTACCTGTAATGTTTTGAGACAGTGCGACTCGTTGACTGAGAAATTTTTAATGTGTAAAGGAAGCTTTACAACTTAATCTGGTCCAGAATTTAGCTATCTGCATAGCACATGGTGTAGCATTTTAATAGCAATATAATCTCTGAACACAGAATTAGAGGTGTGCAGCAACACTCCTAAACATCCAGCAAGTAAACACTGGTGTTTTGATTTGTTTTGTTTTGTTTTGTTTTGTTTTGTTTTGTTTTGTTTTGTTTTGTTTTGTTTTGTTTTTCCAAAGTATACACTGTTAGTTAGTATTACTCATATGCTTCTGTTGTGGAAATTTTCATACTTTAACAAAAAATCTCACAAAAATCCACACATTTATACTATGGCAATTCATAGAATCATAGAATTATAGAACAGCTAGAGTTGGAAGGGACACCCAGAAGTCATGTAGTCCAACCACCCTGGAAGAAGCAGGGACACCCCCAACTAGATCAAGTTGCTTGGGGCCTCATCCAAAAAATTTGAGGCACAGAAAAGAAAGATTGTACACTGCAGTTTTATTTGTTTCTTTTTATGGTGGGGGTTTTCTGAGTATTTTAATATTAAAAACTAAAAATAAAACTTTGAGGAATTTCAAGGAAAAATATTTTATACTTTTCACAACACTACATTTAACAAAAAGCACTTTTCATATCCAAAATGTTAATTTTTGAAAAATAGGATTTCATAAGGGTGATAATTTTGATATTTTTCTACAGTGTCAGCTGGAGTGCATAAATATAATAATTTCATACATTGGAATATATTATTTTTATTTCATACTAGACTATGAAGTTATGATACAAATATAAATAAATATTCAGGTGAAAAAATGTAATTTCTTATGATGTGTTTGACGATTTTTGAAAAAGATAAATCTTTTTGTTTTACTTCTGATTTAAAGGAAGACTTCTAAAATTCCAGATGAAAATTCATTCAATTCTATCTGTATTGTCATATACATATGATTTTCCCAAACATCAGCTCTGAAAAGCAGTTGAGATAAATTAAATGCAAGTGTAATTACATATGGATTTTCTCCTTTTTAAAGCCCATAAGCAAATGAAAGTTGACCTTTTTATGAAGCAGAGCCCTCTCCCTAATCAGTCTAGAAAAAATAGACCAACTCTGGTGTGTGTTATACATAAACTGTAACACAATAGTGGTATCAAATTTTTGTCAGGCAATTAAACTTTGTGCCAAGCTAATTCAATTTTGCTGCTGTTTTATTAAGTTCTAAGAAAAAAAAAAAAAAGAATTGTTCTCTTCAGTAAATCACAAGTTTCACAAAGCATTTCCTAACTCAGTCTTCTTGTTCTGCTATTTTGATATATTAAATATCCAGCAAAGAATTTCCAGGGTCATAAATCTAGAGTGATAAAATTAATCTTATTGCTGAAGAGAAATAAATATTTTATTACAGTTTTATGAGCTTTTGTTCCCTTTCACTTGCAGGTAGGTGTTGTTTAGTGGTACAAAGATATTTTGCTGCTGAAAAATGTGTTAGAAACCGTACAGCAGTAATAGAATTCATATCTACAAAGCTTTTCACTTTTCAGAATGAAGGTTCAAGAATATCCTGAGGAAAACTTAAGAGACAATATTGTCAATAACAACACCACACTGATTACGCTTCTTATATTTTAGACTCTAGGAATTATTTTACTATTGTTATTAATTTTACAATGGAAATTTTCTGAAATTGTACATCTGAACAGCATCTATACGATCAAATATACTGAATGCAAATGGAACATGCAACATCAGAAATCAGAAATTAACCTAAGTAATCCTTCATTTCATTTTTTACTTTTGTCAGGAAAAGATAAGATTAAATATGTTCATGCCTTCATTGTAACTTGATCTGAGATGCTAAGCATTTACAGCAATGATTCAGTTTATTCAAGCCTGGCACAACACACACTGCCTTTCAAAACTATATTATCTGAAATATAATGAACATGGGTGAGTGCCTTGAGGGGACTTTCTTAATTAATTGCGACAAACAATTGTTTGTCGCAATTAATAAATCAGGTGGAGAGAGAGGAATGTCAGGTAGGAATTTCTGATGGAGTAGAAACAAATGAACAGGGATGGCAGAGTCTGGTTCTACATACATTATACAGAGGGAAATGCTTTCATCAAAATAGTGTTGCCGATAAAGCCTCAGTCGATGAGGCACGCGGCGGCGGCGACGGCAGCAGCAGCAACTGTTTCAGCTATGACTGGGAAAGCCGGCTGCTCACGTAAGCGAGGTGGGCGGGACTTGGGCGTTGCTGGGGCAACCGCGGGTTATTTAAGCGGGCCCCTGAGGAGCACGGCGCGTCAGAGAGGGCACTTTGTGCGGCACTTTGCACAGGCAGAGCGAGCAGG
>VXBZ01011019.1:121307-155498 GCA_013399135.1 Heliornis fulica | reverse complement strand
GGGGGCTCCCGCGTCCCTCGGCAGAGCCAGGGGTAGCCCTTTGTTCCCTGCCGGCACCCGGGTGTCGTGCCTGTGGCGCAGGAGGCCTTTACCTCGGGGAAGCCTCTCCTCAGGAGGCCTCGTCAGGAGCCCTTTACAGGGTGCTGGGCTGCTCCAGCTGTGGTGGTGGTCGGCTTGTTCGGCCGCTCTCGTTCCTACGTTTTGGTGCAGGAGACAGGTTAAGGGGGGGCTTCCTGGAGCCGTGGCAAGAACCCGAGGTGTCAGCGGCATTGCTGACTTCTTGTGTCTTTTGCTGCACGCAGCTACCTTGGCAGCTATCAGTATTATTAGGCTAATTAACTCATCTTTTCGTACCCGAGGTAGAGTATTCCCCGAGGGGGGAGTAAAAGAAAAGGAAAAAGGAGGTGATGATTTGTAATTGTGTCTCCTCACTGTCTTTGCAGAGGGTGGATGAGGATGTGGGCTCTCGAGAATATATGGAGGCATTCATGTTGCAAATGGGGAGTAACAGATTTCAGCCTTTGCTTCTTTCCCAATCTGTAATTTCTGATTTCTTAATGGATTTTTGGATCTGGATTAGAATTTATCACATGAGATTAAAAGATTGACAAACCGGCTGTTGCCTCCCTAGTGAATTTGCTGGGATCCTGAGTTGTCCTCGCCCTTGGCTGCCTCAGAGTCAAAGGAGCAAGAGGGCTCTGTGCAGTTCCCCCTCGAGCGCGGCCATGTAAGCTCTGGTTATCGTTTAGGTGTTCCAGGGCTTTGCTTCGTGCTGCTTTCTCTGGGAAAGGCTCCGGCTTTGTGCTGAGGTTTTTGCCTTCTGAAAATGGCTTCTCCTTGATGTTCTCTGAAAAACTCTGGTTGCTTATTTCTTTGGTGTTCATCTGTTCTTTCTTGAACTTTGTCAGGTCTCAGTGACCTACCAAAAGTTGATACACTACAGTAATTCTTTAAGGCAGGTTTTATAAAGGCGTGACTCCTCTCTTCCATCTCCTCCTTCCTGTGTTTTTTCTTGTTGCTGACTCAGACCCAAAGGGGATTCCTTCCAGAATCAGCCACCTTGTTGGTGGACTTGAGGTGTGGGATCTGCTTTGGGTTACCATCATCCTGCAGCCAAGGCTCTCTGAACTCAGACTGGTACAGAAGCAGCATAGAATCTGCACGCCCTTGTTTTTGTTTCTGTATGAAAAAGCCTTAAAATGCTTGAGTGTATCCTTAAAATTTATTTAATACTTTTTTTTTTCCACTGAACTAAACCAAGGAAACAAGTCTGGTCAGTTGTGTTTTTCCTCCTCCTGACCTAGGCCAGCGTGGATACCTGGTTGTGCTGCTGAGATTCCCAGTTTTTCAGGGGAATGCTGACTCTGTATGTTTGTATTCCATCTCCACCCCCAAATAATTGGCTGAAGTCATAAGCATTGGCTTGAGTGCTGAGCGAGAGCATCCCCGAAGCCCATTTTAGGAAGAGGGTTGAACATGGTGTGTCTGTTTGAGCAAGGTGAGGGCAGCTGAAGCCAGAGCAGCTTCTGACTAAGCTACCAATTAAAAACTGGATGTTCTGCTTCCCCCTGGAGAGGTGTGGAGGCTACTGGAAGTGTTCTTCCTCTTAAAATATCTCTGGGATTTGTTTTCTTTGGATAGGTGACAGAGCACGGTGCTTACCTACCTGTTTGTTTTTTTTTTTTTTTTTGTACCCAGATGAACATTGTTTGCACATCTGTGTATAATGGGAGAGTTGAGTGTTGTGGTTTTGCATTGTGCTTTTGTGGGTTCTCTCTGTTTCGGAGACTTCCTCAGGAGGGAGTGAAGGAAGGCTGCTTCAGTCTTTGGCATGCAGCTTCGGGTCTTATTAACTAGGTACCTGATCCTGGCAGAGCTTGTTTTTCCTCAGCTCAGAGATGAGTGACGTGAGCTCTATTGGACAGGCTATTGGCATGTGCATGCCCTGTGCATGTTTTGGGGTCCCCCTCTTCCCCACCCCAACTGAATTAAACTGGGATTTTAGGCTTGTAACTAGGCTAGAGCCTCAACTGAGTACAATTAATAAGATATGTGCCTGCCAGTCAGGGGTGTAGTAAACACAGGCTGGCAGCTGGTGCCTCAGCACCCTCCCTCACTCCTTCTTAGCCCTTCTGTATTTGTGCCAGTGGGATGCAGCACCAAGCACGATCTCCCCGTGTCCCAGAGGAGAGGCTGGCCCTGCTGTCCTGAGCATGAGTGGGTTTCCACACAGGCTGCCGAGCGAGTCACGAGGCTGTTCGAGTGGCGCGCTTGTGTTCCGGAGAGGCTAGTGCAGGTGAGCTGTGCTGGAAGCAGCTGAGTGCCAGGGCTTGGATGTGTTAGATGTGCTGAAATAGCTCTGCCAGAATAGACAGTTGGCCTGCTGGGTTTCAGCAGCGGTACTTGGCAGTGAGGTAAGTACAACGTACGTGCCTGTGTGTGAGTAGTGGCTACACCCTTATTTCTTCTGTAGAGGAGCAGGGAGACTCCCAGCTTATCTGCATTTTGAGGGCCAGTAGATTTGGGGTGATTCTCCTAGAGAGCATTGCCCCTTGTTAGTGTTTGTGCAAACTGCTCCTTCTGCTTTTGCTAATGGAAAAATGTGGCTGTTCATCTTAACAGGTGAGGAGTTACTGTATTCTCCCATGTTCATCCATCTTTTTCTCTCTTTCCTTAGGTCTGTCTGGAGCCAAATTTGTCTATGTGTGTGTCACTTTGTCCCTTTTAATACACTGCCCTGACTAGCTGCGAAGGGAGTATGCATCTGGAGATCAAAGTTGCTCTTAACTTCATCATCTCATACCTGTACAACAAGCTTCCTCGGAGGCGGGCAGACCTGTTTGGTGAGGAGCTAGAGCGCCTGCTGAAGAAGAAATATGAGGGTCACTGGTACCCGGAGAAGCCTCTGAAGGGATCTGGTTATCGCTGTGTTCATATAGGGGAGACGGTAGACCCAGTGGTGGAGCTGGCAGCCAAGCGGAGCGGGCTGGCTGTGGAGGATGTGCGTGCCAATGTGCCAGAAGAGCTGAGTGTCTGGATCGATCCTTTTGAGGTTTCTTACCAGATTGGCGAGAAAGGCTCCATTAAGGTCCTCTACCTGGATGACAGTGAGGGCTGCAGTGTTGCAGAGCTGGACAAAGAAATCAAGAGCAGCTTCAACCCCGATGCCCAGGTATTTGTCCCCATTGGCAGCCAGGACAACTCGCTGTCCAACTCTCCGTCCCCCTCCTTTGGCCAGTCGCCTAGTCCCACCTTCATCCCTCGCTCTGCACAGCCCATCACTTTCACCACTGCCACCTTTGCTGCCACAAAGTTCGGCTCTACCAAGATGAAGAAGGGTGGAGGAGCTGGAGGAGGGGGTGGAGGAGCAGGTGCTGGGCAGCAACCAAGGATGGTCAGGTCCCCCACCACCAACCTGCTGAAGCACAAAGGCCTCTCCCTGTCTATGCACTCTCTAAACTTCATCGGGAGCACTGGGAGCCAAGCCCCGCAGTCGCAGCTCTCCCCCAACGCCAAGGAATTCGTTTACAGCGGCGGGTCGCCGGGAGCCAGCAGTCTCTTCTTCGATGGCTTTGCTGGTGAGAGCCAGGCCAGCAGCATCCCTCCAACATCGCAGTTCAGCACTGGAACGGGTGGTACCTTTGACATGGCTCAGGTCTTCAGTGGCAGCACCAACAGCCTCTTCTTGGAGAAGTCTCCCTTTGTGGAAGGACTCAGCTACAACCTGAATGCCATGCAGTATCCCAGCCAGTCGTTCCAGCCTGTTGTCCTGGCCAACTGAACACAAGGAAGAAGAGTATTTTGGGGTGGGGAGGGAGGGGGGAGAAACAAGAACAAAAACAGAGGGAGAGAAAAGAAAAATAGAAATATACAGCAAAATATTCAGATCTTATAAATATAGCTTCTTGGGAAAAGAGAGAGCCCAGTGTTGTTGCGCTGTGCTGGCAATGCTCCTGAAGCACTGACTTGTTTTTTAACTCAGTCCCTGTGCTTTTTTCCTACTCACTTTTTTACTCCTTAAATTAGTCTTGGGATTTATTCAGTGTTTCCCCCACCCCAGCCTAGGACTGGTGCAAACGTAGGTCACGATGTTCCCGAATCCCCGTGCACCTCCCTCCCCAGCACTGGCCACAGGGTCCTTCCACCTGGGTGTAGGGATGTCATCTTCGTACCACCGCACTGGGGGGGCGACAGGGAGAGGATGAGTCGGTGTCGGTGGAGATGCACGCGCTTTTGTCGCACGCTAGCCAGAAGTGGGTAGGTGGGCTTGCTGTTACGGCTCCGCATGTAGATGGAGAGCATCTGCTGCGCCCATGGGTGTAGACAGTTACGCTGCTGTTGCTTCGGGCTTTCCAGCCTGGGCTGGCATCAGCGGTTCTGTCTGTGCCGAGCAGCACTAACTCTTTTCCTTGATGCCTTCCAGCATGTAGCAGGGAGGGCAGAGCGTTACTGTGAAATGGCTTCTTCTGCTCCCTTGGCCATCAGCACTTCCAGCAGTGGCTATGGGAGAGCGGTGCTTTGAGCGGCTTGGTTACCGTCCTCTTCAGTGTGAGCGAGGGACCCTCTCTGTGCTGGTCGGCCTGGTGGCAGCTCTGTGGTGTGCAAACAGCACCAGTCTGTCCTGTGGCCGGGGGAGGGGGGGCTGAGCCAGGTGGCAGCCCCCAACCCTTCTACTTGGACCCTGCCCCAGCTTCCCAGATGTTTTCCCCAGTAGCAGGGGCCAGCATCCACCTGGGGTGGCCTCTCAGGTCTCAGTTCTCATTCCCTGCTGTGAATTCATCCTCTTGGAGAGGGAATTCCTTCCTTTCTCGTTAGCGAGGCAGCACTACTTTTGAGGAAAGGGCTACGTTGTCAAGCTCCTCTCTCGAGGGGTAGTGTAAGGGTTTGTGCTTTCACGTGACTGATCTCCTCCCAACCCTCTGGAGGAGCGGGAGGAGGTGGCTGATCCAGTGTGGAAGGGAGGCACCTACCAGAAACTCATTGTTCCAGCTGGATCACATCAGCCTGGACAGCAGAAGCGCAGAGCTGGGATGGGCGCTCTGAAGGTGAGCGGCTCTCCCAGCGTGTGAATGTACAGTGCTTCCCTGCCATAGTGCCAGGACCTAGGAATGTCCCCATGGGGGATGACCTGCTGCAGTCGGGGTGTAGGGGCTTTTCAGATGGATTGCTTCTCCCTCAGGAACTCCAAAACCCACCTTCACAGAAAGCTGAAGGAGGGCTGCTGCTTGTCCAGGCAGGGTGAAGGCTCTCCAGGTCTCTCCAGGAAGGAGGTCTCCTCGGAGTCTGTTGTGGGTGTGTGGAAGCGTGCAAAGTGGAGAGAGATGTTGATGAGGAAACTCAAATCTTTGAAGTTCTCAGTTTAAAAGAAAAATAAGCTTTTTGCTGCCTCCCAAACTTGAGGTTCAGTTTTCCTTTAATGATGTCTCTGGAGCACCTTCTGAAACCCCCTTCTCCTGCATCTGTCGAACCAACGTGCTTTTTCCAGACATCCCTGTTTCAGGGAAGATGGGCTTGATGAGCTTTTCCTGCTCTCTCCCTCTAGCCAAGATGAAGGCATCCCAGTCTCTTGTAGCTGTGGAGCCAGTGAGGCTTTGCAGAGGTAATGGGTGGTCTGTCCCAGGGAGACCTCCACTGCGCAGAGCTCTCTGAGGAGAGCTTCCAGAGCACCCTTCCCCTCTCTGGGTGATGGGGGAGGAGACACGGTCCTGTCCTTGTGCCCACCGTGGGCTCCACAGCAGGCTGCTGCCATTGAGCTGTGACCAGTGGGTGGGTAAGGAGAGCGGAGCCCAAAACAGGTGCCCCAGCACCTCAAACCTCCAGGTCTCTGGCTTGGGAGGAGTTGCTGAGGAACATCTGAGCTGTTGGGCTTCTCTCCCTGCCCTCTTTTAAATTCTGATGCATCGCTCACAGATGTTGCCACTGCCACCCCGTCCTTGTCCTTGGGAGCGTGCCACTGAGCGCCAGCCTGCTTACTGCACCCAACTGAGGGGTGCTCAGCCCACAACAGCCGGACCCTGTCCGGCTTCCCCCCACCCCCAACACCATTGCCACCTGCAAACCGCTGCCATGGGACTCCCCTCTGGCACAGGGAGGGAGGGGAGCGGTGGGGATGCCCCTCGGCCACCTGCTTATGTGTGTGAAGCTTTGATGCCGCTTTGCCCTGCCACACGTATTATACCTGCTTTAAAAATAGTGGTGCGAGTGGAAGGAGGGACCAGCCTCGTGGCATCGCGGAAGGAAAAAAGCGTGTTCCAGAAGTGTTCCTCCGGCAGCAGGCAGCGACGGAAACTAACGGCCTTCCGGGGTCTTTTCTAGTCTCGGATGTGGGCGTTCGGCTTCAATTTTATTTTTTAAAAACCTGCACTAATTTACCTGGTTTCTTAGGAAGGGAAGAGAGAAATTTTTTTTTAACTTTTATTTTTTATGGGTTTGTGTTCTTTTTGTTGATGTCTGTTTGTATTGAATAATTTGCTACATTTGTAAGATGTAAGAGGTATATATAATATATGTATATTTCTAACGTAAAAAAACTGTAATTTTTTTCTTTTCAAGATTTTTTCTTAAAAAGAGGAGAGAAAAAATATTTTTTCAGGAAAAAAACTTTAAAAAAAAAAGGGGTGAAGATTCCTTTTTTGTTTGTTTTTATTTTCCCCACTCAGCCCCCGCCTTTCCCTCCCGCGCGTCTCCAAGGAGTAAATTGACAGTTGCCTTGTGGGAGAGGAGCAGTGAAGGAGGACAGAAGTCTGTATGTCGCCGGGTGGAGGTTTTCCATGTGTGCTCTGCTCGGGTTCCTTTCTGAGGAGGGGGCTGCCGAGAGGTGGAGCTTGGGGGCTGCTGTCTTTATAATTTTTGTTTCCTTTTTTCTTTTTTTTTTTTCTTTAGCGAAGGAGGAATACAATCAGAGTTTTGTATTCAGAATGTTGTGCAATATTTTGGAACGGGACATTGGCGTGTCTAGAGATTTAGTTAAAAACAAAAAAAAAAAGAAAAAAAAGATTGATCAAATCTGTACAGTTTCTATTGTTCCAGATTTTTTTAAGTTTGTATTAAAAGCATGATATAATAACTGATTGTCCTGTTGTGTGTGTGTATGTGTGTGCTTGGGCAGAACCTCTCTGTTGTGCCATGTTCTGGGGAGTGGTGCTCACCCCCGCACGGGTGGTGTGGCTGCCTGTCCTGCCCACCCTTGAGTTGCAGTGTTTTGAGGCAGAGGTTTGACTGTTCAGAACAGCCTGGTGCCACCCAGCTTTGTGTGATGCAGGGCAGCTGTCTCACTGACCTCTGCGCTGCCAGGAACAGCAGTGGCCTAGGAAAAAGCAGTGGTGTGCCTGGCCTTGCCTTCCCGGGTCCTGCTGTGATTCTGCTCCCTGCGGAGGAAGAGGGGGAGTGGGCTCTCACCACCCCCAGATGAGAGGAGAGACCTGCAGGCTTTGGCTGCAGTTAGCAGAGTCCCTGAAATGCCTTTGCCAGGGCCCTGGCTGGTGGTGCCAGCGCGTGGAGTGGAGGTGGCCAGCCCAGGCCATGCTTTGTGCAACAGGACTCCTGATTGTGGAGGGATTTCTCTCTCCTCCGTGCAAAGGGGTTTGGGTTTCTTCTGGGGTACCTGCTATACAAAGGAGGCCTCAAGTGGTAGGTGGAGGCCATGCCCTCCATCCTGTGATTGTTCACCCAAGGTGACTTCTTGAGGCTGGAAACCAGAGCAAGCAGTGATGATAACGGTCTGATTTTGCTTCTCCAACTTCTTGTTTGACTTCAATCAGAATTTGTTGGAGGGACCTGTTCTTTTTTACCAAAATGGGATGAGATGGCCCCTCTGCGCTGAGGAAGATGCTGAGATGCCTGTCCCAGCACACATGCACTGGACAAGGCTGTGTGACCCAGCTTCCCCAGCCCCATCAGCTCCATGGTGGCAAACAGCTCCCCACATAGCCTCCTCAGAAAGCTGTTGAAGGGAGCTGCTGTGAATGTACTTGAGGAAACCAAACATGGAGCTGGTACTGGCTGCTGGCTCCCAGGAGCATCCTTACCTTCAGCCCCTCTAGCCTGAATTTTTTCTTGGAAGAACTCGTGTTGCTTTGCCCTTGGCTTTTGGGAGCCAGGCTGCTGCTTGTGCCTGCTGCACGACACATGACTGTCACACTCTGCTAAGCAACAAAACTATTTTCTCCCCTTTGTGTCTCAAACCCCTTGTAATCACTTATCTGAAGCACGCACAAGTGCTTGCCCTTAGACACGTTTCTGGAAATGGAAAACCGAGGGCGAGTCGGTGCCTTCCTGATCCCCTGCATTTGCAGGGCTGTGACGTGGGGAGGCACGAAGCCTTTCCCTTTTTGGGCACAGGTATGGTGAGTGCCAGGGCCTGGAGTTAGTTTACACCTGATAGTTGTGCAGCCTGGGTCGGGAGCAGGGAAGAGGATTAGTAGAGCTGTGTTCCTCAGTCTCCGGGAGCCTGAAGGTTTTGGGGAGGTGAAACACCCCCACACCAGAAGCAGCGTGTGGGGAAGGGGCTCTGCCCTCCCTCAGCTTTCAGAGAGGAAAGGGGGTGCCAGAGACCTGTGCTCGGGTGCTGTGGGGTGGTGCCTGGGCGTGGGAATGTTTGCCAGGTGTTTGGGCAGTGACCAAGTCGGTCCCCAAGTAGGTGCTTCAGCAAAGCACGGCAACAAGATGGGACCTGTCTCCCGAAACCTCCACAGCGAGGGGCGTGGGGGTAGTGTTTAGACAGTCATCACAGGGGACTCCGTTATTAAGAAGGAAACTTGGAACTTGCGTCAACGAGCGGGTGGGCTCCCACCTGAAAGGAGAAGACAGCTTGGGTAGGAAATGCTGCGCTTCAGCCTCGGGCTTTTCAGCCTGTGACAGCTGCCATTCCTGATGCGAATGGAGCTTTTCTGGGATTGAGAGAGGACTGGTGCCTGGAGGAAAGCCTTATGCAGACTTGAAAGGCTGTCTGAAGAGCAGCCGTGCCCTGGGCTTCGCTTTGACCACAGGCCCAGTGAAACAGCCCATTTGGTCCATCAGATTGTATCCCACTGCCCCAGAGCCTCCCAGAGATTCAGGGTACTGGGCTTGAATAACATATTGTGCGGGCACTGCCAACAGCGGGTGCCTCCCTGTGTGCCAGTTCTTGCTAGCGTGCCAGGGCCAGGAGGTGGAAAAACACCGGTGCGGGAGGGGAGGCTGGGACCCGCTGAATCCTTGGCGTCCCCAAGGAGTGCTCCTGCCAATGCCACCTGCTCACGGCTCACATGCCTGCGGCCCTGGGTATGGCAGGTGTGAGGCTGACGTCGCGGAGGGACGGTCAGGTCTCCCCTCCCCACATAGGTCCTGTGCTGCAGCGTAGGCACTGGTCAGTCAGCTGTGGCCGAGGTTAGCTGCCCCCCAAGCCTTGTGTGTTTTCCTTTGGTTTCTGTGGCCGAGCCCCAGTCCAAACACGGCCAGGAACACGCTCGTCCTGGCCTTTGCAGAGCTGTCCTTCCACTGCCCTACCCCCCCCCATTGCTGCCTGTGTCATCACCCCGAGAAATCTGGTCTGCTTTTTATAAAGCTGCTGAGGAGCAAAACTCTCACCCCCCAGCCCCAAGACACCCTGATGAAGGATAAGCCCGGCCGGTGCACGTGGTGCTTCTGAGTTGTACCAGTCAGTGATGGGCCAATTTGCGCATGGCCATTGCCAGAGGCCAAAGGGACTCCAGCGGGGAACATGCTTGTGATGAGGAGGCACAATGGATCTTTTTTCCCACCCAGGAACCCCTCATGGGCACAACAGCGGGTCAGGGAAAGGAGGTCTATTTGAAGAAAGTTCAGGGACCAATCTTGCCCCTTGTCCTTTAGGGAGGGCAAGGAAAGGTGCCGGCAGAGACTTTGAGGAACTCGCTCCCTTTTCACTGTCAAACTTGTTCCCTCTTCACGTGTTTATCTGTAGCTGCTGAGACCTAATTGGGGGTTTTATGGCTTATTTTTGTTGGCCTGGCTCCTGCCGCGCTGCTGGTGCAGCCCAACTGCTGAAGGAAGCAGATCCCCAGGAGGGAGAGTGTCCCTCCCACTCGGCAGGGTGTTTCCACCAAGGACAAAGTTTTCCTTGGAGTGAATCAGCCAGAAACTGCTTGCAGAAGGTGCAGCTGGGACTTTCATCTGAAAATAATAATAAAAACAAGCCAGTCCCTAATGACCCACACAGTGCAGGGTGAAGGGTGATGTTGCTACAGCCTCGCTTTGCCCATGGAGCTCAGCACATCCACGCAGAGACCAAGTCCAGCTTTGCTCAGCAACAGCAACAGATGAGCCAGCAGTGTGCCCAGGTAGCCAAGAAGGCCCACAGCATCCTGGCCTGTATCAGGAGTAGCGTGGCCAGCAGGAGCAGGGAAGGGATTGTCCCATTGTACTCAGCTCTGGTGAGGCTGCACCTCGAGTGCTGTGAGCAGTTCTGGGCCTCTCACTACAAGAAGGACGTTGAGATGCTGGAGCGTGTCCAGAGAAGGGCGATGAAGCTGGGGAAGGGTCTGGAGCCCAAGTCCTGTGAGGAGCGGCTGAGGGAGCTGGGGGTGTTTAGTCTGGAGAAGAGGAGGCTGAGGGAAGACCTTGTCACTCTCTACAAATACCTGCAAGGAGGGTGTAGAGAGGTGGGGGTTGGTCTCTTCTCTTGGGTAACAAGCGATAGGACAAGAGGAAATGGTACAAACTGCACCAGGGGAGATTTAGGTTGGACATCAGGAAGAATTTCTTTCCTAACAGAGTTGTCAAACATTGGAAGGGGCTGCCCAGGTAAGTGGTGGAGTCACCATCCCTGGAGGGATTTAAAAGGTGAATGGATGATGTGCTGAAGGACATGATCTAGAGCTGGACTAGGCAGGGCCAGGCTGTGGTTGCACTCGAGGATCTTAAAGGTCTCTTCCAACCCAAGTGATTTGGTGATTCTATCATTCTAGATGCTTTCACATTCCCTGATCTTCCTGTGGTCAGATTCAGTGTCAACACACGCTGCTCCAGGCTCCCACAGAGGCCTGAGGGACACTGCAGCAGGCACTGGGCACTTCTAAATGTACCAAGGTCACCGTCTGTCCCTGCCTCTCTGCCCAGCATCGTAGTGTGGTGCCAAGCAGCAGCTGTGGGGAATGTGCTGGTGTCACCCACAGAGCCTGCTGCCCACTGAAGCCACAGCACTCGCACAATGCATGAGGCGAGTGGGGGCCTATGGGGACACAGGAAAGCTGGGGGTAAACCTGAAGATACCTCATCTGCTGCTGTGGGGTTTGCATCCTTGGGAGGGGACAGACTGGCAGCATGTTGGAGAATACAGGGGAAAGGACCAGCAGAGATGTCTGGAAGACCACAAACACAAGCCAGGAGAGGTCTGAGAGGAATGGAGGGAAGGAGATCACCCAGGGGACATCTGAGGTGTTTACACACAGGTGTCAATATATCAGGGAGGCTGAAGCTCCTCGCTTGCCCTGGCCACCCAGTGAAAGGGTGCGTGTTCCTGGTGACCCAGCATGGCTGGCAGCTGGTAGGCCTCCTTCCTGCCCAGCACAGCCCAGTGTCACCTCCCCAGCCCCAACTGGCCCTCAGCTTGTCACCTGCTCATGCATGATCATGCTTCGACTCTTCCCTCCGTGCTGGTCCTAAAACAGTGGTTCCCCTCCTGAGACACCACCCAGCTCTCGTAGGACACCCCTGAGTCACTGCACTGTCATCGCTTCCAGTACAGATGTGGAGATGCTGAGGCTCATGGAGTGGCCACAGTTTCATTGCGCTCACAGGGAGCATGAGCCCTTTGTCTGGCACCCATTGGTCTCTCCTGTGGCCTCACACTGATCCCACCAGCACTGGGAGCTGCTCCGAATGGGAAAGATGATGCAGAGGGACAGGGTGCAGACATGCTCGGGGAGGACAGCTTATCCCTCGCAGCCACACCATGACCAGCCATCCACCAAGGAAAGGAAAGGTCTTGGCAAACTCAAGTGAAAATAGGACCTGACAACAGAAGTGCAGAAGGGTGCAGGTGTGCCGCGATGCTCCGAGGCAGAGCCGAAGGTGCCCTCACTGCTGCTGAGGAGAGCAGTCTCGCTGCGTAAGCAGTCACTGTTGGACAGGGCGTTGAATGCTATAACCTACAGCCCCAGTGCTAATGAGTCAGCACAGGGCACCACAAATTGCTGATTTTTGGAAACATAAGCACGGACATGTTCCTATATTCCAGATTATAAATCAGAGCATGGTGTATAAAGCTATGCAAAAGAGACCTCTCTTGGTCCTTCCAACTGGAACCTTTGCCATGGAGACTAACTGGTTGGTACAAAGCCAGCCAACAAAGATTATTTTCATTCTGGTAAGACTTTATTTGTCTTGAAGTCATTCTTTTCTCCAGGAGCACGGTGCTCTGAAATAGATTCTTCTCCTCCATGGAGATACTTGTTCTGGGGATTTTTCTTGATTAACCAGTGCACATAAATAGAAACCTCCCTAAAGCAAATGATTACAGGTGTGATAGCAGGGACTGCGATACCCCCACAGCAAGCAGAGAACAATACAACACCTGACCAACATGCAGTCCATCAGAGTCATGCTAGACCTATATTTATTGCAGTCAAAAGCCACTGACCACATCTCTCTGTCATACAGCTATTTGGCACACAGACAATGTCACAGCTGAAGAGATTTTCATACTTCATATTTTAAGAAAAAACTCCAGGTTTCCTGACGTGCACCTTATAATCCTAAATCATGGGGTATCTGAGACTGAAGCGCTGACTCCTCTGAGCTCACGTGCTATGAGCTGCTGTGGGTCTTTAGCAGCACCGGGCTGATCTCTGCCTACGTCACTGAGCTTCCCTGGAAAGCGGGATGAACTGGTCAAACGAGGTCATCCGAGGACCTCAACAGAAATCTGCAAAGCATGGCTCCCAAAGTGGAGGTCTGTGTCAGGAACTGTGTGCTGACCCTTCCCTTGCCTGGTCAGTATTGCTTCATAGTCCAGAACCAGTTGGGGCTGGACATCTTCCTTTAATATACCCAGAACATCCTGCAACGTTGCACAAGTGTCCTCCCCGGAGCTGCTCTGCCCAGGTAGGGCTGCAGGAGCTGGTGGGAGCTGCCCGTGACCGTGAGGAAACCACAAAAGTGAGATTCGCAGCACCCAGCTGGAGAGGCCCCTGTCACCTTAGTAGTGGGTGCAGCAAAGCCTCCTGTGAATGGCTGAAGGTGCCTTTTGGCGTCCTCAGACTGGGGGGGTAAAGAGGGGAGTCGCTGTGTCTGCCTGGTTGAGAACCACCGCTGGTTTCATCCAGTGTGACCTTGACAGACTTGGGTACGGGGAGCTGGCTGTGGTATCAGAATAAAAAAAGACCCCAAACACCTCCCCAGGTACCTTCCTGTGACACAACTCTGTTGAGGGAGGTACGATTAGCATGGGGATCTCCATTTACTTCACCGCCTTTCATTTTGCACCCTCTCCCTGCAAGTTCTGCAGACAGAAGAGGTCTCTGTCTGCCAGCCGAATGCGCTGAGCGCTCCTGTCCTCCCATGCCTGCCCTCTTCTTCACCTGACAATATCAGTGGGGGAATTATTAGTAACTGTGGCTCCTGGAGGGAGCCATGTTTCCTCCTGGAGTTAATTGTCACTTGGAAGGAACTTACTCAGCTTGTGGTGGTGGTAGCTGGCTTTCCAGGCTCTGCCCCAGCAAAGCGGGTCGCAGGGCCATGGCTCTCCAGCTTGCAGCCATTCAAAAGCCTCCTGCCCAGGGGCACAGCCGGCTGCTCACCTGCCTGGAGCTTGCCCTGCCTGGAGCTTGCCATGCCTAAGCGTCTGCTTGTGCTGGGTGCGTGCTGGCCTCTTCACACACCAGGTAGAGCAGGTTGGACCTCAGGGAGTTAAACACACTGACCCGCAGCTGAGTTTGCTCTCCCTTGAAGCAGACTAGAATGGAAGGTGAATAGATGCAAAGGCATGCTTCTAGAACCTGCTTCCAGAGGCTGTAGGAAGACCCCAAGAGCATGGAAGGGTTTTCCAGCTCTCTGGCTATGACACCAGCTATTGTCCCCCATGGGTGCTGGTATTCCCCATGTGGGAGCTCATTCACCCAGGAAACTTGGGAAGCATCCTTCTCCAGAGCCTCAGCCTTTTCCTCTCCCTTGACTCTCTATCTCCCTTGCTCTGATGTATTATTGTACCTAAATACTGTGGCCTGATACTGGAAGCAACCAATAGCCAGAAGCTGGGCGCCACCTGTGAGCAGCTACATACCCTCACAGTACCTTTGAGCAGCACCATAGTACCTTTGCCTCCTGTTAGAGCCACCCCACCTGCACCAGACTTCCCTGATAGACTGGATTCCTTTCCCCCTCCGCCCACAGCCCCTCCTGGTCTTTTCCTCTTCCCACCCCACGACCCCCCCCACACACACACCCCTTCCTGGCTGGCAGTGGCTGCCCTCCCTGCAGCAAAACAGCGTTTACAAAAGTATCTGTATGGCACGTAGCTGCAGGAACTTGTCACTGCATCATAGCACGGGGGCATCAGGCAGTGAGAGCGTTGGCTGCACACTGGTGAGTCTTGGAGCAGCTGGGCTGGCTAGCAGAGGCATCCCAGCTCTGTCGGCACTGCTGCAATAGCCTGATCTGCTCAGGTGTTGCCACAGTGTTTGGCTGTAGCCCAAGAGCTAATGACAGAGCAGGTGGCAGATGCAAGGCTTGCGGGAACGTGGCTGGAGATGAGGGGAGCTCTTTCTGAGAAGCTTGGTGAGACCAGTCTCTGCTGACCAGCTGGGCAAGATGGGTTTTACAAGGTGGATTCTTGCTTTGTGGAAGTCTCCAAAATATCCTTCAGTCTTTGAAGGACATTGCAGCTGCATTTGGCTCTGCTGCCTCTCCTAGGATGTCCAAAACTATCCCAGGATTGTTGGGGTGACCATACCCGTGACCACTGGTTTGCAGCAAGAGGAAAACTCATTAAACCCAAAGGTGTTTAATCAGTGGCAACAGGGCATTGACACACCATGCATGTTGATGCAATATGATGATAGAGGGGCATAAATGTCATTGTCTGATGAAAGACAGCTTTGTATTACCAAATTCCCACACTGTGTGTCTACCACAAATGGCCTGGGGCACTTGGGAACTACTGACCCCAGAGCAAAGGGAAGCTGGGAAGGAGACAAGAGGCTGAGGAGCGGCAGTAGAAACTCCGTAGAAGTGTACAGGCAGTGCAGCAAAGAACGTGCAACTCAACACGCAGCAAAAGCTTGGGGAGGTTTTTTGAAACAGCTTGAAGAACAGGTTAAAAAGAGGCTTAGAGCTATGACTAAAGAAGCTGCTGTTTGACTCTTGCCGTGCTTACAGAAGCAGGCGCTTGTATATTCTTTGTAGGCAAACAGGATTCTGTCAAACTACCTAATGCCATCATTCAGTTCGCTTACTAATGGAAACACCAAGTACTGGCTAAAGCCAAAGGACAGGTGGGTTTTTGTGATCGCCACCCTGTGTTATCTGCGAGCACAAAATGTTCCTGCAGTATAAAGCAGGAGTATAGTTGCAGCTCTGCTTCCTTAACGCATGCATACATGGACCTGCTGAATCTTCTCTGTCCCAAGCTCTTGCCATTGCCGCCCTTCCTCGGGGTCTGCTTCTGTTGCGCTCCATATCAGAGCTGACTTCGGTGGGAGCACCCGGGCACTTGGCCCACAAGTGGGCTGCAAGGAAAAGGGGCCAAAAGTTCTCTCTTGTCTGCTATGTTGATGCATTTTTCTTTACACAATGCCTCCAGAAGCATTTTCAAGACCACTCATTGCTGCTGAAATACAGCCCCATCTTGAAAAGAGCAATGTGGAAGTGGGCGTGGGGCAGCCATTTTGTACTAATAACAATAATTTTGTACTAATACCGTGCCATGGTAGGGAAGACAGAAATGACTAATTAAAATGTTGGGGAGATAGTCAAGTCATGAGAGTATTACTCAAGTGCAATTTAGCTGGGAAGCTGCAATTCACAGCTCTGCTATTATAAAAATACCACAGGACTTAATTTACCAGACATCATCGTCAAAGTGTCAGGTTATCATCACCCCCGAAAGCAGCTCCAGGCTACCCACCGCCCGGCCCAGGCACCACTTCAGAGCCATCCTGGCCCTGGCTCCCAAGTGGTCAGTGCCATTTCTGGCTACCAAATTTTTTTCTGGCCTAGTACCAGGCAGGACCAAGATGTCTCAGCTTGCAAATGGGATCATAGCTCAGTTCGTCCTTGCTCAAGATGAGGATAAGATGATTAACAATGGGAAGCAGAATCCCAGAGCTCTGCTGCTCCTCACTTAAATACATATATATCATTTTGCAACTGCTGCTCTCTGTCCTGAACCTTCTCCAGATCCTCTAATGAAGACAATGAGGAAGAAACTACTTTATAGTGAAGGGAGAGACCCGAGAGAACAGCTTGGTGCTTGTTAGTTGAGGTTAGGCCAAGCTAAAAGTAGACTCTGTGTAGCACCTGTGTCCTACCACTCCCACGGTATGCAGGGGTCTACAGCAGGCTCATGGACTTCAGGCAGCAGAGGGAAGGCATGAGATCAGCATGAGTCTCTGCAGGCCTGATGTAAATTAACAGCAGTGCTGGAGCATGAAGCACGTGTTTCAGCAGCTACAACCCTTCCCCTGCTGTGCCAGTCCCTGCTTTTACAGCTGTAGCAACAAGTAGCAGAGGTCTATTGTGGTGGAGTTGCGGAGGAGGACGCCTTAGCTGAAAGAGGTTGGGAACTGCAGGTGGTCTTGGAGCCCGCTGCCTTGGGTAGGAATGGTGTTTGTGGCTGTAATATGGTTTGTAGGAGTTGGAGGTTTTACTGACAGCTCTGGTACCGCTTTGGCTTTTGGCCACCACTGACTGGTGAAAGGGGGAGAGAGATGAGGCAGTGGGGAGAGGGGAAAGGACAAGGAAGAGGACAGAGCAAAATAAATAAGATCAAGGTCTAGCCAAGAGAAAAATTAAGTGTTGGAAGCAAAGGAGATGGAAAGAGGGGAAATCAGGGAGCAGCGCAAAAGGAGAGACGAAAAAGAGCCAGCAGGCCTCCAACAGGCCAAAAAAGGGAGGCAGGAAGGAGTTGGGTGTGGAGCAGACAACAGCTCCCATACTTGGCACATTTCTCTACTGCTGTCGCTGTCTTGGAAAAGATGAGCCTGGCTTTTTCTGGAAATGCTTAATGAGCAATTAGCACAAATACCTTCCCTGATACCCTTTGTGACGCTTTGAAGCTAAATGATGTATGTTACAGGAGAGAAAAGTGATCCTATGTGGGCTCAAGGACATGTTGCATCCTGGCAGCTTGGTGCCTTGCAACCAGTGAGAGCAGCCCTACACTTCCACTGTCCCAGGCCAGGAGACCGCAGGTGCTTCCCCCTCTCTGGGTTAGAGAAAACCCCTCTAGTGAAGAAACACAGCCGAGCTATGGGAGCTGGCTGTCCTGCACATGGTCCTACCACAAAACTCCACTCTGAAAGAACAGCTCCTCGCACCAGTCAGGGCGAGGAGTTGTTCTTTCAGCTCCTCGCCCTGACTGCCAATGAGGATGTCACACTCACCAGTAATGCTTCTTTTTCCATATACTAGAATGCCCAGTCTCGCCTCAGCTTGGCCAGTAGCATCCCTTCAAACCTCCTGCCAGGGCACAAAGGTCTGGCAGATGTTACTGCCTCTCCTCAGCAGGGCAGAATGGGGTGGCTGTGATGAGGCTCAGCCTAAGCACAGTGTGTGCCCAGGACCTCGGTTGGTGCCAGCAGGATGCAGGGGGAGAATGAGCTTCCCTGAGCCTGGACTCATTCACAGGCCTCGCAGCAGGTCCAGCTGAGTGATGCAGAGCCAGGCAGAACATACACTGGGACTTACTCATTGCTCTGGGATGTCAGTCCTAATGGAAAACAGCAGGGAGTAGTTAGAATATGTCATAAATATTTACTAGCTAAGATATCCATTTCTCCAACAGTTGTTAGAACTCCATAGCTGCCTGAACTTTCAGGGTGGGACTTCAGCTCCTGCTCCAGCACCAGGAGAACCCAGGCACCATCCCAGAACCATTGCAGTGGCTCCAGGCCATGCCTCCCGTGCAGCAGGTGGCTGCCAGCTGCCAAACCAGCCCCAGGCCTGCTGAGCCCCCAGGCAACAATGCGGTCACCTCCTGTGAAGCACAGTTTGTTTGGGGTTATGGAAATAGCTCGACGTTATTTGAGACTGGGCCGAGCTGTATTCTTCTCCCCACAGAGAGGGAGAGATGCTGGGAAATGCCAAGGCTTCTCTTTGCTCCAGAAGCAGCTGATTTGGTCTCAGACTTTCTGCAGCCAGCCCTCAGCTTGTAAACTGTGGGGTCTGACTGCGCTTTCCTTCTCAGGCGGCACAGCACAGGCACGTGGGTAGTGCTCAGAAGACACACTTTAAATAACCGCACCACAGTGACTCATGCCTTACCCGAGGCAGTCTGGCTGCTGACGTATAAAGCATGAAAGCCGGTGATCTTTGGAAGAAGAGAAGATCCTACAGCGAGCAGACATATGGCTCAGTTCCTGGCCAGAAGGTGGGAGGGGTGAAGTGTTGCTAGATGAGATAGGCTGAGAGGTTCACAGGCACAGAGCTGTGACCTCCCCACCGCTGTCCAGCTCTGTCCTCCTGACTTGTCACTACATGTGCAGCCCCTTGTCTCCGGAATTTTCCTGAGTCAGCATTTTTGGGAGCTGGGGCAGCTTGGGGAGGTAGGGAAAAGGCATGTGGGAACAGTGCCCAAGCCCAAGCATGACTGACACAGGGGGACGTGAAGCACTCTTTTGCCCTTTGCAGCGTTTGGCCTGTAACACCGAGGAGACAGATAAGGACAGGCAGTTCTGACAGCCCCGATGGACCTTCACCTTCCCCTCCGGCACACAAATCATCCTCCATTTCCCCAGCCCCCACTGGTCCCAGCACCATCCTTCTCACTTTGCCTCCCTCTCCCCTCAACCCCGCACTCCTCCACCAGCTCACCTCAGCCCCGAGACCTTCCCACAGCCGTTTGCCCCCCGCAGCAGCTCAGCAGCTCTTGCTTGCTTTCTGCCAGCAGCCCATAGCAGAGGCCGGCCTTGGGGCAGCTCCCCACTCTCCACTGCCTCCCCCCCTAGCTGGGTTGCTCCTGCCAGCTGTGTGAGCTGCTTTCCCCAGCCCAGGGGCTGTTTCCAGGGCCCAGGAACCCAGGAACTGTTCATTGGCTTTGGCAGGGCAGCGTAAATGTCATGTCCCCGCCTGTTCCCAGCCTGAAGCGATGCCCGCGTGTCTCCCATTATGTAAGGCGTAGCGTGTACGGGAGCTGGGAGGCCTCGGGCTCCCTTACGCTCTGTGAATGACAGCTGCAAAGATGAGATGGGGACTATTTTTAAACCTCCCCTCCCTCCTGCTCCAGCTTTTCCCCACAGCCCCAGCCAGGCTGTGTGGATGTCCATACCTGGTCCCGTGGGGCAACTGGTACTACTGGGCTCTGCCAAGCTGGTTCTAAGCAGCACTTTGTACTGTCACAGAGGGACATGACGTGCTTCAGCACAGGGCTGGTGGTGTCGGGCAAACCCTCTCCCAGCCCTCCTCGTTGTCCATCAGCACTCCCTTGACATCCTCTCCTTCACCTCTCATGGCTCTCTTTGCCAGCAGGACCCAGGGTGCCCTTTTCCTCGCCAACCCCCCCCCCAGCCTCTCCCTGTAACTTTAGAAAGGTCATTCCCTCCTCCTCAAGCTGCAGGGTTATCACAATTCCTCGGAAGAGAGCGGAAGGGTTCTTGAGGTGGGGAAAAAACCTCTACCTTTTCATGCAGAAACGTGATAGCCCAGAGCTATTCTGTCCCTCATAGCAAGGACAAGAGATGGCCTGGAGCAGGGAACTGCATAACGTCTCCCACTGAATTCTGCCAGCACAGGGACCATCAGGGGACAGGCAAGGTGGGTGAGGAGCTGGCTAAGAGGAGGTGGTACCAGTCACAGAGAAAGGAGAGTTGTTAAAATCGGCAGTGGTTTGCCCCAGAATGCTGTCAAACAGGCGCCCCTCAAGCCAGAGGTGTGGAAGAAGACAGGCAGTGGACACTGCCTGTGTGCTGCCCCTTTGCTCAATAAAGGCACTCATTTCCAGACTATGCCCAGCTAAGAGTTGTCTGTGGAGGCCAACAAGTATGAGGTGCCACTTCACCTGACGTTGTAGATACTGGTCTAAACATCCCTCTTCAGGAAGGATGGACCTGGCTGTCAGCAGGTACAGAGCAGGTTTGTGAGCAGCCACTGTGAGTGTGCAGCTTGTTTAATCTAAAACAGGAGAGGTCGGTATGGGGTGTGTGTGTAGGATCTGTGTATCGAAAACACATGCTAGGGCAAGAGTCTAATTCGTACTCCTAGAAGATCATCTAGACCACAAATATATTGAGACTTAAAATTAGAAAGAAGTTCCTAGCCAGCCATGGTATAAACTTCTGCGACAGCCTGTCAAGCTGGAAGGTGGGCAGAAGCAGCCTAATTTGGTAAGAGATCCAGCCGGCTGGTAGTCACTGCATGGCAAGAGAGGAGGGAACCCAGAATGAGCCATATGTACATTTGAACTAAAGCTTGCTATTCTGTCCCAAGCTGGTCCCCAGGGAGACTGGTACAGAGCTGAAACCTCAGGGTATTGCATCCTCTTTAGGTTAATCTGAGCCAGATCCTTGAAGAGCCAAGGAAGAGGTCACCTCTTTTCCTTCTGGATTTTTAGGAAACTGTTTCATTTCCTTCATCCCTGTAACCTCCCTGACTAGGGCTAGCCACAGGGTCCGGGTGAGACAGGGAGGAAGCACAGGGCCACTCCTGCTGCTCTTAGTCATGCTTTGGGTGTGTTGGTTTGCCTTGCTCACAGGCTCAAGACAAAGCCAGCTCTAGGGACGGGAAGGCATTTCCCTCCGGCTTGGTGTGCTGGGCTGGCCTGGGGAGCCAGAGCTGTTGTTCATAGTGGGCAGCAGTGCCCTTATGGAACTTCTTGGCTGCATTTTCCCTGTTGCAAGAGCTTGGGGATGCTAGTGACGCCTTTGCTGTCTCCACTTGCTCCGTCTGCTGTGTTTGTATCTTTAGGCTTCTGTAGAGCTTCACCATGGGAAGTGAGGGGGTGCCTTTGTGCTGGGGTGGTCAGGGTATTCCTACGTATCTGGACCTGGGCATTCAACTACAGTGTGTGCAGGTCAGGACAGGAGTCAAAGTCCCAGGCCGATGTTTCCATGTGGCATGAAGCCACGTTACGACATTATCATGACAAGGTCCTCAGGCTTGTGACCAGGGTGCCAGCTATTTTTTTCCTGCTCTGAGTCTTCCTCAGTGCCAGGGACAGCTGGGCAGAGCCCCAGGCCGGGGGACGGTGGAAGGGAGGCAGATTAGGGGTCAGTTGAGGAGGCTGGTGGGAAGAGCTGTCAGAAGGCAGCAGGTCCCTCAGCGGGAGGGTTAAAGCTGCAGTCCCAGTCCAGTCCCAGATCTCAGCGGCTACTCACAGGCCATGCCTGTGTCCCACCCCAACCCCCTGATGCGCCCCGACACCTGCCCCGCCTCTGGCCTCTCAGCCAGCCCCCCGCAGAGGTGACCCGCTTCGCCGTGGGGCTGCAGAGAGCGGGATGGAGCTGTGCCTAGCGCCGGGCCGGAGCGGNGCCATTTAGGGGAGCGGCGGGCAAAGCCGGGCCGAGTGGGCTCCCGCAGCCCCGCTTGGTCGGGCCGTGAGCCCCGGCGCGCTCCTTGAGAGCGCAGTGTAGGCGCTGAGGCAAGGATTAACTGGGAGCGCCACATGCGGGGCACGAACGGTCGGTCACCTTGCCCAGGAGCAGCCCTGGCTGCAGCACGCCGGACCCGGGAGCCTCGGGACGGCTGACCACGGGTGGGCCGTGACTGTTCCGTGGGCCGTACCAAGTGGACGCCCAGGCTGGTCCCCAGCACCCACAGCTTTTCGCTGTGCCTGCGGGAGTTTTGATCCTGCCGGGACTCAAAGGCAGCACAAGCACAGAATAATGCTTCCTTACAAACGCTCAAACTGCCCAGCACCGCCCAGACAAGCATAGGCCCCACATTTGCTCCCCAGCCCTGGTTGTGGGCCCCCCACCCAGGGGCTCTCCCCAGGCCTAGGCTCTGAGGGAGACTGGCTTTGTGAGCGACTACATGGCTGCCTTCCTCCCCAACTCCACCTCAAAGTGTGGCACACCACACTGCAATACTGCTCCTTGGGAGCTGTTTTGGATGAGGCAGCCTAGACCAGTGAGATCTCCTTGTAGTGAAACTACTTGTAGGTCAGGTGTCATCAGCTCTGGGAACACATCTGCTCTCATGGATTCTGATGGGGCTTGTGCTCCACAAGGCTGCAAGCACATGTGACAGCTCCTATTGCTGAGAAGGGATGTGCAGCAGGTCCCCAAACCTTGTGTCCTGCAGCAGGCCTGCTGTATTTGTAGCCTGGTGAAGCCAGTCTTACCATCAGGATGAGAAGGATTTGGAAATACCACTTTTTCCTGAGCTGCAGCAGCATCCCAAGCAGGAACAGGACATTGGACCACTGGTTGCTTGCTGGATTGAGGAGCTAGATGAATCTAGGAGAATGTGACGACACTACTTCTCCTCACACTACGTATTTTACATTTACAAATAGCACATAAAGCCTCAGGAGCAAACAAGCAGCCAGCAGGATAAAACAAATAGCTTGGCTGACTGATGACAAAGACTGAAGCTGGCAGAGGCAGCTGCTGTTTGGCAGCCCCAGGCAACCTTCTCAAGCATGGGTGGGTTGAGAAATCCCATAGCACCCTTGGAGTGCACCCACAGCACAAAGTCTGGAGTGGGGCAATACAGGTGCACAGCCTATTGCTGCCCCACTGCCACCATGGAAGATGCATACAGATCTGGCTAAAAGGCTTGCTGTCTCGGGGCTCAACCAGGGCTGGGGTGTTGAGCCTGCTTTTGCAAGCTGGAAGGAAATTTCAGGTGTTCAAGAGGTAGTTTTGACTATAAACATATGATCAAGCACAAGAGGGAAAAGATACTTGAACTCAACTCTTGCCACATCTGGAATATTGCCAGCCCTTTTCCTTTCTACTCTGCCTAGGTACCTCCCAACCTGGCCTCTTTTGCCTCCTCCCCTTTCCACAGGGGAGGAAGGCTAGTCCCATGTTGCCCTTTTGCAATTACCTTAACCACCAAATTCTGGTTTGACACCCACCCCCACCACAGTCAGTTTGCCTTTAATTTCCTTCCACTGACCTCTCACTCCTCAGAAACGTGCTCAGGTTTCAAGGCAGCACTGATCTGCCTTTCCCACTCCACTCCCAACATCAGAAGCTAAACATCTGGGGCAGGTCAGAAGACAGCCTCTTACTCCAAGCCCTCTATGCAACTGCATCCCTATCCCCTCTGCGTCTGCCTCTTCCAGGGCAGGATGGGGGCTCCAGTGTCATACTGCAGGCAGAGGCTGTGCTGGCTGCTGGCTCCAGTATACACACAAGGTTTCCAATAGTTTTACTTGCGTTTGTGAGCTGGGACCTGAGTGTTTCAGGCCTTCCTTGCCCAGGCACACAGTAGGCTGCCTCCCAGCTCCATCAGCAAAGGTGTCAACCTGCTCTTCAGTCACCTCCATTCCTTCTTGAACAGTTGGACAGGGCTACAGTACCACTGGATGCCTGAAGGGGAATTCAGATACAAGTGGAAGTTGAAACCACTTGTGCAACCTGGTCACCCCACAGACATAGCCTCCCAAAGCCCAACAGCCTCCCCAGCTCTAAGAGAGCTGTATCACTTAAAAGCCATATTAGACACTTGAAATATTTTCTCAATGGCCACGTCTAGTCAAACACCACGACCAACAGCAAGTAAAAACCCAGATGAGCTTGGTGGATGCAGCTCTGGCACATTGCTCAACCAAAGCATTCCAGCTGCCACTGAAGTACACCACAAAACAAATAGGAGCCAGATCTTCTCCCCACTCCTTTGTGAATCTGGTATAGCCAGGAGGAAGAAAAATGAGTACAAATACATTTGAAGTCCTGAGGTCAGCAGATCCCCCCAAAACACAAGAGGAAGGACGTTGAGTAAGAGGTTGCCATTTTTTTCTGTCGCCAACTTTCAGATCACTAATGGCTGCAAATAGGAGACTTCCCTGAAGGGAACTAGTAATACAATGTGCAGAGTTGGCATATTTATAAACTCACCCACTCATGAGAACATACAACCTCCCTGAAAAGAAAGCACTGTAATAAACACCCCTGGAGCTGCCATCACGACAGGCAAAAGATACCAAATAAATATGCTAAACCTGCGTTAACACCAGAAGGATACATCCAACATATCCTTGCTTCCCCTCACAGTATCTACTGCAGTTCCTTGCTTTGGCCATGTTAATTCCTTCACCTTCAGTACATGGTACAGGTCAGCCCCCTCTAAGCAGGACAGGCTTTACATACAAATTTCCTGGGTCACTAATAATGCCATGGCTCTAGAAGGTAGCCAAAGGAAAAAAACCTAATTGGCATAATTTATTTCTTCTGCAAAACCATACAAATGTATTTCCTAACTCTCTGCGGGAGGCAGCAGATAGTCATCTCCATACATACGTTTCAGAATTGGACTTCTGAGTGATCACAAGATGCCAACCCAGCCTTCAGAGCCCTTTGAACACCTGGATTAGATACGTCTTCCTCAGATGTCAAGCAATGGTCATCGAGTGCCGCTGTAGATTAAAGCACTGCAGAACTGGATCACCATCTTCCTCCTGTTTAGAATTTGATTTCCTTCCTACCACCCCTCATCACTAATCATACAAGATACCTTTAACAAAAGCAAAAAGCCAACAAAATACCCCTGGAATATTTCAGCATATCTTCCAGATATGCTGAAATATTCCAGGTAAACTAAAATACCAGCAATCTCATTTTCTTTGAGAACAATCATGGTTTAGGGAAAAAAAACAACCCAAAACCAAACCAAACTACAATAAAAAAGGCATGGAAAAAGTTGTTCTCAGGCTCAACACTTACTTACTCTAGACTATACTTCTTCTCACAGCAGACAGAACACTAAATTCTGATTATTTTGTGGTTGTTGTCAGCCCCAAACTAACAGATAAAGCAAGGTCCTAGTGTCTGTGGTTGACCACTAAGTTCTAAGGATTTCTCCCCTGACCTAAAAGAGCTCAACCTAGAGTCACTACAGGACAAATTCAGAACCCTGCAAAGTTTTTTAAATCAATGAATATGGAAAATAAACGTTAGAAACTGTATACTTTTTACCAGCACACCTAACAATACATGGGATATGCACAAGAACCTAATCCTGAAAGGTGATCAGGTGCTTCAGCCTCTACCAACTTCAATGGAAACCACAGGTGTGATGTCGAGGTGTACAACACATGGTATGCTAGCTAGAGAACAAAACTACTGGATCTCATGAGCATAGTGGAATATACATTTTATTTCTTAAAAAGGAAGGGTACTAACAGAATTTAATACAGTCAAAATTTTACATTTTAAACAAAAGCTTTACTTTTTCTTAAAAACCAGTTACGAGCAGAGAGGTGAGAGGATTTAAACTACTCACAAAATCCAAGCTGAAGACTTTGAGAATTCAAATCTGTGGTTTATACATTTTAAAAAGTGTAATAAATGGAAATATAAAATAATACCAACTCTGCAACAGTGAAATGCCCTTTCCTCATTAGATTGCTTTTTAAGCACCTTTATTTTCACCCATCAGCTGCCAAGAGTGTGTAGGTTTATGTACAAAATAAGCAGTTTGGGGAAGAGATTCATATATAAATTAAAAACCATTTATGGCAATACAGTTTTACCCAGCTGCTTCACAATCTTTATCATGTCTTTCATTTCTGTAGAGTCTTTCAGTCAGGATGATCTCAAATGCACTTGATGGACTGCTTCAAAAAGCAGCTACATTTACAGGAATTATATAGACATCCTCAAGAAGCAGACATCCAAGAGATTAAACAACCTAATACACAGTAGAACTAAGATCAGATTTTTATGTTATATAAATACTATGCAGACTTATCCTTCCCACTGAACAAATGGGACAGATCAGTGTCACATCTGAAGCCAAAAAAATATCCAAGAATTTCAGGCCGAATATAGAAGATAGGAGTTCCCTTCAGCTATTTAGTTAAAAACCGTGTATCTCTGAAACTGCTTTACAGGAACAAAGTTTTCTGAATAACTTGTGCATATGCTTAGCTGTTTCACAGCTATTTTACAGCCTAGAGACACTGAGAGGGGAGGAAGGAAAAAAAAAAAAAAAAGACATGGCACTATCTCTGACTACCACAGAAGATGTTGTGGCTTTGTCATTTACGAAACTCTGCGGTACTGCCAGAGAGGAAACTGAACCAGTACAGCATTAAAGAGAAAGATGTTACATTATGGTTGGAGAAAGTGTCATCACAGGCCAATTGCTTTAGGTGAAGGCTGATGGATCAATCTTGCCTCCTCCTCAACACCCAGGAGTTCTCATTTCCTAGCAGATTGCTCATGATTCTCACCCTACTGGTTTGGGTTTTTTTTGTTTGTTTTTTTTTTCTCTTTTAATAAGATAGAAAAGGTCATCAAAGCTGATGGAAGTTCCAGCTGTGCAGCATCCAGTGAACATGTACTCAGCAACACCTCAAGTCATTAATCACCTTCTCTCTCTCCACACCGCAACAGGATATCTGTATCACCTACATACATCAAAGACTAATAAAGATGTAGACTATCTAGGTTACAAATGAGCTTCAGCAAGTCACTCACCGTTTCACTGCAACTTTCTGCAGCCTGGCTAAAGGGTGGAGACAGATCTGTTTGAGCCAAAAGAGAGAAGAGTTTAAAGAGCAAATCTCAAAACCCCTTTTGGTTTCCCTCAATCACTAAGCTTTAGGAATAACTTAATATTGCCACTTTCCAAATGCTACTCACAATTCTCAAGCCACAAATCAACAGTCCAGCAAATGGGATGGGATGAGTACAGTTATGAATGTCATCAATGACTACTCTTAAATAAAGACTGGAAGAGAATCAATTCCCGCAAACTCTCAGTTTCTCTGCTTAAATAGAGCATTGTTAGTTTTAAAAGTTTTCCTTGATAGATAGCATCACAACTAGACTAGAATTCCACAACATCAATCTTTGTTTTGATTTCTGTAGTTCTCTAGGAAATAACCCCAAATCAAGCTACATGAAGCATTAACAATATTCAGATATTACAATGGAAGCACTTATTTATTACTTCATAGAACAGATTAGTTTTAAAAGTGTATTTACATGTTCTAAGTTATACAAAATACAGTATTCCAATAAGTCATGTTAATCACCATATTTCAGACAACTTCACATAAAAGTGCAGAGGATGCATTCATCCATGATCCTGGCCAGTAGCAAGCAGTCACCCAAAGCGTGACAGATGATGCTTGCTATCACGCCCCCTCAGGAAAACAAATCCCACCATACCTTCTCACTGAGACACAGCTGCAGATCTAAGAGAACATTCAGGCAGGTACACGAGCAAAGTTTGTTGAGACCCACAGACCAAAATCACATGCCTTAATTTACTAGACGTATGCAAAGTACATATATATTTTTTATTTTTTACAGATGTTGTACAGCAAAGGGCTTCTGCTCATGCCTTAGTTGGGAAAAAAATTAAGTAACAAGAGTTCTGGCTATGTAACAGGCACCCAAATTACACTTAATATCAACAGCCTCGTAACTACAACTGATCGCGTGGTAAGGACACAATTCTGCAGCTGACTGCCTGGGCAGAGCTTCACATTCCAGAACAGATCCTGTGAAGTCCACGTGGTTCTCTACAGGTAGAGAGCTCATCCCATGCAGAAATGACAACAGAATTGAGGACTTACAATATTGGGGCCTCAGATAATAATTTCCTCATGACACAACACTATCATTCACATCAGCAGGTCAAATCCCAGTGCAACAGCACACTTAGTTAAAGAAATGGCTATATTTTTCATGCCTTTCTGCAGTAACTCTCCTCCCTACCTCTATATTCCTTTCATTTCTTCTGGCCTATGGAATGAGATCGGAAAAATACATTCCCACAACATCAGCAAGTGCGTATCTCCTATATGATGCTAAACCAAAGGGGGGTCCAAATTAGCATAAAATTGTAACCAGAGGGGCTTCAGTTTTCAGCAATCTTACTCAGGTCAGACTCATGCACCACTCTTTCTGCTTTGATTCTTTACTCTCCTTGCCAAGTATCTGAATCTCTATTTGTGTATCTTCCTTAAAGAATCCTTTTTCACCCATGGCTGCTTCAGGAAGTTGGCATTCCAGAAGTGATTCACTAGGGGATAGCATGCTCTCAAACTAACAAATTACACTATGGGACAAACCTGCATTGTTGTGAATTAAAATCATTGCCATTTCTCCATTATCAGTATGTTAGCACCTCCACAGCAGTTTAGTTATGCCTGTTTTTTTCTACCGTGAGATTATCTTCATCTTGTTACAGTGGCAGATACACAGATCACAGCAATTATCTGAGCATTTAGAAAGCCACCTTCCTGCACTGCTGCAAAGGCAAAACACCAGCATTAACAAATGACTTTGCTGTTTATGTGGGTTTAGATGTAAGATACCAAAAATAAGAGAACTATGCATTAAGACAAATTTGCATTTCTCATCTTGTGCTTTGCAGCTAAAACTGTAAGGGTGAGCAAAAGCCTATCTGGGTTTTTACAAAGGTCCAAGATACCTCCACTCTCACTAAAACTGGAGGCATCTGATCACAAGAACAGAGGCCCACTATGCTGAGGAGCCTTACAAGGCTGAAGCAGCAATATTCTCCTCTGTGCAAGTCCATTATTTCTGCTGTCTACTAAAAAATACTTTTTCACGCCAAGTGGTTTTATTAGAGTATTCCCAAAGCTGCTGGCCTTCCACTGCACCTCCCAACACAAAATGAATTTGGTGCAATTAGTAGCAGTCCTGCAGATAATGCTGAAAGTGATTTCTACAACTAGAACACCTTGGGCTTTTAAACAGCACAGCAGGAAAAAGAAGTGTCAGAAAAGACATAAAATGTTACTAGAAGAACTGCAAAAAAAATTTAACTTTTTTTCCTTAAAAAAAAACCCCAAACTCATAACACATTTCTTCTCCCAGCACAAGTTCATAACACACCACGTTTTCACCCTGTCCATGCAGGTTGAAAAAATTTAAAAAACAAAAGAAAAAGCTGAATTCAGATGGTCTGAATATCAAAACTATCACTAACTGTGATTATGAACAAGTGGTAGGACCAGTTTACCAACATTACACCTGCAATCTCAGATACATCTTCCCGATCCCAGCATAGAATGTTTCAGAGTAAAGCAAAGACACCCGTGACTCCAGTGCTTGCTAAAACTTTACCATAATCATGCAAGAGCAAAGACTTATCCTGTGGGAATCAATGAGATCTTTGTTACTGGCTTCAGTGGGAGCTGATCTTGGCAACAGGTGAAAGATTAAGCTTCTAGGGAATTTTTTAAATACAAATCTGCATTATTATGAGACAGAACTACGTGTAGATTAGAAGACCATGTACAAATGCAATATTGCATTCAGTGTTGTGCATCATTTATTCATAGTCTGTTTCTTCTGTAGAATAAGACCATACTCATTGTCCACAAATCTCATCAACAGTTTATATATTTTCAAAGTTAGTACTATGAAATGGACACCTGGTGCCAATCCACTTCCTAATGGATGTACAGCTATATCAAAACCTGCTCCCTTTACTGGCAATCCCTGCAGTGATGCTGATGGGGTACTCCCTTTACATTGTCCCCTTGGATGGTCCCTTTATGGCTGGAATGGGGTACATTGGCATCGGATACACTTAATGGCCTCTACAGAGCGTGTTCCAAGGCTAGAGAACCTCAGTCTCTAACAACATCAATTCAGCATCTTTTAATACTCAAATGGAGCTAGAAGAATATTGGTCTTATGATCACTCTGAAAACACACCCAGGTTAACACTTAGGGACAGGACTGTTACAGTGTTAATCCTTCTGAGAGGAGCAGAGAGAGCTCTCAAGCAGCAAACCTGACTTCCTGAGACTGCAAAGACTGAGAAAGGAATTGAACATTGCACATCATTATTGTTGTCTGGCGATACCTACAGTTTTTTAAATAGTCACTATGTTCTCATCTATCTTTAAAAATGTTGCTTGTTAACAACAACAAAAATAACCTCCAATTACCAAAGTTGAACCACGCTCGACCTAAAGAGCGATGTTCCAGTTTTGCAACCCACAGACACAGGAATCACGAGATGTGCAAACTTGCACTGTCCTACAGGGAATCACAAGTGTTCACTAGAAGTCTTCTCCAAAAGATCTAATGAACATTCACTGTTAGTTGCCATGGTGTAAGCTTTCAGTACAATAGAAAAAGCTAACAGAATTGCACATACTAATCTCACTGACTGAATATTCTGCTGTTAGAATAGCATGATATACTGCAAAACCAAATCCTCTACCTAATATGTAAGTTTTTAAAAGATATTGCTAAAGCAGCGAGACAACAAGACCTAAAGAAGGACTTGCCCAGTTACAATACCCCTGTAGCTCTGTGATTTCAACAGGAAGTGTGACTTTCAAGAATAGCCATTCAGAGGTAACTGAATAATTAGAAATTGTAAATGCAAAGAGTTGCTACATTTACATGCTGTCAAGAGTTTGGGGTTTATTGTAGGGTGGCTTTTTTGGGGGGGGGTTGGAGTGGGTAGGGGTTTTTTTGTTGTTTGTTAGTATTTAATTTATGGTTTGGCCTTTATCACCAAAATAAACCAACAAAAATTAGTACATACCAAAAACATCAGTCCAAATCAACAATACTTGATACGGACAGGAATATATGCTGACATTTCAGGAATATGGAACTAAGCTATTCACCTATTTGAAAAGAATAACCCAAGATTATCTCAGAGCTTTAGAATCCCTAATATAACAACACACTCATAAGTATACTTCTGTAACTAACAAAAAAGTTAAAAGCACTTTTTTTGTCTTCAGAACATGGTCCGTTAAAATAATAGGTCACTAACTGCATTCAATGTATATGCTCTTTACAAAGGTTATGCCTTAAAAAAAAAAAAGATTATGAATTCTGGGGTTTGAGATTTTTATTATTTTTTTTTAAATAACATTTACAACATTAGATGCTGCTTTGCACCTTTTTCTCTTTGCCTTTCTGCTCTGAAATGAGGGGTGGAATCTCTTGGGCAAAGTCAAAATACTGGTTCAACATGATAGTGTTGAGCTTTGCTGGTAACTAGTTGTGCCTTATAATTTTGGCACTTGTGCTTCTGAAAGCTTTCAAGGTTATTTTTCTTGAGGCTTATCAGTCTGCAGGCATGAGTACACTCCAATGTCCTATAAGCTCCATTCTGGCTACAAGCATGGCCCTGTACTCTTTCCCAGAAATTAAGTACTCTCTCAACTCCCACACAAATTTAGCTCTTAAGCTTCCTTAATAGAAGAGTAGATTCTTGTCATGATGATAAAACTCTCACGAAGAAACTTCCACCTACCTCCTCCATCTTCCCCACACAATAAACATGCCCACAATCTGTCCAAGATTTCACCTACTCTCCCACACCAGCACAAGGGTCTTGATACTTAAGCTGCCCGTTATAACGGTGGGAATTCATTGGCTGCTTCAGTTTTATAAAACAGATGAACAAAGCACCGTTTCGCCACCGCAGTTCTCATATAGTCAAGAGACAGAAAGCTGTCATACGGCAGCTAATGGTCTCTGTTTTGCTGGAGCTAATACTCATCTGGTAGTTTCAGACTGCCAAAAGACGTGTGGATCAGCAGTGCCTCAGACTAGCACCTTCTCCACCATTGCTAAGCAGTTAACAGAAGAAATGATCTTCTTTCGGCAAGATACCATAAAAACAAGGGAGCCTCATAAAAGAAACAAAAAGGCAGGTTACAGCAGTGGAGCAGGAAAGCAACCAAAGTGTTTTGCTATTACACAGGTCATTTGATAGAGGTTTATTACTACTCCTTGCGTGGCACAGTGTGGTGCTTTCTGGATTGTTTCAATCCATCTGCTGTACTTTCCTGCACTGGAAGTCTCACACATCACAGGCTGCTGTTTACCTGGTGCCTTTTAATTCTGCACTCACAGCACTCTGCAAGATGCTACGCTGTACCAGAGGTGAGCTGCAGTACTAAATAAAATTCATTCTACTGCAGGGGGAAAAAAGAGTCTTAAAATATAGCAGTTCTTAATATATACAGACACTTTCATTTAAAACTCCCTATCTCCTTCCACTCAAATGCCAAAGCAAAGAGTCACTACTCACACAGGCAGCCAACAGACTTTGAGACATGAACTTTGAGTGTCTTGACAAACCCCCATTAAGTAAGCTTATTGTAGTTCATAATTACAGTGAGAAAGACAGATAAGAAAGCCATATACAGAGTTAAGGAGACTTTGCACTTTTCATCATGCCCAGCCCTGGGTAGTTCAGATGGGGTACTTGCAGGCAAGCAGGCAGGCAGGGTCATCGTCAGTTGTTTGTGTTGGGACACCTCACAGATTTCACTGCTCACTCTGAAGACTGGCGATTCATGTGTGCTTTTTAGTTTCTTTGTTTTTAAAAGTCTTTACAGTTGCATCACTCGGAATCAGATAAGTCACTTTAAACAAAGCAAAGTGTTAAGTGTGACAATTTATTTATAACACACATCCCACCATCACCACCACACACCACCCTGTGAAAGAAAAACCCCTGCTGAACGGGTGACAATTCTTAGTATGGCTGAAAGAAATTAGACCCAACACGGCATCAAGAGCAACTCTAGTGGAGAGCACAACAGAGGGGGAGATAGTTCAATGTATACATTTACTGTAAGCATTCTGGAACAGCCTGCTTCTCTGCTTCCTTAAGAAGCCAACACACAATTGGTCTAAACTCATACAAATTCCCACATTCCATTTAAAAGACAAGCTAGGCAAAAAGTCTTCAGTATGGAAAAGAAACCCCAATGCTTTTTTAATATACTTTTAAGGTTTCAGGAGGGGAACTGGTAACTAGCCTAACCATCTTTTATCCCACATTTACTCCCTAACATATTGGCCCAGGAAGTGTAGCCTGAGTTCTGACACAGCCACTATCCCACAAGAGGACTTTTAGGAATATACTTCTGTTAAAGCATGTGGTTCTTGCACTTGTAGGTCATGTAGAAGGTCCCAACATCACACACAACATATGTTTTCTTTAAACACCACATACTGTTGAAGCAGTGCTTGGTGCTGAGAATGGACTATTTCCAAGAGGGCAAGACTTGTGTGCTAATTCTGTAACAGGAAACATACTGGAGAGAGAACCAGCAGGCACAGATAGCCCAGATATGCTGCTACACAGGAGATAGTGAGGTAAACTGTTCATGTTTAGAGTGGGTGTAGCTTGTTCCATAGAGTTCACAAGGCAAAATGACCACAACTCCTCCTCAAGCTCTTGTACGACATCTAAGGTGCAGTAAAGTAACGGTGGCTTGTTATCTCCTTAAAAAAACCCCACCTTCTTCCAAAACATAAGGTACTGGCAGTTCCTTAACAGATGGGACTCAGGGTTCAGCCAGACCTCTTTTCTACATCTCCCTTGCTTCTCAGTGAAGCGTAACATGCTGCTTTATCAGCAGTTCAAGAGTGAAGTCTCTCTAAGGAAAAAAAATAAAATAAAATAGAGGGGTGGTGGTAGAAATACATCCTAGAACAGCAAATTACTTTGTCCATATGTGTCAAGTGAGAGATCCCCTGTTGTACTTTCTCATTATCCAGGTTTCTGGAAGTTACCCAAAGTTAGAACCTACCAAGATGTTTGAGCAGTTATTTTAATCAGCACTGCACTGACTTGGTCTGCATAACACGTCTGCACTAATCTCAAGATACCTCTTTTTTGTTTGTTTGGTTGGTTTTTTACAAGATTGATTTATATTCCTGTCTTCCTGTCCTAAAGGTTCTCCTATTCCTCTTCAGGAGGAACAGAGTTCTATACAATAGGTACTTTCCACTGCCTCTGAATGGGAGAGGAAAGAATTTAATGATGCTGCCCAGCAACATCTACTTCTATCTTAAAATTATGTTTTACAATTTGACTGGGAGGGTTGGGGGTAGAGAGGAAGAAAAGAGCAGGAGTTTAAAAAGAAAGGAGGGCGGG